>CM073759.1:187119216-187529216 GCA_037127475.1 Arma custos | reverse complement strand
TGCACCTTTTTCTTCGAGATGTGATTCACATAACCCTTTTTTGTTTTTGTGTCTTGATAATGCCTGAATAGGCGAAACGTCGACTGGTAAGTGGGTGTATTTTTGAAACATAAGGCTTTGCATTGTGGTTTTTACCAATTGCATTTTAATAAATAATAGTGTTTCTTTTTGAGTTTTTGGCTCTATTTTAGTGATATCAAAACTATAATTTCTGATCAGAAATAGTAATGGCACTCTTCTGTATTATCAACGTAAACCAGATTTAACTTAAATTTAACTTAATTTAAGTCGGGTTCTGTGTTGCATTAATAAATTTTAAATCTGAATTAGCAATAATTCATAAAAGTTAAATAAAACAATATTCCATTGAATTGCGAAAAAAACCTTTTTTTCTACTTAATAATTGATTTTGCCTTTTTATTTAATTTAAAATGTTGATTATAACACTGTTTTTGTTTTTTTTATTTCGATTTCAAATATTTTTTTCCAATATTTTGAATTTTTTTAATATTTTCATTTCATGCTGTGGTAAAATAGTATTTATAGAAATTGAAATATATTAATCATCAATCTGCGTTTGAACTAAGTTATGCATCTTATTTCACCTCATGAGCAATTTCCTACGTGGGCAACGTGTAGCCCACAATCATTCCTGAACTTTCCAGTTTCTTTATAGGTTGGAAATCCGTGGGCTCTATCTTAAAGTGCAGCTAGATACGATGAGATTGTGCAACTGTACAATGCAACATGAATTTCCTACTGCGGCCTGTAGGAATGCTTTCTAGGGTATTGCACACTGATAATGACCATCTTCAGATCTAATATGGAAGAAGAAGGTTATATTACATGTTACAGGAATAAATGGTGTTTACGTTCACTGGGCTTATAAAACATTCTGTAGATAACCTGTTGTTGAGATATTGTAACGTAAAAAAAAAAAGAATACCAAACTTCCATAGGAACATGCACCGGATAGTTCCAAAATATGACCCAACTCATTGAACAATGTAAACCAGACTTTTAAAGGAACCAATAGTTAAAAATGCATTAATGCATTTAGTCATTTTTGTTGACTAATTAATTAATTATATGATAATTATATGAGCCGCTTCCCATTCGCCCTGAATATGGCCTATGTAGGTCGAAACGTCGGCACTAACTAAATATAAGTATAGTACTTATTTGGTGTTTTTTTGACTGCACCCCCCAACTATCTCCGTTCTCCATTATAACACTTTCCTTGCCTAGGGAGGTAAGTAGATGTAAAAATCAAAAATCTATTACAAAATAATTTCACAAATATTAAAGAAACTTGCTTTGTTACATCAACGACAAGGTAAGAGATAAAAACTAAATTAAAGAACAAGTTACATTTATTTAATGTTTGACCTATAATCATGTATAGCTTAAATTGTATGAATTGCGTGTGGTTTCCATTATTTTTATCGAGCAATAGATTTTTGTGAATAAACAAGCTATTTTTTATTTTATTTCATTTGTTTACTTTTGTTTTTCGAGAATATTTTCTGTCTAACTCCTCGAGTAAGATATATTATGTACCGAATTTTGCAAATTTAAATCTCTAAAATCTAAAGTGATGTGAGTACTGAAAGTACCATTTCGAAATTTAAAAACAAACAAATTTTATTTTATATTTCATTTTTTAGTTGATATCGACACAAAATTTTAGGTATAAGCTTTGCTATAAAATCAAAATGCTCCAACAAACAGTGTTTTGTGTTAATGCGGGTTATGAAATTAAACCTATAGATTTTATTGCTATTTGAATATTCATTAATATACCCCTCCCCGGGTTTTGATCCGGCTGTGACAGATTATTTAAACAGCCGTACATCGACCCTGTGAGATCTACAGACTCCCCGGAGGCACACCCAGCCTCAATATAGTGATTATCTCAAATTGGGAGAAAAACATGGCGGTTGAGTGGTCTCAGATAAGCCACCTTCCACTAAAACTGTTGTCCTAGAAACTAAATGACAAAAATACGTATGTAATGATATATAATAATACAACTTATATAATAATATTTATAAAGTTAAGTTTATAAATAAAATTATTCGATTTAGATTAATTCTCATTCGAACTTAAAATACTGGAATAAATCCTACAAGGACGATTTAAAAATGAAATAGTCATGTTGTCTGTTAAATGAGAGGTTCGGAGACAGGAAGTGGATTAATAGACAAAAATAAGGAGTTTAGAGTTTTCAAAGAAATTGTAACTCCGACAATCAAATGAGCCTTGAGTCGTCAGCACGATAGGGCAACATGGCGTAGTGACAATGCGTCATGTGGTTACTAGGCAACCCTGTGAATCATTTCTTCAAAACCATCATATTTATAAAGTCATCCTTATTTTATTCAAGATAGGACTATTATCCTTTCTTTCGCTGTTTGGTAGTTTAGACTGAGGCAACGACATCTTGAATATATGTTTTCGGCTCTTCATATTCAGCTCGAAGAAGATAAGGGCATCTGAAGATCTTATTCTGTTAGTTTATTATACATTTATATTCACATAGTATCTATATCATTGAATATTTTATTTATTATTAATATCACTGCCTTTGTGAGATTGGGTCAGCTGTCGGAGATGCTTTCTTTTGCTTTTCTAAGCGTCTCATTTCGTGTGTGAACTACTTCGTTGTTGGAGAATTTAGGACCTCAAATTTTTCTTAATATCTTCCGTTCTTTAAGAGATTAAAGAATCTTTCAATTAGACCCTTATTGGTGACGCATAGTTTCCGCTGTATAGAGGGCTTCGGGTATAATTGCCGTATCATAGTCTTTTTTTTTTTTTACTTCCAATAGAGGGACTTTTTGTGAGTTGGAAGGCAGAAGTGGGTCATGTATTGTATTTTATTTTTATTTATCACATTTCAGGGAGGAGCACATCACCCTTATGCACCTGCACTCTTTTCCTAGTAAATCTGTGTCAGCACATTTTTCCGTCTCATATTTCACACATCGTTCGTTAGACTGTCGGTCATTAATATATATCTATCATAGTGTAGTTCGTCAATAACCATTTTTTAATCTTTCAAGTGTTTCAATTGTTAATTGTGACTTTAATATAAACTTAAAAATAAATAAATTCTTTTTTTTTTCACGTTACTGGTAGCTGTTACCATAACTTAGCACTACGGAGGCGAGGGTTTATTTAAGTTAAATTATATGTTCCCTGGCAAACTGCGAAGCGTTGGGTAGCTAAACATAATGTTTTTTTTTTCAAGAATGGAAAAATAAAAAAAATCCTTAAAACTGAATAACAAATAAATCGCTGTATAAAGATATGTAATACTACACCATCATATAATAACAATATATTTTTTGTTTATAAAAACATAAATCAAAATAATTATAAATAAAAAGAGTAAAAATAAAATAAATAAAGTAATAATAAAATACAATACAAAGTAATAATAAAAAACAATACATCTATTATAAAAAATCCCTCTCTTGTAATTCGAAAATAAGACCTTAATAGAGTGTGATACAGTGATATAGATATATAGTATACCAGAAGCTCTCTATACGGCCACTATCCATCACCAACAAGGGCTTGAAAGGTGGGAGGTTAAAGAACGGAAGATATTAAGGAAAACTTTAGGTCATGAATTCTCCAACAATGAAGTAGTCCACACACGAAATGAGACGCTTAACCAAGCAAAAGAAAGAATCTCCTACAGAATGAGGACAATATGAGTTAATTTCTGTACATGTATCCTAGGAAGGAATGCAATTAGGCTAACGAAAACTAAACAGGATTATTTTAATTCTTTTGAGATAAAAAAACTAATCAGAACTGGTTTATGAGGACAGTGAGGGACGAGAGAGAACTTCCTGTTACGGAGGATATGCTTGGAGATAGAACTGCCAAGAGCTTGACCTGAGACAAGAGGATGGGGTTGAGGCGAGAACTAAGCGAACGAATGAAATCTCCGATGAGGAAATGAATGAGGAATCATGGAGGATGAAGAGATACTGGGCGGAGGGAACGTCGCAGAACAAGCGTAGTTTTTTTTACCTGTACCCCAAAGTTTGGTGAAACTAATTTAAAAACAACAACATATTTATCTAGTTTATAGTCCAATGTATTTTAGTATAGTTTGTTAAAAACCTTTATTAAATAAATCTACTTTCAATTAAATTCCTTATTTCTTAAAGAAAATAGGTTTTTCCCTACAAAATTTAAATTTTAACTAATATTTAACCATGAATCACTGCAAACATTTGATTGTGTAGTAAAAGGAGTAAAGGGAGTAAAAAATCCTTAGTTACGCCGTCCTTCGGAAGGGACGTTAAACGGGGGTCCCGAGCCTGTACGATGTCAGGTACTCGTTAAAAATTCCTATCCTAATTAAACCTGGATAGGCAAAATTTAGAGCTCCCACTGTAGCATCGTCCGATTAGCCATAGCAGCAAAAAGTGACGTTAAATAAACAAACAAACAAACAACTGCAAACATTTAGAGCATAATATATGAAATATGTTGCTCTCCAACTTGGATAACCGCCAGTTTGCCTCAAGAATTTATTTCTCAACATTTGTAATTTCTATCGTTTGTCTTGCTGATATGCAATAACATATTATGTTCGAGTTTCGAGGGTAGACGTAATGCAGATAATAATGTTGATGCATAAGTAATTCTATAACTATTTATTAAGTCAATCTGTGTATGTTTTTACGTTTCTTATGGCGAACTTCAAAATCCTTACCGATAATTTAAAAAAATATTAATACCAATATTGTGAATGGGGCTGCTCAGTGAGTAGTGTGCTGAAGATTCTGATTTCTAATCCGGCTTTGACAGATAAATGACACAGGCCCAACGATGAAAAAACATTTGCACTGAAAATACCTTATTGCTATAGTTTTTAGAGGGCTGAATCCAAATATGATATTAAATTAAGCGATTTTTAAAGAATTGAACAGCCTTAATATTTAAAATAAATAACTGAAAAACTAGTTCTATTGGTGTGGATGAAGTTGGTAGCACTGCTGAATCACATTTGCTAGCCAAAAAAGGTTTATTATTTTTTCTATTAACAGCTGATGTTTTGTTTACTGTCAACCGAACCTCACTTTCACGTTTCCTGTACATGTGCTCAGTACAATGTCTAATCGCGGTTGTAAAAACTCTGCTGACAGTTTTTGTTATGTTTGTGGCGAGTTTGTGATTAAAAAACACCAAAGAAACATTACAGACTTTGTCAAAAAAGTTTATCAATCATACTTTGAAACTAAACTTGGTGATCAGGATAAATCTTGGGTCCCGATTTATAAGGAATGTTATGTATATGTTGAAGATCTAAGAAAATATTCGAAAAAGGATAAAAAACCCATTAAATGTGCTGTTCCTATGATATGGAGGGAGCCAAGAAATCATTCCGATGATTGCTACTTTTGCAGTGTCGATATTACTGGTCATAACTCAAAAAACAAGAAGGTAATAAGCTACCCTAACTTTCCGTTCGCCATCCGACCAATAGGGTGCGGTGTAGATTTACCGGTCCCTGAACCAGTAGATGATTTAAATTTTATTCCAACGGAAGTATTTTCTGATGTACAATCGGAGTTAGATGAACAAGATGATGAAGAATTCCAATCTTTTACAGAAAATGTAGAGTCTAAACTGTTTATTAAAATCGAGCTTAATGACTTGGTTAGGTATTTTGGCTTAACGAAAGAAAAAGCTGAATTGCTTGTCTCTAGACTAAAAGAAAAGAACTTGTTGGCGGTTGGAGCCAGTATTTATGTGTACAGGAAGAGAGAGCAACAATTTTTCCACTTTTTTTAACAAGAAGGTGATTTAGTGTACTAGTGGAAAACTATGGGTGTTACAAAAAAACTAAGGCCTGACTTAAATGTAGTATATAAAAATCTATAAAGATTAACTTTTAAAGTTAAAAAAGTTTTCAAAAAAATTTTTTTTGGCCTGAGTTGTTTAATGTGGTAACAGCCACGGATAAACCCTGTAGGATTTACAGACCCTCCTGGGGCTCAATCAACCTGTATAAAGTGGGTCATTTTTATTAAATAAAAAAACTTGTGGTTGAATATGATCTCGGACATACTTCCCTGCACATCCATTGTTATTATTATTATTGTTACTATTATTCTTCGTAGAGAGTAGTGGTACATGTTTTTTTCTTTATTATTGTGAAAGTCGTAAGTAATATGAAACGGTCCCAAAACAAAATCTGGTTCAAATAAGGAAGTGCTCTTTGTTATTTCCGAATTCGCATCATAAAAATCGACCTTGAATATTTCGAAAAAAGACGTATCTCTTGTTACGTTGTTATTCGAAAACTACATTTTTTTTAATAGAGAATAACTCATTGATTGTTGAAGTTTTAAATAAAATATTTCATTTCAATTTGATGTATTTTAATGGACTAATTTTTAATAAATTGAGAAGAGAAAAAACCCTATCATCCAGTCAATAGATCCTTCTTTTATTACCTCCTAAAACGTTTCGACTAACATACTCATTTTCAATCACAAAAGATTGTTTGTTTTTACGCATCAAAAACCATACTGTGGATAACTACAAAAGTTATAAGTAAACATTTTTCCGTAAAAAAACAAGAACAATAACAATATATATTAATTAAAAAGTACAGATTTAAAAATATTTATTGTCCAAACAATACATTTTTTTTCTCATCTTAATTTATAAAATCTTTCTTTATAGCACCTAAATTCATATTCAGGTTTTAACTCGAAAATTGATATTAGGGTCCTAATGATACAGAAAAATGTGTACACTTAATACGCAGTACCATACAGACTAAATATGTGTAAAATATTTAATTTCGTTTGGAACTGATTAATCAAAGAAAAAGTTTCAAATATGTAGCTGTAAATGTTCAAAAATTTTCAGTTTTCAGTTCACTTTTTTTTTAAACCTGTTCATTAAAGGCCTTTGTAAGTAAATTGATGATAAATTAAATGCAGAAGTGTACAGAAATCGAAAATTGCTTATTAATTCTTAAAATTATAATAAAAATAATTTCCCATTTCCAGCTAGGTTTATTAAGTAATATAAATATTTGGCTATGTTAAACCACAATTATTTACGGCTAATTAATTTAATTTGTGACTGTATCAAATAAATTTAAAATCAAGTATCCTGTTCAAACGATAATTTATGCAAAATAACGAGTGAGTTTAAATACAAAATAATATTTTTGAAAAAAATAAAAAAAAATATTCTATTCTCAATGAAGGGTAAATATTAGTTAAATATGGCCCAATCTATAATTAAAAATTAAATCAGACTCAACAAAATCTTAAAATGAAACATTTTTTGAATTAATAAAATTATAAGCTTTTATCATTATTCACTTATCAACTCCCGTAATCTTTTATCTAAAAAAAAAATGAATTAGCAGTTTCATTCCATCTTTATATTTTTTGTGGATGCTAACAAATATAAAACTATATTTAATTATTCTATTTCTAAAAATAAAAGACTTTCTTCAATTTGAGTTTACAATGGTTAGCAACAGAATTTCTTCATGACATTAGTCAGAGCAAGTCGGGAATACCTTTGCTGAAAACAACTGCACCATTTACTGCAATATGTTCCTTTTTAATTATTCTTCGTGGTAAATAATTCTTGTCGACCTCGTTGTTTTGCCAAGACACAGTTTACCATTTTTTGTTGATTCAGGAACAAAACTCCTATACTTCTTGATAGCAGTAAATGAAATCGATGTTGGCAACGGTGGTGACCTTCCGCATAGCAAAACATTGTCACATCGCACTTCCGTCTTTTTTTTGAGGATTTCGATTTCTTAACTGTTTTTTCAAGGTTTAGAAATCCAATATATCAATGGAATACGGTCCAAAAACAAATACTTCTTGTAAGGTCTTTCCTTAGTACTGATTATTTATTTAATCTATGGATTTATTTACAGTATTAATTATAGCAAAGAAAAAAACAATATTTGATTAGCTGAATTGTTATAGTTGACCTTATATATGTATGGGGAAGAAAATGGTCTGGGTGGAGCTCAAAAAATTACAAAAAAAAAAGAAAAATGTGTCAACTCCCGATCACACCAGCCCTGAAGAAGAACTGCAATGTGAGTCGAAACGTCGGCTTCCAAATAAACAGATCTCCCTATAAAAGAGAATTTCGTGGCCTCCACCCGGACCATTTTCTTCCTCAAATATTTAATTAGGTTTATTATTCACTCGGCAATATAATCCTTTCTCAACATTTTTATCGGGTTCCTTAATTCAAATAATCAAATATAAATAGAATAAATACAATTTATTTCAAGCTGTTTGATGACTGGGAGCGGAGTGGCTCAGTGGTAGAGCACCGAAATTCCTGGTTCGAATTCCACTGCTTGCTTGACTTGTATTAAGTCTGCTGGCAGCCGGAGATGGATCATATGGCATAGAGGACACTCCTGGGGCTCACCCAGCTTCTGCAAAGTAACCAAAATAAAGGAGGAAGGTGGTTGAGCGTGATCTAGGACAAATTACCTCCCTGCACAAACGTTGTCCATGAAACAGTACAGTCTCTACCATGTACTGAACCCCACACCTGCTCACGGGTTAAAGGAGTATAGATTTTTTTTTTTTTATGATGACTTAATCTGAGCCTAACCTGAGTTTTTTGGCAATCCATTGTTACTATTTGGACTTTTACTCTATTTGTTGCATATTGAACTGTGTAGATTCGGTTTTATCATGTAGATCTATTAAAGTGAAGAACATATGTAAACAATTAACGAATGGAAGATGAAGTACTAGAAATATCTGATATTTTTATAGATTTTAATAATCAGCAGTTATAAATAAATCAAAAGCTATAATATGTTTTACAATAAAAAATATGTTTATTAAAAATTAATTAAATATATTAAAATGAAATATTTTTTTATTGTGTTATTAACCTGTTGTAACAAAACAAGTAGATTACTATTGATAGATGCCAAACTAGTTCAGAAAGGTGGTTTTTGTGTCCTTATTTCATTTTTCTCTTAATTTTGTATGAAATAGATTATAAAATAAATATAGAAAATCTTAAACAAGAACGTTTTTTAGATTTTCAAGTCAAGCACCAGAAAACATGCATTTTTTGCTGTATCTACCTGTGTTTCTGGTACCACACCAAAAATCAACAAAGAAAGTTGTTCACATTTTGTTAATGTTTAAAATAATTTCCAACATTATTGCTCATTACCCTTTATTAATATAATTTTAAGTTTTTCGCTCTAATTGACATTTACACATTATCCATAAAAAAGATAATAGCAATTGCTAATACTATTAAATAACCTAAACGAATAAGAAATCCGATGTTGTAGATGTAAGATAGGAATCATGTACTAAATTGTTTCAAAATTTTGTCGGTCAGTTTCCTGGAATGATAAGAAGTTTATTAAGAGTTTTTGGTTTATTTTTTGTTTTTTAAACAGGTCAAGGAAGTAAGTGCTCCGTGTAAAAGGGTCGCTTTCGTTTAAAAGATAAAAGTTTTGCAATGCAATAGAATTGCGTGACTTTGGCTTTTTGGCTGAATGATACGACTAACGATAATATTTATTAATAGATTAATGATAAATTATTAACTACACGCAGTCGGACTCGTTAGTAGACAATGAAGGAGGACATTGCAACTGTAAGGTGAGGTACCGAATGATAATTAAACGCTGTGACGTAATCTGATATGGCGCTATTAGGCCTTCAATTGGACGATTCAACACTACTAAACTATTATCCTTCATTGTATATCGATCATTATATTTTTATTATTATTATTAATCAATAAGACGAGACTGAAACGATAAGAAACTGATCGCCGTTTCAGTCTACTTCAACACTTAACTAGACAAACGCTCTAAGCTCCCAATTATATTTACATAAGACTCATATTCATGGCAATTATACAACCTGTTTGATCTTACTGAATAGAGCTTTTTGGCTTTACTAAACCATAGAATTCCTCTTGAATCCAATAATTACAATAGAAATTCCCTCGTAAAATCCTCAGTGCTGCTTACTTTATCACTAATAAAATCACCCATGATGATGACCATAATGTCCCATTTGTTGCTGATTAAGCCTGAAACCAATATAAATCCTTTCATGACAAACTTTATTCCCACTCAAACCCAGTAGCTTCAAAAATAGCCTCTTCTTCAATTCCCCATAATCCTCTGAGACGTCTGAAAAGAAGCTGGTCTCGTGGCCTTCGAAATTGAATTTTTTATTTGGATACTGCTATAGTTTCCCTATTGCCTTTATCTCATACATAACATTGCTTACATGCTGAAAATTTACGCAAGATCTAATAATACGCCCTTATTCGGGTGTTGTAGAGAAAACTATCATTAATAGACATAAATCCTGTATTACTATAAACCTATAAGAGGATTGGGTTTGGCACATATGGCAGGTGATTTTGGCTGTTAATTAAATACATATTGTAGTAAATATAAAGGGTGTCCCGAATTTAAATGGCAAAACTTCAGGAACTTATAGGGGACCGAAAAACTAAGACAAAAAGTCCGTTCGAGATTTGCTCCTTTTTGCTTAGTTTTAGAGAAAATCGCAAAAAAGGAAACAAAACAAAAATGTTACAGGTAGCGATTATCACCTTTCAAAGTTCGTCAGGCTAGGCAGTGAGATATGTAAACACTTAATGTTATCCTTTACCTTCTTTTATTTGTTTACATTTTGGCTTCCTTCTAGGATTATAATTTTCCTAAATCAGTCTTCAGGCAGTTACTCAGATATTTTTGTATGAATAGCATCAGCCACAATGCCGCATACATATTCTAATGTTGAATACGCTGATATGATTTTTGTGTATTGTTTCTGTAACGGTAATGCTTTAGAAGCGGTGCGGGAGTATGCGCGCCGATTTCCAAATAGAAGAGTGCCTAATCGACTAGTCTTTTTGTTAACTTTTAATAGACTACGAGAAGCTGGGTCATTCTTAATACATAATGAAGGCGACCAATTCCAGGCAGCAGTAAGAGCAGATTATCGGAGAAGAAATGTATTGCGTGTCCAACGCAACTTCGATAACAATCCTGAGAAGCGATAACATCCGAAGAGCATCTGCTGCATTAGCAATATCGCGGCAAGCAATATGGCGAACTTTGATAATCGCTACCCATTCCATCTTCAAAAAGTTCAGAATTTATTACCTCAAGATTATGTCAAGAGATTGAATTTTAGTAACTGCTTTCTTGAAAAAAATCGCGATGATAATTTATTTCCATTAAAAATTATATGGACCGATTAAGCTACCTTCACTAGAGGAGAAATTGTTAATCAAAGAAATTATCATGTATGGGCTCTTGAAAATCCCAGAGCTATTAGAGAGAATAGGTTTCAGCATGAATTTGCTATTAACGTTTGGCTTGTAATTTGGAACGGATTACTTGTGGGACCATATTTTTTATCTGGAAGATTGAATGGTATCACATTTACACATTTTTTGGAGAACGACTTTTCTAATTATTTAGATGACATTCCCTTACAACAGCGGATTGAAATGTGGTTCCAACTCGATGGATGAATTATTGATGGATGAAGAGTTGATCGAGCTTGGCTGGATATAAATTATCCACAACGATGGATTGGACGTGGAAGAGTAGTACCTTGGCCACCCAGATCACCTGATATGACACCCATGGATTTCTTCGTATGGGGAACCTTGAAGCAGAAAGTTTATTCGGTGTCAATCAACTCAAGAGAGCAATTAAGAGACCGGTTCATAGATGCAGTGCACCAAATATCATCAAAACAATGTTTAGCTGCAATTTATCAAGTGAGTGCTAGATGTAATGCTTGCATTGGTGCAAGAGGACAACAATATTTACATTAAAAAGAACATAACATAAATATAAATGTAAATAAATAAGTATAAAAATGAAAACTTGTTTTGTTTCTTTTTTTTTGCGATTTTCTATAAAACTAAGCAAAAACGAGCAAATCTTTAAAGGACTTTTTGTCTTAGTTTTTCGGTCCCTTATAAGTTCCTGAAGTTTTGCCATTTAAATTCGGGACACCCTGTATATTCGCATTTGATAAAAGTAAAACAAACAAAAAAAAACCCTACTTTTTAGTAGGTTTATGTTTAGCAAACAAAAATATGAAATAAGTATTAAACTACAACAACAGTATGAAACAAGTAATACACAATTTTTTTCAATCTTTCTAACATATCAAATTTTGTGATTGAATATTATTTATTATATATTATTAGTTCAATAAAGCTTTGATTGGCTTATTCGTTTCTGTTCAATTTAAATAACTGATTTTTTTTTTAAAGTATCAATATTTCAACTGAAAATAATAACACTAAACCAGAAAAAAAAACGTAGAGCACAGAAATAAGAAAAAACGAAAATAAAAAATGATATACACATACCATATTATATCGTATTAAAATAATCTAATCTAGTCGAATTTATTTTATTATTTTTTTTTACACACAGCTACTTATTACTGAGAGTTATGAATGAATAAAAAAAAAATAATGTTCTTTTTGTTAATTATTTACATGTTATTGATATATCAAACTACTATTACGATTTTATTTGTTGTATGAAACCTCTTATTTTCAAAATACATTTCCCTAAACAAAAACCATTAAATGACAGACATGAATAAATGAATAATGAATGCCCCAAAATTAACGCAAGATTTGAATGAAATAGAAAACAGTTTTTAGTATTTTGATTGTTATTTTTTTATTGAATCATAAAGTACATAGGATAGGGTTATTTATGGAATAAAACACCAGGCAAATGGTCTCCACGGCTTTGCATGCAGATACGCACTCGTTTGTCGAAATTTTCTATGACCATTATGCATAAATGTGGCTGAATTTCGTTGATACAGCGTTAATCTCCTACTTTAATGCATGGGTGGTTGTGGGCTTGTTGACATAGACCTATGATTTCAAATAACATCATAAAAAGAAATCTAATGTTGTTAAATCACACTATCTAGAGTGCCAATTCTGATCACCGAGACGAAAGAGTGCACGACCTGGAAATGTCTCAGGCAGTAATTGAATTGTTTCATTGTTATATGGCATGTGGCACCGTCTTATTGAAACCACATATTGGCCACATCAATATCATCCAATTTCGGCAGAAAGAACTGTGTTATCATGTCGCGATATCGAGCACCAGCCACAGTCACTGCTTGAGCAGTCTCTCACGCACTGCTTCGATATTGACATTTGAACGGCTTGTTTTTGGACGACCAGTGTGTTTGGCGTCTCCAACGAATCCAGTTTCCCTGAGTTTTTCAATGAATCTTTTCATAGTTGACGAAGTTAAAACACTATTACGACCATATCTTGTATGAAATTTTCGAACATGTTCTATCGTGTAACACTCCATTTTTACTAACCCTAAACTGTCAGCTTTCGATTTTTTTTTTTTTTTAGGGTTTCCAACACTTTACTTCACAAATGGTGACATATTCAAATCTTGCATTAATTTTGGGACACCATTTATAATAATATAAATAACAATGGTTATATCTCCTTACGTTGGAATCTCATTCCATTTCTAAAAAGTTGCGACATTGACTCCATTTTCATTATATAACATACTTTTTCAACTTTCGATCTTCCTACGTTTCTGACCTAGGTTACGCCAGCCAAAATAATCATACGTTGCTGTGAAGAGGAAATATGCTAATGAGCAAGTAGCAGACGTTACGCGTCCGTAGGAACGGAATCATTTTCCTAGTAATTTGGTCAAGTCCTTTATTACACAACTTATTATACTTACATAAATGAGACCATGTAGAACTATTGTTTTAATAATGTAATGAATCAATTAGCCTATATGTAATGTTAACACTTTTGTTAGCGAATTATTATTTATTTGTTGTATTTTATGATAACATTTTTTTTTTAATCATCGTAGCTACCTTTTCTGTGAATAATATAAGAATTAGTTGGTGATGAAACAATTATTCAGTTTTCGTTAAATTGCTAGTTAATTTAAAAAAATATACAAGTAATGTTTTTTTTTTCAATTTTTTGTACGAACATTTTTAATTTTAGTCCGTGCAGTTTCTGTAAAGTAGATCAGCCAATTTTTTTTTCTCTTTATTTTTTTGTCTACGAAATTTCCTTTCTCCAAGATTATTCTAAATTGTACAATAATATCAATGTAAAATTTTGGTACTTAAATATATAAAAGACTTCAAATAAAATAAAATATAACCTATTTTTATTATATCAGCTCTTTGAAATATCCCTTCTTATTCTTCCTCAGCTGCTCTAAGTGGATCAAAGACGATGTGAAAGTGAATTGCAACAAACTTTAATTACAAAAAATAGAGAACTGTAAAAATTATATGAATATGTGTACATATTTTTATTATTTATGATTTCAATAGAATATGGTAGAAAAGTAATTTTATTCTGGGACAAGGTCCTTTTATAATAAAAAAAAACATGAGCAAAAAAAGAAATAATAATTATGGCTATTTCAACGACATAAAACTTTATTGATAGCTAATTATTTGGAATATAATCTATATACATCATCCTCACACATCATTATTCACGAATTTAGTATTTTTTTATTATCAAGGGTTTTCCTGGAAATTTGCATCTACCTCATATGGAAATTGTTTTTGAAAAACAACTGTTTCCTGAAACAAATTTAATAAAATGTATATATCCTTATAATTTTATTTTATCGATGGTAGAATTTATGTTGATTTACAGGTTCACAATCAGATATTCTCAAGAAGAACAAACATGTAAAATTGCTGAGGCTTTAAATATGCAAAATTTCTAGAGACCACAAGACCCTTGAATAATTAAATGTCACTAATTTAATTGAATGAGTGGCGAAAATAGCAGGTGGCAAAGTGGCAAATGCCACCTATTGCCCTTTAGAACAATAAAATTCCGAGCCCTTGTATGATAAGGTTCCAGTTAACATTTCATAAATTTCCTGTACATTTATACCTTCTTTTTCCTTTCCTCTGATCATACGCCTCTTAGCTTGGAGGGTGATTTGATGT
The DNA here is from genome assembly GCA_037127475.1 of Arma custos. Lineage (NCBI taxonomy): Eukaryota > Metazoa > Arthropoda > Insecta > Hemiptera > Pentatomidae > Arma > Arma custos. Next base: position 187,514,163 of record CM073759.1, on the reverse strand, counting down.
CAAAGTTTCCTTAATTCATCATTCTGTGAATATCTCAACCTTAAGTTTTTATTTTCTAATATGATATTAGTCAATTATTAGCATTATTTTGTTAATGACAATTACAAAAATTTGTAAATCATTTTTTCAGGACTATAAAATAAAAATTGGTTTTCGTTCATAAACGTTCTTTATGAACTCAATTCACAACTAATTTTTTTTCGATTTAGTTTGGAACTAGTCATTACACATCCGCTAATACAGTTATCATGCTCTAATTATGGGAAAACATCCGAAAAAATTAGTATGTACTGTAATGGATTCTCCACAGTACACAAACAACTGTCTGGGGGGCTCGTGCCCCCCGCCCCCTATGGATCCGCCTATGATTATGTTTATTATAAAATTATTTTTAAAATACCCAAGAATAAATTGTTTATATAAACAAGTTACACACAAATACATACGTGTTTTCTATGAAAGTCGGTGATAGTGCTCTATTCCATTTTCGTTTCAAGATACTTGGAACCGCCAATATTGTATATTTATTTTTTCAATATTAGGAATCGTTAGTTTATAAAATAATTGTCAAAACATATTATATTTGCCTACAGTTACTTAATTAATTAATGTCTACACATCTATACACTTCAAATTCTAAGAAATTTAATTTATATATCGTTGTGTTTATGATTTCTAATCTTGTATACCTATGTAGAAATAAGATAGGCTTCTTGTGGGGTCAGTCGGATCGATCACTCTTTGCCTTGAAGAGACCAGCCAGGAAGTGTGGTATAGAATAAATTAACTTTATTCACGTCACACTTTTCTTCCTTTTGGCATTGTTGGTCGTTTCGATTCCATGCTTTGTTTAAGTCAGCATTTGTATTGATGAACTGTTCGCAATGAATCATCTTCACTAATTCCTTAATAAATTTGTTTCGTTTATCAACTACTAGCTTTTGCCCGCGACTTCGTCCGCGTTGATTTTAAATAGAAATCTATGTTGAGTTTAAATGGAGAGTGAATTTTGAATTCTATAAATGAACTCCATATTATATACAATGACTTAGAGTCATTTGAAAGCATCCGTTATATTGACGTGATTCTGGAGTTTCACCAAGAAGCAAAGAATGCCATGGCTCTGGTGGCAAGGGCAATGGTGGTAATTTAACCTTGCCACTGAGACAGCACAATCCAGGCGTTTCTCCAGCGAACTTCAATGCCCCACAATGGTTGCACACAATCTCCATTGGACCAATTTGAACGGAAGGATGCGAGCTGTAGTCAATTGTGCAATCGTAATGAAACGCTACTCGATTCAAATCAACACTTGAAGAACTTCTTATGCGTTTATTTCGATTTTCACGTTGTTGAGTTGTTCGATTTGCTCGAAGATTACTCATTGTTAACTGAGTCGTTTCATTTGTCATCTGTCTTTCTTCTTGTGTTTGTGATGCACGAAGTCGGGCCAAACTAACACGGCGCTGTTCTCGTGCGATTTCTTGTTCATCCATATTCAATTGATTGGCCATATTCCGAACTGTACTTGCATGAAGGTTTCGATGGGAAAGATTAGATCTTCTGGCTACTGGCATTGTGAATAACACTAAAAAATGAATGTCACGAAAGCACTTAAGAAATTATCGATACATAAATAAATAAATATAAATGTCATAACCTCAAAAATAAACACATTCGCTGGCTACTTACAGTTTGAAAATAGAATTCCACATCAAAACGATAAATCAGAATGAAATGAACAACGAATTCGAATTGATTTTCAAAGTAACCAACGTAAAAATTAATTGCACAATCGGAAATTAATGTTTGGATTGATTGTCGATATGTACTACTCTTCTAAAAGCGAGTTCAATATTTGCTGTATAATGTATAGCTAGGAACTAATGTATAGGCTAATTTGAATTATTGAACATATACCTAATAAGGATCCAAAATTTCATCATAATGAAATTGAAGATGGAGATGGTAAATCAATTAAAGATCTATTAATAATTTTAAATAGCGGATGCGTTTTTCGTATAGATTTATTCATATTTTAATTTTTTATTCGTAATGCAATAACAAAGAACATAACCATTCACAATGTGTACTTCATCAAACTGATAAAGTTTCAAAACAATGTATTACATGCAATATTTGAAACAACAATTATTGCAAACAACAAATAAAAAAATATTTCTGTTAACTGGGCAGTTATTATATAGAAAATTCTAATTAATCTTATGCAATCACAAAGAACATAACCATTCACAATGTGCACTTCATCAAACTGATAAATCATTTCAAAACAATGTATTAAATGCAATATTTGAAACAAAAATTAAACAGAATAGTATAAGATGAAAAGACTGCAAATGAATCGGCTGTCAAAAGTTGATGCCTTAGTTCACAAATGTGTTATGTGCAAATTTTTCAAAAATGGGTTTTGTTAAATCTTACTAATATTATAAATGTGAAAGTTTGTATGTTTGTCTCTCTTTCATGCAAAAACTACTGGACGGATTTGGATGAAATTTTACAGTAATATAGGTTAAATATCAGAATAACACATAGGCTATAGCAAGCGTGGATTTAGGGGGGGGGGGTGCACGGAGGCACATGCCCTCCCTGACAGTTTTTTAGGTACTGTGATGGATCCATTATTGTGCATAATTAAAGGCAAATCACATGATAATAGTCGTTAAAATTATAGAAAGAACATGAGTGAAACTATTGTTTTGATATCCTACTAATATTATAAATGCGAATGTTTGTTACTCATTCACACAAAAACTATTGAACGGATTTGGATGAAACTTATTGAGTAAAATAGGTTATACATCATATGCTACAGCAAGGGCAGATTTATGTGGGGGCGCGGGGGCATGTGCCTCCCCCCCTATGTAGTACATAATTAAAGCAAATCAGGAATTTAGCATCTTGAAATTTGTAGATAGGTTCATTGTATAGTTTAAGAAAGAAATTTTGAAAATCCCACCCCAAGGGTTTCCCCTTTAATATAATAGGGGTTCAAAGGTTGTATAGGATCCGTCAGTTTTGAAGTTAGACATCTGAAATTTTGGATGTACGAGTAACTTATATTTTAAAAAATAATTAAGTTATTTATCTAAAATGATCTTTCACGAAACTTTATGTGGCAGTCGCGAGCGAAGCCGCGGGCATAAGCTAGTAATATTATAAAATTAATATGTTGATATAAAATTAATAGAGAAGCTGTGAAGGTTCTTCTTCTTCTTCTTCTTTTAATGGCGCGACAGATGCTTAAAGCGATCCTTGGCCTGCTCAATCTCCAAGCTCCATCTGCTTCGGTCCTGCGCATGCATGGAACTTATTCTCAGTTTTTTTAGGTCTCCCAGGACGCTATCCTTCCACCTGCCCCTGGGTCTCCCTCTACGCCTCACTCCATCAGGGCAGTTCTCGAACACTCTTCTAGCAGTTCTTTCTCCTCCCATTTTCAGCAGGTGACCCAGCTGTGAAGGTTACAAAAATATATTATGTATATATAAATATAACTCAAGAACGCCTGCACCGATTTCGATTTTTCTTGGTTATTCTTCTTTTTCGGCCGAAGACCAGTCCTAAATGGTTCGAATCATCGAAATCAGTCCAGGCGTTCTTGAGTTATTAGATCAGTAACTAACGCCACTCTCTTTTATATATATAGATTTTTGAAAAATTGGTTCATAAAAGCCATAGTTGCCTAGTTACCTAGATATTCTCATCAAATAAGTTTTTATACCATATTTTAAACTGTGAAATATACTTTTCCAGATATATTATAGAAATTTGTATTAAGATCCGCTTTTTAAATTGATTGCTGATAAGAGAATTGATATGCTACACGTCGGTGTAAGATAGACGAAAACGTAAACTAGTTTAGAAAATTGTTGAGGATGCTTTCAAAAAATGGTGCACCAATAAGAGAAACTTATTTATTATGTACTGAAGTTCGGCCTAACTTTTAGGTCACCGTCAGGGCTGAGAAAAAACAAAACAAAATAACATCATACGTGTAGTACCAAAGATTTTATTAGTAAATTTTATGTATGTTGCCTAATTCATGGCATTGACTACATGAAATCAACAATTGTAGTAGTAAAAGTACTGTATATAACAGTTTTTGAACTAAATGTTTTATAACGATGACAAATTTAAAATAAATATTTTCAATTAACACACTTTCGAGATTTTGTCCTTCTTAAGGCCGCTACACACGGTCAGTTTGGAGTGATAATTTCTAACTGACACACCGAACTGAACGAAACATTCGCATTCACACGCTCACTTCGGGATGTGTCAAGTTCAATGTGCTACCACTTAGAAGCTCCAGTTCCTCTTATTGTGTTTTGTGTTATGTATTAAACATATTAAAAACACAATTTTTACATCATGTTTTCAGACGATTTTGTTTGTTATGATAGGCTTTTGAACTTAATTTCTACAAACATTCCTCCCCCCTGAACAGTTCTATAAATTCTAAAAGAAAGTCTTTTCCCCAACTAACAATATTATCACTTAAAATAATAAACACACATACGAGGAATACTGACGAGGTCTGGAAAGCGATTGAAAGGACTATGCCTATCCAAAGGACACCTGTACACATGCTCAGATAACTGATGTGACACACCGAACTGACGGGGCCGTACACATGCTCACTTCGGACTGTCACACCGAAATGATGAATTTCCATCAGTCCGTCAGTTCAGTTTTTTTATGTGAGCATACATCAATTTAGCCTACACACGGTCATTTCGATGTAAACACCAACTGAAACACCGAAAAGACCGTGTGTAGCGACTTTTAATGTTAGTGGTGATTGTTAATAACACCTATTTCTTCAGGTTCATCTTTGTGAAAGAAAATAATAACTCTCATTTGCTGTGGTAAGTTCAAGCTTCCTTAATACCTTTTTCATCAGTTTTTAACTTTTTTAACCTTGATTTCTTTAATGACGATCCTTTCAATCCCAAGCTTTGATTATAATTTTGACCGTTTATATTATATTTTATGTTATTAGGAGCAATAAATAATCTTGAAGAGGCGATTTTTTCTAATAGCGATATTGTAACTTAAAAGGTGTTCTTCCTCCCTTGCAATGCCATCCCACACAATGGTCTGGGTGTAATGACACCACCGAGTTGCACTGAGGGGGGATGAACTGGGATTTGTTCGCATTCCATATTCTCCTTATACCTTTCGGTGTCGGTTATCTTCATGCAGATTGAAACGCGACTCTTCAATAAATATCATTCCTGTTCGTGTCGCTTCATCAAATTTTTCTGAGCTGATGGTGGTGGGCTGTTGCTGCAGGTCGTGTCAAAAGGTCATAAATATGATAGTATCAACATTGCGAATTGTTTGTGTTGACAAAGGCCCAGCCAAAACACCTTAAACTTCATTGAGGATCTGACTGTGAATGGTGGAAAGTATTCCTTCTGGCAGGGATTACAATATTTGTCTCCTCTCTTTACGTTGCATTGCGCTGTGATCCACTACCTTTGCCTCCCATTGGCACTTCCACTATCTCGGAATCAGGCTAAAGCTCGGTAGACGAAGGTCTGAGATACGCCAACCACCTCTGCGATATCAATTTGCTGGTTGCTCATTCTCAGAATAATATTAAGAATTTATAATAAAATTATAACAATACATTATTACCACAATAATATTATAACAACTTGGGTTCTAGAAAATTGTCTTTCCTTGGGTAATGAAGACACAACTGGTTCAAATTAGTGAAAACGCAAGAAAAGATTTTTGTTTACAAAGTGAGTAATCTTAAGATTTAAGGGTAACAAAGTAATTAATTAAGGTTAACAAAGGGTTTGCTATTCTTAAGAAAATACCTTATTAAAGATTAACAATTGTTTTGTTTTTCGGTTGTATTTTTTTAAACCAACTAATTCTAAATATATTGACTAATTTAATAAAAAGTCAGAGGTAAAGAATAAATTACAAATATTTCTATTCATTTTTGAACTGTTTATAATTGAAGAAACATTTTCACTAATAACAAACTTCTTCCTATAAATCCAGTTCAATTTACTTATATAATAATTATCATGTTTTCAACAATTAAGTTGGCGTGAGGGATTCGGTAGCAGGGAACGAACGGAATGAGTTGCTGTTATGTATTATGTATTATGTAAGGGGGCGGAGTTGTCCTAAACCGAGCTGTTAGCAATGAGTTGTTAAATTGAGGTCAACGACTGGACCAGACAGATACAACCTTGGCCAGTTTATGGAAGGTCTGGTTTACTTACGATCTATCAGTATAAACAAATATTTCTCTCAGGATAATTTTATATTTCAGAATTAATTATCTTTAATTTATAATAATGATAGCTCATTAAATAGTAATTATTTAAAACAAGTACGATTATCCAAACAAACAAACTACTAGCATTTATATAAGACTTTGGTTTTGATTACTGTGGCACCTAAGAAGGGCAATTAACTAAATAGATTTTCATGCTACTTATTTTAATTTGTATTTATGTATATTATTTTCTTATTTACTGTTTTTAAATTTAATTGTCTATGTTTATAATATTAATTAATGCCTTTAGTAATTGAAATTGTTGTAGAAAAACCTATCTGTGCTTAAAATATTAATTCATATTTTTATTTACTTTAATATTTATTATTTATTATTAATATTGAAAAATGAACAGAGACCTTACATAAATGTTAAGACCGTGGAAAAAATCCCAACGAAAAGCCATTTAGTCTCCAAGCTAAAATAGAAATTGAAATTATCTGTCCAATATTTCGCCTATTCAGGCATCCTCAGGGTAGATAGAGAAAAAAACAAAAGAACAAAAACAAAACAAAACATGAATAATGCACCCAAGAAGCAGCCCACCACCTCCAAGGCTCAAATGCAACTAATGAATCATAAGGAAGGTTACTCGACCCCGGCTGGGTAAGGTTAGATAAAACAGCTGATAAATACTGGAGAATTTGAAAATTCAACATAAACTCATCAAACTACAAAAAGCACAACCGGAAAAAATAAATAATTGTAAACAGCACCAAAATATCATATAAGATAAAAACCATATAAAAAAATGAAAGTAAGATTGCAATGAAAAGAAAAACAACATTATCAAGACACCAGTGGATTTATGGATATTTCACAAAATATATAAATATTGAAAAATGAAAAGAGACCTTACATAAATGTTAAGACCGTAGAAAAAATCCCAACGAAAGGCCATTTAGTCTCCAACTTAAACAGAAATTGAAATTATCTGTCCTCATTATTTATTATTATTATTATTTTTTATGATTTAAGCTTGCAAATTTACTATGTTACTTATTTATATAAATTCTGTGATATAGATATTCTAAAAATAATTATTTCCATAGACTGAATAGAAACATTAAATATAAAATCAATTAATTTGTAAAAAATAACATTATTTGTTTCTTTCATTCTTATATAGAAGTTTTGTGGTCTTGTATGAAACGCGGTTCAAAAATAGAAAAAAAAAATAACTGATAAAATTAAAAACAAAACAAATTAAATTAAATTAAATTAAAAACAAAAATATTTAAACTGGAATACGATGCTACCCGGTAAGTCGTCCTCGGACAGTAAGGCAACAAGATAAGGAAATAATCAGGCAAGGAAATAAAAAACTGACTCACCGAATCTTGCCGGACACTCCTCTCCTTACTGACGTCTCGTAGGTTTGAGCTCACCGCGGTGGCGTACGTCCAATGCGGTGTAACATAAGAGGGATAATCAACGGAGCGGTGTAGAATAAGCGGTGACCAACAGGTTCGGGATGCGGTATAACAATAGACTAGACTCCGGGTAGGGGGTTTTAATCCTGTTAACTGTAAACACGCTCACCCGGAATTAAACAGAAATTAGAACTCAAACTAATACCGAATACCGAACTAAACAGTCTTAATATAAAAAATTAGGAGAAAAATTGTATGAGATGAAAATAGTTGACTGGATGATCTAATGTAAAGGAGATAGTTGGGGGGGTGCAGTCAATAAGAACACAGAATAAGTGATAAACTTATATTATGTGCCGACGTTTCGACCTACAGTGTAGGTCATCTTCAGGGCGATTTTGGAGAGCGATGCCGTTAGATTTAACGGCTGTAGGTCCTACAGTTTCGACAATCTTACAGTTTCGAGAAGTTTCGACCTACACTGTAGGTCGAAACTTCGGCACATAATATAAGTTTATCACTTATTCTGTGTTCTTATTGACTGCACCCCCCAACTATCTCCTTTACATTAGGAGAAAAATTGTATGGAGATAAATTTCTACATTAGGATAGCACTCTGAAGTCAATTGAAATCTAAAAATTTTGATAAAACTAACACTGCAGCAATAATGTTTATGATGATATGTCCTGCTCACAGAACATAGAACTAACTATTTTTGGTTCTATGTTCTGTGGTCCTGCTTTATCCTATTTTATTAGTTCTGCTGTATATTAACTCTTGTATATATTTATTGGTTACTATCATATCACATGCCCGTTTTCAAAGGAAAGGTTATTTAGTAAAAAAACTTTATGAAATCAAAATATTTACTTCCATTTTCTATACATTTTTTCCAACGTTTTATCAAACTTTCAATCCCAAACTGAAAAATTCAACGTTTCGTTACGAAATAAAGTCTGAAAATGCGCTTTTGACTTGAGATTCATTTTGAAAAATTTTAACTTTAAAAAAATTGTCTAATTTCTGAGCTGATGGAAATCTATTGGAGGTAATTCTGGTGAATAAGGTAGGTGAGGGAGGACTTCGTTGTCCATCTCGCTTAGTTTCTTCACTGTCTATCGTGAAACATGAGTTCTAGCAACCAATGCAGGTTGTTTTTTTATGCATTATGTCATTATCCCTGCAGTGAGATGTGAATGTGATGGGTTCCCTCTGGCGAGAAAGGTGAAATGATTTATCCACCACACAGAAACCTATATTTTTTTTTGTTAGCAAATTTCTTTGACTAGAAGCGAACGTCCCGTTCGTTACAACACCCTTCTACAAATGCTGTGGTAGTGGAAGCTTTGGGTTTCTTGCAGCTTTGGGAGCTGAGTGTCATATTTTAAACTCATAAAAAAATTACGCGTTTTTCGAGATTTGATTTGATGACATAATAAACAATATTTGTTCAACTGTAGTGATTGTAAATATAATAAAAATTAAGAGGATTAACAGAGCTCATCAATCTGTAAAGATAAACATAGTAAACAACAGATGTCCATTAATTTCACTTTGGAATTTAGAAACAATAAACTGGCATATCAGTAATGCAGTTTGTAAATAATTATTTTCTAGATGCTGCTTCGCGTCGCTATGAATAAACTATTTATTATTCCTAGATTACGTGTAGCGTATTCTCTATATAGGAATCCTATTGCTGAATCTTCACTAATGGTTGAGTTGTCCTTCGTAAGGTCAACAAAGGAAAATCTTTTCAACTTTCTTGCAATTCAATATGCAATTCTTATATTCAGTATCTGTAGATTCAACTTAAATTTCGAATGTGCTTTATTTTGATAACATTACTCAAGAAAGATTTTTACTTCTGCCATTGTGCGCATTAAAGGCCAATATATTCATTATTAAATAAACATTATTAATAATTCATATGTTCGCTATACAAAAAAAGAAAAAAAATGACAATTTTTGTATTTAGGTATATTATTCATTTTAATCTATCATAGTAAACATTTGTTTAATGAGAAAAACTGCGATTACTTCTTTATAATAGTTTAAAAATAGTATTCTATCAAAGATTTTCTTCTAGCAAAATGAATGAAAATGGCTTGAGGCGTCCGGATCATTTTTAAAAACTCAATGAAAAAAATCATTAATTTAGCGTATTTTTAGTTATAAATATTATATACCTAATATTTGCATTAAGTTTAAGGGCTAATCTTTTGCTACAGACAAAACAATTTATTAACAGTCTTTTAGTACTCTAGAATATTTTGTCTGCTGCAACTTTCAATGAATAACAAAACACAATCACTCATATGCTAATAAACACATGCTTACATATGTAAAATATTTATAAGTGAAAATCAATTTATTCCATGATTTATTAATTTGTTTAAATGAAACACACTATTCTATATTAATAAAAATAATAGAGAATATGAGACGGGAGTATTTCGAACTTAATGATAAAAAAGTGTAATAAGCAATGAAAACCTGTTACCGTATTTTTATTCATTTGTACAGTAACAGTAGGAAGATTTTATTATGCCTGTGAACTGGTTGTATCAGTTTTATTTTGTATTGATAAAATTTTCATCCTGACGACGGTGAAATCTATGATTGTATTATGTAACAATGTTTATTTTAATTCTCTTAGGGAGTTGTTTTTCAGTAATTTGTCTTATATCTCTGATTTATAATGTTTTTATGATAATCATTAGAAATAAAAAAATCTGTGGTGTTATTATTATATCATCCAGTAAAAACGTATGAAAAGAATAAACGTTGATTAAAGGTGAATAACAAAAACAAATCATTTAAATAGCAGAAAAATAGTAAGAGAATGTTTAAAAAAAATAGACACTAAATAATTTAATAAAACACTTGGGATTTCTAGTTCTTTCTTATGTTGATTGGTCTAGAGTTATTAATCATAGAAAACATGACTGATGCAAGTCATTTAATTCACCATTTTCTGTTTTCTTTTTTCATTTTTTCTTCGTCGGAATTATACTAGAAGGTTGAATACTTGAAAATTATGTAAACATATTTGTTTCGAAAACAGCCCAATTATTATTTCCTGTTGACTTACGTCATTATATATTATTATAATTTATTTTATTTTATTTTTTATTAATTGTTATAATTTTTAAATATTTTTATTTTGAAGAGAAAATATATGTCCAGGGCCGGAATTCGAACCCGAGCCTCCCACGTTTCCGTCGTGGGGATGAGTGAAGAGAATGGATTTGTCTGACCGAGGTAAGAACCAGGATAGCTCATGTGGTAGAGCACCACGACGGAAATGTGGGAGACCCAGGTTCGAATCCCGACCTTAATAAGTCAAGACTTATTTGGTGTTTTTTTACTGCACCCCCCAACTATCTCCATTCTTCATTATTTTTTTTTAATTTACCACGTAAAATAATGAAACTCCCTCACATTTCGGCCTTCATTTTTCTTCTCTTTTTAAATGCTAGAATGTTTTCAAGCAAACTTTAGAGTAAGCAGTGATTCGTTAAAATTGTGATTGACGAAGATCTCATAAAGGGAAAGAAATAATACAATATTGAACTTAGGTGAGATAATGAACAATCTAGTGTATTACAGTATCTTGGATACATAAGAAAATGAATGATCATATAAGTGACTGTTCTTCAATTATCATCTATAGTATTCCCAAGTCGCTATAGATAAAGTTTTCCTAACCAGATGTAAACTTTTTCATTTCAAATATTCTTTTTACAAACAACCTGGTTAATTTTTCTAGTTCAGATTGTAATAAAAAAATCATTGATTTGATTTTTTTAATTAAACACTTTTGTCACATTAAAAATGTGTGCTAAAATGGGGAAAATACGTGCATTATACTTAATGAGACATTTTATTTTATTTTAACTTTGCCTGGAGTCATTGCAGTTAAACCTCCATACCAAACTGAGAATTCAAGAAAACATCCTGTTGTCGTAGAAAGCATACTAAAAATGCCATTTGCATATTCCATTATTATTGTTTGTAGTTATCAATAGACATACGTTGGTGACTATATTTATAAAATTATCTAAGAGGCCATGGAATCAGATTCATATGCACATATTATATATACAATAGGTAGACTGGATAACCGCCAAAATATATATGAGTTAAAATTTAATAAATATTCTAGACTGAAACGTCAAGAAACTGCTCGCCATTTCAGGCTAATTTAACTATTAATAAGCAATCGCTGTAAGCACCCGATTAATTATGACTCATATGTGATAATAATGATGACCCAATATACATGACTGCTATAAAACTTATTTCGAGTTACGGAGAAGAGCTTTGGGACTCCACTAATCCATCGAATTCCTCACGTTTCCAATCCTTACAATCATAATCCTTCTTAAGATCCTCAATGCTCCTTACTTTGTTACGAATAAAGTCATCCATAAGACTTCAATTTCCCATTGGTTGAGCTGATTTAGCCCGAACCCGATATCAACCCTCTCATGACAAACTTTATACCCACTCAAACACACTAGTTTCAAATCTAGCAACCTTTTCGATTCCCGATAATCCTCTGATGCGTCTGTAAAGAACATAGTCTCGTGACCTTATTTGAATTTGTTATTGAGCAGTACCACTTAGTAGTTTCCCTACTTGCCTTTATCTCATTGCATTAATTATAATTAATAATATTTTTTTGTTGTACTGCTATAATACAGTTGTAAATTTTAATAACTAAATTTTAAAAAAATTAAATTGTTAAATCTTATTTCTATCAATTTTTACAAAAAATGCTTTTTTGTATGCCGTTGGCATGTAAGCCGTTTGTATGTGTAAAATGCTTTTATATTCAAGATAATTTCCATTATATCTTATTATTAAGATTGTAATGTTTAAATATTTAACTTTACAATTAATGGTTACCATTAACATTAGGATTGTTAGTCAGTAACATTGATGTTTAGTCTACTATATTAGTATGTGTTATTTTAGGTATATTATTTATTATAAGTGTATATATTGTTTACTAAAGGTAATTTGTTTATTTTTGTTAAAAAATCAAATATTACCAATAAAAATTAATATCTCCTTATACAGTTATCTCCTTATTAACTTTGCAAATGACGCAAGTTTATTTATGCACAGCCTTCTAAATATTTAGCTATTCTATGATTAGACCATGGACAGGAAATCTTGTTATATGTTAATATGGTTCTTTTAGATGGCATTAAATAGAACACTCTTTATTCAGTCGGGAGTTTATAGCATCGTCCTATTTTAAGACTGCTTTTTGGTTATTGCCCATTGTTCTAGAATATGGGCTCAGCTGATTGTAGGATGGAATAGAAGATTTCAGTTGAAGGGAATTCATATTTATCCAGTCCAGTGTTATTCTTTCGTCTACGAGTTAAATAGTTTAATGTGCCTTCTAGAGTTCTTCGCTTGCCTTTTTAACTTCCTTGCCAATGGAATTGTTGATACTTCAGTTGAGAAAATTTATTGCCTCAGAATCGATAATTTATAATTGGATTTAATGTTTTACAAACCAAGGAAGAAATTGAGTCTGCAGTCAAATTCATTTCAGAAACGTAAGATGTACTGCTAATAATCCAATTTTCAGGTATTTCAGATATTGTGTAGTTTGGTAACTATGAATATAAATATCGAAAATAAATATAACGATACATATCTACACAATATCGATTGTTCCCGATTAAATCGAAATAGTAGTTCGATATATTGAGAAACAAAATTTAAGGTCTCCATATTTTTAACTACCTCTTTTTACTTGATTTAAGACTTATGATTTAAGGAAAATATCAATATTAAAAAAAATATTCCATATTCAATAATTTTGAATTGATATGGTGTAATAGATATTAAAATTAAAATATTGGATATTTTTTCTAATACAGAATTAAATAAATTTAAACAACTAAAATAAAAAGATATCTACAAGGCCAGCAATGGTTAAAAAATAAGTAATAATGTGGCTTCATGGCTATCAATCATTATTAAATCACTTCTTTTCTTTTTTAATTTTCTGTTCATGTAAGCAATTATTAGATTCATTTTTGATAAATAATTAGTCTTCTTAATAATTATTGTTAATGGCATATGCTTTGATATGTTCTTGACGTTCCACTTTTTATTTATTTTTTTTATTTTTTATGCTTAAGCAATATAATTAATGGTTTATCCAGCCCCTATATTTTAATATTGACAAACATCATTTATCAGAAGGTATTTATGAATTTATAATTGCTGGTATCACAATTCTATTGCTTGTTAATGGATTTAAGCTACATAACTTAATTCGTCCACATACGATTTTTTTTTTGTATAATGGATCCTGTTCGAATTTAATAGTTTAACAATTCGATTTATAATTATTGTAGACATTTTCTTAGTTTTATAGATCGCTTATGAGGTAATCGAAAGGTTTTGATAGAGTTTTTTCCTCGTTTGGATTTTTTTATTGCACTTCACATTTTAAACTATAATTGTTTTCAAACATTTATGAAGAATTTAAACATCAAATTTGATATTCCTTATGCAATGAATCGAAATGGTGAAGTTTTAATAACCTACTTCAATGCAATTATCGTGTACTGACACATTTTCCTGGTCTTTACATTTTTCAATAATTGATTCAATTGACCCATTATCTGTTTGGGATCTGCAGACCTTCCTGTGGCTTACCCAAGATCTGTAAAGTGGGTACCTTTTATTGGGAGAAAACCTGGTGGTTAACCGTGATAAAGATTTTTTAAGATCTTAAACTCAAAATTAATATTATTTTAAGATCATAAAGCCAAATTTGTCTGACTATATCATTATTATCAGTCTCGAGTCACAATCGATTGTAAAAGAAAGTGATAAGTGAAATGAGGAGTTAATGAACGACTGTCCCTTTCATTTGGTGGAACAATAGTGAAGGTCTTCAGAGAGTTCTCACTTCTTGATGTAGTGACTCAAGAATATTTAAATCAAGTAGAAGATGTATATTATTCAGCGATTAATACAATCAAATAAGAAACCCGAGGGTTATTGGGCATGAAAATATGTCCACCATTAATTGTTACTTATTTTGGTTTATTAAGGGAAGGAAAAATTTACGATTTAGTTAAATGGTGATCTGAATGTAATAATTATAAATGTTTTAAGATTCGCAAAGTTCAGTAAAAATGTTTCAAATTCTTCTTTCTTAAGATTGAATTAGTTGTAATAAAAATCTAAATATTTAATGAGTAATGCATATTAATTATTGATAATTAATACATAATCTATTAATTAAATGAAATAGTAACATGAAATAACTCCCGATATGCTATTTGTTCATACTACCTCTTTATATAAAACTAATTTATATGTTTAAGTCGTTATATCATTATTATTTTGCCATATTACTTTTAAAATTAATAGTTTTGTTATATTGTATTTAACAATTACAGCATTATAAACAAGCTTTGGCCCGCCGAAGAATTTGAATAAGAAGAAGATGAATTTTATAATGCAGTAGAAATGTTTTATGAAAGGTATTAAAATTAAGTAATCAAATAATTAAATTAAGTAATGCTGACTGAAGTTAACAAAAGGAACACTCTTGCCCTTTTATAATGGACGAAGGCACTTTTAACTTGATAAGCACTTTAGTTTCTGGTTCAGCGCTGCACTCTAAGTTTTTTCTTAAATGTCAACATAGCTAGGAAGGTTTAGATCCTCTTAAATCGCCAACGAGGCAGAAGATCTCGCAGCGGCGAACAAAGGAGCAATGAACCGTACCTCAATGGCGGCTAAAAACAATATCAAGAGAGAGTTACCATGAGCTAGGGATAGAGAAATCGATAGCATGTTTTTAAAGTTGCACCGCAATATTCTATGTAGCCTCTTGGAAGGGTGGTATAACCAATGGACCGCCATAGTTTGAGGAATTTTCCAACCCAAAACATTATTGGTTTCTGTGAGGTTGTCAATAAATAAATAAATAATTGCAGGAATAAATCATTTCTCATTTCTCCCCAGAGGTGAAACCATCACATTCACGTTGCACTGCAGGATATTGACATAATGCATCAAAACTTGTCAAAAACAATCGGCATTGATTAATCGGAAGTGGCCTATTCAAAGGCCAATTCATTCTCACTCGACAACGTCAGACCTCATATTTCACGACAGACAGTGAAGGAACTAAACTAGCCGATAGGGTTAGAATTAGAATAGAATGGAAAAGTAATTTTATTCTGGAACTAGGCTCCATAAGAATAACAACCGTGAACGAAAAAAAAATAAACATAGATACATCTGGTCAAAAGTTCTTAATACAAATCGTAAAGCATTTACCGAAGTTTCAAAAAGAACTAAATTTCGTGACAAAGTTCTGAATAACTAAAGAGAACATATAAGTAAATAACAGTGTGTAAAAGCATATGATATAAAGAAGTTATAAGAAAAAAAACATTATTTACTACTGACCCATTTAAAAAAATAACTAAAAATGCTTAGAAAGCATCCGTTTGAGATATGAGATGTTCGATGAATAAGGATTTAAATGAGGATAGGGAAGAGGAATGACGGATATTGGGATGGATTGAGTTCCAGATGTTGGAAGAACGAGCGAGAAAAAAATAAAAAATGAACGCTGTAGTGTTTTGTTTCTGTGGGAACGAATACATAGAACGGAAAGGCGAGATCTTGTATCCTGGTTAGGGTTCTACCGATATTACCGATATGGGTACAGTATCGATACTTTTCCTTTCGATACCGATATTTTGGTATCGATAGTTTTCTTCCGATATTTTATCGATATCGGTATGGAAAACTAAATATCGAAACATTTAACTGACTTATATTCTCTTGACCATATTCTCAAAAAAATAGAATGATATGTTTCCTTTCCCTATATGAACCCTATTATTTTATTATTATGAACCCTATCTGTACATATCACGGAAATTAATTAATAGAAAAAAAATAATATATATGCTTAGCAAAGAAAAATTCTTTCGATACCAGAAGAACAGGGTACTCTTTCGATATTCTAATAATATTTTCCGATACTTCACAGATGGCTGATATCTAAATTTTTTATTATGTTATGAACCCTATCTGTACATATCCGGGAAATTAATTAAAAGAAAAAAAATAATATATATGCATAGCAATGGAAATTCTTTCGATACTAGAAGAACAGGGTACTCTTTCGATATTCTAAAAATATTTTCCGATACTTCACAGATGGCTAATGTCTAAATTTATTATTATGTTATGACCATATCTGTACACATCAGGGAAATAAGTTAAAAGAAAAAAATAATATATATGCATAGCAATGGAAATTCTTTCGATACTAGAAGAACAGGGTACTCTTTCGATATTCTAAAAATATTTTCAGATACTTCACAGATGGCTAATATCTAAATTTATTATTATGTTATGAACCCCATCTGTACATATCAGGGAAATTAATTAAAAGAAAAAAAAATATTATATAAGCATAGCAATGGAAATTCTTTCGATACCAGAAGAACAGGATACTCTTTCGATATTCTAAAAATATTTTCCGATACTTCACAGATGGCTAATATCTAAATTTATTATTATGTTATGAACAATATTTGTACGTATCCGGAAAATTAATTAAAAGAAAAAAATAATATATATGCATAGCAATGGAAATTCTTTCGATACTAGAAGAACAAACAGGGTACTCTTTAGATATTCAAAAAATATTTTCCGATACTTTGAGAATATCGAATGAGTACCATATTCTTCTAGTATCGAAAGCATGTCCTTTCCTATACATGTATATGTTTTTTTTTCTTTTAATTACTTTCCCTGATATGTACAGATGGGATTCATAACATAATAAAAAATTTATAT
Source organism: Arma custos (assembly GCA_037127475.1). Taxonomy (NCBI): domain Eukaryota; kingdom Metazoa; phylum Arthropoda; class Insecta; order Hemiptera; family Pentatomidae; genus Arma; species Arma custos. The sequence continues at coordinate 187,496,591 of CM073759.1, read as the reverse complement.
ATCAGCCATCTGTGAAATATCGGAGATCTTTCGATACTTTGAGAATATCGAATGAGTTCCATATTCTTCTAGGATCGAAAGAATGTCCTTTCCTATGCATGTATATGTTTTTTTTTCCTTTTAATTACTTTCCCTGATATGTACAGATAAGGTTCATAACATAATAAAAAATTTAGATATCAACCATCTTTGAAATATCGGAAAGATATTTCGATACTCTGAGAATATCGAATGAGTATATATTCTTCTAATATCGAAAGAATGTCCTTTCCTATGCGTGTATATTATTTTTTCTCTTTAATTACTTTCCCTGATATGTATAGATAGCGTTAATAACATAATAAAAAATTTAGATATCAGTCAACTGTGAAATATCGGAAAGATCTTTCGATACTTTGAGAATATCGAATGAGAACCATATTATTCTAATAAAAAATAAAAGGTCTTTCACTATTTGATCGATTATCCAATGTGTGACGTTTTCCTGGCAATGGAATGTTTGTAGCCATTTGACGAACCGTGCTTTTAAACGACTAAAAATCTTCCGATACCGAGTGATATCGATATTTTTCTTTCGATATTTTCTCGGTATCGATACTTTGTTCCGATATATCGCAAAGGCCTGGTATCGATATTTTTGGGTATCGGTAGAACCCTAATCCTGGTGCTGGATTGAGAATTTGAATTGAATGAGACTTTAGGTGTATGAAAGGTTTTGAGAGTATTGGTAAAAGAATGAATAAAAGAAATATTATCTATGGATGAGAGGGTAAGACCCAGTATAACTCATCGTAGAGGTGGGATGTAGGAGGCATCCTCTAGATCTTTGAGAGAAGTTCATTATTCCTTTCAGTTAGTCCTCATGCTTATTTAATATGATGCTTATGCTGTTATATATGTTATGTTATGTGATACTTTGGTGTTGGCCACCCCTGGAATAGAATGATCTTATCTTTCAGGTCATCCATTATTGAAGACATTCAAATTTCTTTAGTTTTGTTAATTAACTATCGAAATTCAGTGTACTGGAACAAAGAAGACATTGAAAAGAGGCAGTGTTATTGCAGCTTGAAGTGGCATGTAGCCTCTTGAATGACAATCAGTAGTTTCATTATGTCGTTTGTGATCACAATACTGATCAATCCTCCTTGTTCAGGGACGGCTTTGTCAAGATGTTTTCTAACGGACGAAAATACATATCCTCTCTGAAAGTGTAAATTGTGTAATTTTGATAAGGCTATGTCACACAGTGGCGTGACGTAATTATCTTTAACTAAATTATTAGTAATTAACTAAATTAAATTAAATTATTGTAATTAATTACTATATGCCTACCCATTCCTGACCTAAGGTACTAGAGAAAAAAAAGCATAGCGGCTCAAAACGAAGATGACAGTTACTCATTTAATTATAATAACATTTAAATACCATTAACATTTAGAATATAGTCTATGTTACGTGCATTTCATTTTAAATCTGTTTATACATCCTATGTCAATTCAATTTATTTTTTGGATTATATATCATTTGTTATAAAAATTAGAATTATTAGAATTAAATCTATTTGATGCTTGTGTATTCTAAATACCCCATTCGGCTGCATCACTGGATACTTTGCAGTTATTTTCATTAAAAAAATTATCTCAAAAACTGTTAGTATCATTTTATTGTTTCTCGCTGAAAGCCTTGAGGAGTCAAATCCTATCATGAAACTCTAACTAATCTTTATAAGCAAAGTTGAACACTGTTCAGATTATTTAGGTTTGCGGACTGAGTATTTTAAATTTTTCGGTCATTGTGTCATTGAAAAAAAATGGGTTCCTTCTGAGTTTCTTGTTAAATATCCAATGTATCTTAGCTGCTTATAGATTTTTTTGTTTTATATCATATCAGTTTACAGATTTTTAAATTATATATTAATAAAACTACTTTCCAAACAATTTTGGTCATCTTATTTCTTTTTCTTTTATTTATTTCCTAGCCCCTGGGCTTTTATAATTCTGTTGAAAATAAAATAGTAAGGATGTTTGTGTATAAAAATAAGTTTAAATTTAATACGGAGGACCACTGTTATGGTTTATAAAATAAGGAAGAAAGAAAAGAAAATACACTCAACTATACAACATAAAAACATCCTTTATTATTATTATTCGTTTAAATTAATTCACTTACATGAAAAAATACGTCTAAAATGTTCGTTTAATGCTAAAGTAGGCTTGAGCTGCTCCTATCCATCGGATATGTTTAGTGTTTACGCACCAAGTTTATTGAAGTCATTACAGCCGGCCGGCGTATATGCTTCACAGTTTAACTTCCTCTGGTCGACTCGCATGAATCACAAGGCGCATGCGCGCAGTGTAGACACTCGTTTAATATTTCTTATATATCCGAACTGAGGTATTACAACTATTTACAGTTATCACTTACTTCAGTGAGTCAAAATAAAAAATAAATAAAATTAAAATATACTTTAATATGTTTTTACTATCATAGTGTCGCCAACATCCCGCCCACCTAAAATCGCACGATTTTACAGGGGAAATATGTTTAAGATTCTGGATCGTTCAAATAAAGGGAGCGGAATAAGCTTGTGAATGGATCGTTTGTGGCACCCCTTTTGATCCCGTATAGTTACCACTCTAACCACATTATCTTCTCCTGGATGAATCTCTTCTATCTTGGCTAACGACCAGTTTAGCGGGCTGCAGGCAGCATCAGGTAGCAATACTATGTCCCCAATTTGTAATTGTCTGGTTGGACGATACCACTTAATTCTCTTCTGTAGGGTGTGTAAATACTCGACATGCCATCTCGCCCAGAAATGCTGCACCATTTGAGAAACAAGCTGCCATCTAGAGAGACGGTTCAACTTAAGGTGTGTCAAATCAGCTTCCGGTACACTTAGAAGAGGAGCGCCTATAAGGAAGTGGCCCGGTGTAAGAAAATCTCCCTGCTTAGGGTCATCGTCATTTAATGGTGTGATAGGGCGAGAGTTTAAAATCGCTTCAATTTTCGCAAATAACGTAATTAATTCCTCGAGATGGAAAACTTTGTGCTTCGTTATTCGATGAAGATGGTTCTTGGCCGACTTCACAGCCGCTTCCCATAGTCCGCCCATGTGTGGCGAATAAGGGGGATTGAAGTGCCATTCGAAGCCTTGGTTCACAGCATGAGTACGTATGGTTCGTTGATAGTCTTCGTTCCTGAGGTAAGTAAATAGATCATTTAATTGCCGAGAGGCTCCTACAAAATTAGACCCACAATCTGAATATATTGCTGCTGGAAGTCCTCTGCGTGCAACGAATCTATCTAGTGTCGCTAGAAAGGCCTCAGTAGACATTGACGTAACTACCTCAAGGTGAATCGCCTTCGTTGCCACACAGATGAAAACCACTAAATAAGCTTTAGATGTGGGTAAGTTTCGGCGTCTACTGTTCTCTCTAATGAAAAATGGGCCAGCGTAGTCAACACCAACAAAGGTGAACGGTCTGCTTGGACGCACTCTGCAGGATGGTAAGTTGCCCATAACAGGTTGTCTTGGACGCGTCTTCATTCTAATGCAAGTCATGCATTTGTAAAGTCTACCTTTCACAGCTTGTCGAAGGCTAAATACCCAATATTTGTGTCTAATTAAGGCTTGTAATGCTTGTTGACCCAAGTGGAAATGAACATGGTGCAAATGGTCAATTAACAACGTTATAAGATGACATTTTCCAGGAAGAAGTATTGGTGATTTTACTTCCACTGATAGCTCAGAATTTTGCAGGCGACCTCCTACTCTTAAAATACCTTTCTCGTCTAACACGGCCGCCAGGATAAGGAGACGCTTCGAAGAAGGTAAGTTTTCCTCCCATAGGAATTCTGTACTGAATTCGTGACGTTGTGATGCGATTATTAGTACCTCAAGTGATTTGTCAACTTCCCTTAACTTCAACGGACCACTTAATTTGGTATTATGCCTCTTACTGTTGTGAACAAATCTCAACACATATGCGAATGATCTGACCACTTTATTATACTAGGAGTGACGTTTCATCCAGGTAATAATCATGGGTAAGCGAGTCGCATCACAGGTATCAGGTAGATCCGTGTGGACTGTAAGTATGGTTCCAGGCTTTACTTCAGGTGCTTGATGCTTGTAAATTTCAGGTTGCTGAGGAAATATGAGAGGATGTGTTCGCAACCAGTGTGGGCCCGCCCACCATAGTGTCTCATCCTTAAGAAACTGCGGCGCTATCCCTCGAGATGCTACGTCTGCAGGATTGTCTTCGGTAGGCACATGCAGCCATTCATTTTCACGTGTGTGAGTTGTCACGTAGAAGACACGGTTCGCTACGAAAGTTGGTAATGATTGAGGTAATATTCTGAGCCAGGCCAGGACGATGGTTGAGTCAGAGAAGAAGACCCTTTCTGCTATAGCTAGAGATTCAGAAAAGTTTTGAACAGACATCATTAACTTGACAAGCAGCTGAGCACCGCACAACTCCAACCTAGGTATCGAAATAGTCTTAATTGGAGCTAGTTTAGTTTTAGACTTCAGTAGCGTCACCTTCACCTCTCCATCTTCAGCTGCGATCCGTAAGTATATAGCAGCTGCGAAGCCCCTTTGAGATGCATCACAGAATCCGATCAGCTGTTTCGTTTCCATTAGATCGCATAGCATGAACCTAGGAATTTGTATAAATTGAAGGCAATTAAGATGCGTAGCAAAATCTATCCATTCCTGCTGTAGTCTATCTTCAATGGAATCATCCCAAGGAACCTTCAGGAACCAGAGTTCCTGAAGAAAAGATTTTGCTTTAAATATGACTGGTGCCAGGAATCCCATTGGATCGTATAAGCGTGTGACAGAGGATAGGATCGATCGCTTTGTGATGGTTCTGGAAATAGGTTTAACAGAATAAGAGAAGCAATCCTTGATTGGATCCCAGGACATTCCCAGAATTTTCGTAATACAAGAATCAGTCTCAGGCGACAATTCAACGCTTCTTCTTGTTAGGTTAGGATCGAGTTTATTCATCAGTTTGGAGCAGTTACTATTCCATTTGTGAATGGGGAACTGGCCTTTACTCAGTAGTCCTATCAATTGTTCCACAAGTACCCATGCTTCATCAAAAGAATCAGCTCCTGCAACTACATCATCGACGTAAATATAGTTGTTTAAGACTTCAGCCGTCAGGGGAAAGGCAGCGCCTTCATCAATACATAATTGTTTCACAACATGATTTGTTTGAAATGGAGCTGAAGCTGTGCCGTAGGTGACTGTGTTTAACTCGTATTTTTGAATAGCCTCTTCAGTTGTCCCTCGCCATAATATGTGTTGGAAACGTCTATGCTCCGGAATTACAAGAATCTGCCTGTACATTTTAATTAAATCAGCAGTTACAGCGATCTTGTATCGTCTAAAATTCAAAATTATGTCGGAGATGTCCCTTTGGAGTTTTGGACCAACATAGAGCGAGAAAGCATCTCATTTACTGCACCAGGTCCATTTTAAGAGAGGAAATGTGAACATGTGAATAGCCAACGGCCATACCACGTTGAACACACCGGTTCTCGTCCGTCTTATTTTTCGGAGACACAGAAATCTGTAGTATTTGAAAAGTTTTTGAGTTTTAATGAGAAGAAAATGACTTTAATGAGCTTATTTATAATTTTTATGGAGCAATATCACTTATTTGACGCTATGGTCCAACTAAAAACTTTTTTTAAATATTTTTTTTAAAAGAAAAGATATGGCGAGGACCGGGACTCGAACCCGGGTCTTTCACCTCTCCGTGGTGACGCCTCAACCATCTCGGCCACCCTTTTTTATTTTCAGACAGATTTATTTTAGAGGCATACATAACAAAAATTATCTTGCCCTAAACATTAACATTATCGTACGAGTCTCTTGAAAATGAGTACTGAATATAAGAAGGTGAAAATACCAGTCTTAAGACTGATTTTCAATATGTATAAAAGAAAATAGATATCAAGAAGATCTAATAAATTTTGTTACATAAATAATTTCGGGAATGTCTATTAAGAAATAATTAAAAGTGTGTCAGTAATTGAGTTATTACTGTATGATGATTAATTAAGTTATTAATTAAAGTTGAGCCTGGAATTTAATTACCAAAGAGATTTTCTTGCTTTCATTTAAAGTTCATCATTATTATTATAATTAGTCTTATCCTTTAAATTAACAGACCATGGTCGGACTTTCTATGGAGTTTTTTAAACTTCCTCTTAAAATCCTTAGTTATATTCAAAGACCAGATAATAAAATAAAAAGAAATTTCCAAAAAAATTAAAAATCTACTGTGCAAAAGAAAAACTATATTAACATCCTTCCCTCTACCTTCGAGCTTATCTCATATCTCTCAGTGCTTAACTCATTCGAGACCGATTGCACACCGTGTGTGCAATTGATTTCCGAGGCTATAAGTGTGTGCAATAACAGTAATGTGCAATTATTAGAAATAAGATTTTTCTTGAACTAATGATATCTGTAAAGTACAGGAAAACAAAATTTGGCATTGGTTTTACTGTTTACCAAAAAATCTAAAAACTTATTTTTTTTTACTTTTCACTACTTTAAAAAAAAATTTCTTTGCATTATATTCTGTCCTTTATTATTGAAAGCAAAATAACGATTTTATATTATCTAATTATTTTTGAAATAAATGTTTATAATTTTTTTAATGATGCATTTTCATTTTATCTTACATTACACACACCTTGTTCAATCCGCTCCACTACAATCCGCAAGCTGCACACCCGGTGTGCAATGATGTCACTCACTCCACTCACTCCTTGGCACTACGGTCCTGCAAGGACCTGGGCCTCATCCACCACTGCCTGCCAATCACTCCGGTCCATAGCAAGTCTTCTCCAGGGTCTGATTCCCATCTAGCCATTCCTTTGGGTCTTCTACCATCAAGCTTCCCAAACAACAGTCTTCTTGTCTCCGGCATTCTCATCATATGACCCATCTCAATCGACCTCTTTTTAAGCAAGACGCTAAGTCTGGTTTTCCGTAAAGTTGTCAGAGTTCTGCGTTATTACGGACCCTCCATGCTCCCTGGTCACAGATGGGTCCATAAATCCGCCGCAGTTTTTTTCTCTCCCAGACATTCACCATTCCTTTTGATTTTTTGCTCAGGACCCATCATTCACAACCATATGTCGCTATTGGCCTAATAATGGTTTTATATAATGTGATCTTGTCTCTTTTTGATATTTGCCCAGTTTTAAGAGACTTTTGTATTGCATATTAACAACAATTACCAGCGGCAAGTCTGCAATGATCTTCTTTATGTGAATTCACCTAAGAATTGGGTGATTTCCATAGTAAACATGTTTTTTTTTATTAAAAATGAAAAATATAAAGAAGAAAAAATTTCGCTCCTGGGGACCGTGCTAAAAAAAAAAAAAACATCGTCTCGAATGAGTTATAAAACACTGAGTTGCTATCCCGAAGGTTACGAGTTCAATTCCGGCTGTGTAAATAGATAAATTATTTAAGCTTTTAAAAGTCAAGTGTGGAATATGTGGGATCTGTAGACCATAAGGCTTATCCGACCTCTATAAATTAGATAACATAATTGGGGGGGGGGGAACCTGGTGATTGAGCGAGAACTGCGGCATATCACCTCCATGCATACCTGTATCTACCATGTACTGCACCTAAGACTCTTTATGGGCTATAGTGATAAATTATTATTATTTAAAATTTTGTTATTCAAAATGGGTATCTCACATAATCGAGATTTTATTCTATTTCTAAAATGCTCACCGTTTCAGGCTACTTCAACACTTACTAGACAAAGGCTCTAAGCTCCCAATAAATTACAAAAGACTCTTATACATGACAATCATTAGACCCATCTGGATATACGGAATAGGGCTCCACTAAGCCATCGAATTCCTCTCTTATTCAATCCCCAAAATCCTTCGTAAAATCCTCAATGCTCCTTAGTTTGTTACAAATAAAGTAATCCATAATGACCTTAATGTCCCATTTGTTGCTGATTTGGCCCGAACCCGATATCAATCTTTTCATGATAAACTTCATTTCCAATCGAACCCAATAGTTTCAAATCTCGCATCCTCTTCAATTCCTGATAATCCTCCGAGGGGTCTGAAAAGAAGATGGTCTCGTGACCTTCTAAGCTGAACTTTTTATTTGAGTACTACCACTGGGTAGTTTCTCTACTTGCCTTTATCTCAGGACATGATTTATCTTTCATTATATTTACTTGATGTATTCTGTATACAGTTGTAAATGTCAATAAATATATATATTTTTTTAATTCTAAAATAATCCATGTGAGAAAGCTGATAATAACAATATACTTAATTTATAAATCAATTACCCTCTTAAAAGCCTGCACAACTGTTGTAATGAGATAGTGCTAGAATAGAAATAGAAAGTTTATCGTTTCAAAACCAAACATTTGCATTCAGAGACTGCCTCAACCTTGGCCATTTCGAAAAAAGTTAGTGGTCATTGATTTCTTAATTGTAACTACATGTGAAATTTAAGTTTAACATAGTAAATAACCATATTAACTATGATGATAAAAATTAAAACTTAATATAATAATAATGAACGATACAATTTGTCTGGGCGTGCAGTCATTACTAACACTAAATAAGGTAACTTGATTATTATAAGTGCTGACGTTTCGGCCTATAATGTTGGACATCTTCATGGCTAAGAAGGAAAAACAGAAAAATAACTATAAGAACATTGCAGTAATAAGAATTATAGAATAATATATAGAGTATAGACAAGTGGAGAAATATGGCAAGGATAGATTATAAAAGATATATACCTAAGAATAACAAAATGTGTGAACAGAAAGGTAATAAAGTAAAGGAATATAAAAAGTAAGACAATTGAGAAAGTAAAAAATAAGATACAAAATGAAAAATACAGAAAAAGTAGCAAATGTAAGCGAGACATACAAGTAAGAAAACATTTAGTAATACAGATAATGATATAAAATGAATGATAATACATGTATAAAGAAGGTTATAAAATATGAATAAATAGAGAAATATAAAGCAAAATAAAATGGTTTACAAAAAACTACTAATAACATTATATAATATTTACAAAAATATATACATGGCAGGAATTAATGTCGAATTTCACTTCCCAATAGAGCTGATCACTCCGAGAAGCTAGATCTCACTCCCATAAGGAAATGCCTACGAATATTAATACTAAATATGATGTAAATGTATAAATATAGAAGAAATTAATGAGAATGTAATGTATGTAAAATCACGTTAAACAGCAGGTACATATTTCAAATATTAGATAATTTTTGCGTGGGAAATAATGAATATAAATACAAAATTATGACGAAACGTCGGCATTTAAAATAAATAAGTTAACCTTATTTAATGTTATTATTGACTGTACTCCCAGACAAATTATATCCTTCATTACGATCTTCCAGTCAACCATTTTCCTCTTTATCGCAATGTAATAATGATAAAAGCTAAAGATAACATCTCTGCAAAGTGGCATAATTAGCCTGACCAGAACTATCACTACTGGAAAATGCAATTTTAATTTGTTATGATTACCAGTCCTGATCAAACTATACTGCGCAAAAATGAATAGGAATTATTGCTAATTGTGTAGTATTTACTTTACCTAGCATTTATATTATTATGGTAATTTTTACACTTTACAATATTTATTTAGCATAATTTATAATAAATATTAATGTTTTTTATATTGAAATAATATTAAAATGCTAGGCAAAGTAATACAACAAAATTAATGGTATCGCTATTCATTTGCGCAGTTTATATTTTGATATTTATCGTTTGGTATTATTAATACCATATTAAAGTTTTAATATCACCACAAGTAGATATATATTAAAACCTAGATCTTGCTATAACAGTGGCTTTAACAGTCAGTATGTAAAAGAGCGTATTATTGTTCTTTCTCATGTAAACTGCATCTCTATCAATTCGTTTTATTGAGAATATTATGGTTTATCTCAGTAATGTATATAAGTGGTCAGGCTCCAAAATCCCGAACCGAGATTCGGTTGGTTATAGAGCTTGGTTATGTGAAAAAATATTTTTTTTGTTCTGTCAACCGTCGATCTGGAAGTGGAAAACACTTGAGTCAGTTTGCACTCCTAAATATATCTCCGATCGTTCTAGTCACTAAGTACATACTTAATTATTTCTTCTAGTATCTAAGTACTTTCTTGATTACTTCAGTATCTATGAACGTATTTGATTCTTTTTGTATCTAAGTACTTATATAATTATTTTCCTTCCTAAGTACTTATTTCATTCTTTAGGTGCCTAAGTACTAAATCGATTCTTCTTGAATTTAAGTACTTGATTCTTTTATTATCTAAATACTTTCTTGATTTGCTATGCTGTAAGGAAATAAAACATATTAATGAATATTATTTAATACCTATGTTTTGTCTTCTTAATGAATATTTGTCATTTTATAAATGCAATGCTCTGTCCTTTATGAGGCTTTTTATCTTATTATTTTATTTGGAATGCCATATGTAATTATTGAATACAATTATTCAACTGATTATTATTTAAATGTCCAAATTTTATTTTATATTGGATTCTTTTCCAGAAGTTAGCTGTGTGTTTATTGATTTACTAACCAGTTCAACTTGATACCTTAATTAAATTATCAGTAAAGTTATAACTATTAATGATGCATGGTGAATAAGGAATTATATACACAGTTCAATCATTAAAACAAATATAATTAATACATACTATTTCCGATGCTATTTATACATAAATTGAGAAACTATTATTAATGATTCAGATAAATAGAGGATTATCATAAAATACATACATCCGTTAAATTAAAACTTATCTTTGGGTAAAAGGGGTTCTTTTTATAGTTCTTCATCAGTTACGCCTGTGGGTAGAATGTCGGTCTTTGCAATCTTCGGGCCCTGCTTCCAGAGCTTCTCTCTTCTCAGCTTCTTCTTAAGAAATGTCTTACCCAAACCCGTTCTCCCTATACCCTTTTCTGCAGGTATATCAATTCCTGCTAAGTTCTATTGCTACTTACCTACGTGCCCTAGTTTTCATAATCCTCAGTTCTGACTATTCATTTTAACTTATTAATTCTGAATATGGTCTATATGATTCATAACAGATTCTTCTAGTATCTAAATACTTACTTTATTCTTCTCATATTCTATATACACTTTCTTGATTATTTTAGTTTTTAAGAACTTGCTCAATTCTGCTATTATCTACCAATTGTGTATAATGCTTACTTGATTCTTCTAGTATCTACTAAGTATGTGTAATACTTACTTGATTCTTCTACTATCTTAATACTTATTTGATCCTTTAAAGAAGAAATGATTCTACTTTTCTTCTACCATTTATTTAATTAATTATATTTTTCTCCTCATTTAGGACTCTGCTTGACGACGGACGTGGACTACCTGCTCTCGCACATGAACAACGCCCGGTTTCTTCGAGAGCTGGACTTCGCCAGGGCGGACTTCTACCAGAGGACCGGTCTGTACGGGGCGATACAGAGTAAGGGAGGTGCTGTGGTCCAGGGTGCAGCCACAATCCGCTACCGCAAGTTCATCAGGCTCTGCTCCTTCTACTCTATCGTGTCTAAGGTACCTGTCTGGACACCTTATTTAACTTTATACTTAAGTCAATAGTAAAGCACTTAATAAACTCTGAGAGCTCCATTGTCATTTATATAAAGTTTAATTTATATATCTCACTAGTATTTCTAAAGTGACACAACTCAAAAGTCGGTTGTTGTTTTTTTTTTACTGCTGGTGAGTTATGACCAAAAAAGAAGTGGGTAAATATCTCTTATCACTCATCAAAACTGTATCAACCTAGCTTCAGAGCTTGTCTGCCAGAAGGCACGTGTGTCACTCTTTGTGTCCTAATGCTATTCCTAGCGCACTAATAGTTTTTTCCTAGCAAAAAAAAAACCGGTACCACTACAACTCATGAAGGGTTTCAGTACTTGGTTGAGACTGTACTGTTTATTGGACAACTGTTGTGCAGGGAGGTGATTTGTCCTAGATTTCGCTCAATCGCTAGACCCCACCCTTATTTTGGGTACCCACTTTATAGAGGCGCTGGGTTAGCACCAAGGATTCATCTCCGGCAGCTAACAGATTAAATCAAAGTCTGCCAGCAAGCGTGATTTGAATCGAGGACTTTGGGACGGCAACTCAGTGCTCTGCCACGGATTTTTACTTATGTCAGTTTAAAAATACTAATTTGATATTTGCCGTTTATTTTATTTTTTATTTATTATAATTTAACTAAGTAACATTTCAATATTTTAGTTTATTCTAAAACATGCGTCAAGCATTTCATTCTCAATATTAATATTAACCTTTACCTCTCACCCTGTTTTCTTTTTTAGTTTCATATTTAATCTTCAGATTTTTATAAATCTTTCCTTACATACAAGAACTTTTGCTTCCTCTTTATTATTGACTTTATTAAATCTACATTCTGTTTATTCGGCATGTCTTGTTTCCAGGGACCTAATTAAAAAAGTTAACTTTTATAATTATAAGTAAAAGTTTAACTTTTATATTTATGTGTAAAAGTAATTTCAACAGTTATTTCCAAAACATTATTTTTTAACTTAAATCATAAACGATTTTTGATCTGTTATTGTAAACCATTTGCTCTAAAGGGTTCTATGGTAATGCAAAATTATATATTAAAACTGTACCGATGGACCCTGAAAATATATTTTCAAGATGAAAATGTCCATTCTACAAAAAACTCGAGTTATTGTATGATTAACGCCGATTTATACAATGCTGGATATATCAATTTTTTATTTTTAATAAACAATAAATAAATAAAAGTTTAACAACTTTTAGATGATAATTACACAGATATTAAAGTTGAAACTTTTTTATGCTAGAACTTTTATTTAACAGTCATTAATAAGAATTAATGACTAACTGCTTGTTGATAAAAGTTATTTTTAAACTTGGGCGAGATAATGAAAGTTTTTTTTTTTTTTACCATATAATGATTGGTCAGTTTTTTTGATTTTGAAATATTTTTATTTTAAAGAGAAAAGATAGGCCCTCGGCCGGGATTCGAACCCGGATCCTCTTTCTTTCCGTGACAACGCTCTCCCATTTAAGCCACCGAGGCCGCCTGCCGGCAGAGGACAAATCTTTTCTCTTATCTAATCCCATGTCCTCGTGTTCTCGCAATTTTTGCGATGAATACACTAGAACGAATGCTCTTTGAACATTAGTTTTAATTTTAGGATCTTATTGACTTACGTCATATTACTATTTATAATTTTTGGTCAATTTTTTTTATTTTTAAATATTTTTATTTTAAAGAGAAAAGTTAGACCCTCGGCCGGGATTCGAATCCGGATCCTCTGTCTTTCCGTGATAGCGCTCTACCATTTAAGCCACCAAGGCCGCCTGCCGGCAGAGGACAAATCTTTTCTATTATCCGATCCCATGTCCTCGTGTTCTCGCAATGTTCTCGTAAATAATTATAAATAGTAATATGACGTAAGTCAATAAGATCCTAAAATTAAAAGTAATGTTCAAAGAACATTCGTTCTAGTGTATTCATCGCAAAAATTGCGAGAACACGAGGACATAGGATCAGATAAGAGAAAAGATTTGTCCTCCTCCGGTTGGTGGCCTGGGTGGCTTAAATGGGAGAGCGCTTTCAATTTCAGAGGATCCGGGGTCGAATTCCGGCCGAGGGCCTATCTTTTCTCTTTAAAATAAAAAAGTTTTTTTTTATTGTTGTAATAACTGATTACTCTTCTAACTTGGCTATTATTCTTTTTGTAAATTTATATTATTGGCGCTCTTCACTATCTAATATACGTAATACACATTAATTTTCCATTAATTAATACCTTTACCTGAAATATATGTATATCCGAAATATAAGTATACAATATTAGAACATAAGTAAAAACTATGTTCGTGGTGCTTAACACAATGTAGTCACATTAACACGCGGATCGTTACTAAGTTTATTTTAGGCTAAATGGTGGGTACACATATTTGTATTAAATTAATTAATGTAATTGGTATCAATTTTGTTTATTTTTAATATCCTAAAATAGTTATCTATATAGTTATCTTTCTGGAATGAAAAGTCTGGTTATTAATAACGGATTGGTCAATTTTCATAATGTGGGAGATAAAAAAAAAGTATATCATACGAGTACATATATCTATTTACTCAACAAAAATGAAAAAGAAAGTAATGTGAACACACACATATTTTTTTCAAAGTGATGTAAGAAAATATACACCAACCTTGTTGAAATGTCACTTTGGCCTTTCATTTTATTTCACTGTCACATCTAAGCAATATTTCACTTGTGTTCCATTACATTTGCAAGCAATGCCACCTACGTTCATGCCATCGAAAAAAAGGATCTTAATACATATTTTATATCTTATGTACATATATTTTGGTATCTATTTTCTTGACTGTCAGTAACATTTCATTATTAACACCTTTCAGCACTCACATGGTCTTCAACAGTATTAGCAGTATTTATTTATTTATTAATGGGCTCTACGGACATTGAATAACCTTGGCCTCTTCTTCCACCATTCGCCTCTGTCCGCCGCAAGACGCCTCCAGCGATTTATACCGATCCCCTTCAGGCCACCTTCACGTCGTCGATGGGGCTTTCCTCTTAATCTTGAACCCTCATTTGGTATCTCATACATCATCCTTTTTGGAGTTCTCGTTGGGTCCATCCTCTCTCCACATGCCCCAACTATCGTAGTCTTTTGAGCTGGATGACTTATTATATCAGGCTCTTCGTGTAGGTCCCTCAGCTCTTTATTGGACCTGATTCTCCACTTGTCCTCCACTTTGATAGGCCCAAAAATTTTTTTGGTTTTTGGAAAGAAATGGTTTTCTTTCCCATGCATAAAGATCCTTTTGCAATTTTTTATCAGGCCGTAAGTCACAATTGGTCTCACAATAGTATTAGCAGTATATATGTTAATATTGTACAGACTGATTGAGTTATGTAGTGTTGAATCTTTCATCAATTTTACCGATTTCATCAATTTTGGCGAGAACGAAAGTCGTTTAATCTCGCCAAAAGTTGGATTGGCGATTATTGACTGAATCTGAAGAACTGGAAGAAAAAACTTAAAAAAGAAAAAATATATTATATTATATTTTATATATCTTACTAATATTATAAATGTGAAAGTTTGTATGTTTGTCTCTCTTTCATGCAAAAACTACTGGACGGATTTGGATGAAACTTTACAGTAATCTTGTTTATACATCAGAATAACACATAGGCTATAGCAAGCGCGGATTTAGGGGGGGCACAAGGGGACACGTGCCCCCTACAGTTTTTTAGGTACTGTGGAGAATCCATTATAGTACATAATTAAAGGCAAATCGCATGATCATAGTTGTTAAAATAACAGAAAGAACATGAGTGAAACTATTTGTTTTGATATCCTACTAATCTTACTAATATTATAAATGTGAAAGTTTGTATGTTGTCTCTCTTTCACGCAAAAACTACTAAACTGATATGGATGAAACTTTACAGTAATATAGCTTATACATCAGAATAACACATAGGCTATAGCAAGCGCGGATTCAGGGAGGGCACAAGGGGACACGTGCCCCCTACAGTTTTTTAGGTACTGTGGAGAATCCATTATAGTACATAATTAAAGGCAAATTTCACGATCATAGTTGTTAAAATAACGGAAAGAACCTGAGTGAAACTATTTGTTTTGATATCCTACTAATCCTATTAATATTATAAATGTGAAGTTTGTATGTTTATCTCTCTTTCATGTATAAACTACTGAATGGATTTGGATGAAACTAAAGATGAAGTCGTATTATGTCGAGAGAATGTTAACTGCTTTCAGATAACCGGAATCGTATCATTCTTGTAGTTTTTGGCCTGAAATGGAGTTGTAATATAAACAATAACTCCTTTTCATTTTTATCCGTATTTAATAGCTTTTTTAAGTAAGAGATTTTTAAAAGTGAAAGCATACTTGTCGATGGGAAAAGGAAACTAGAGCCCTGTGATCTTCATCATATTCATGAATATAAAAAATAAGTAGGTAAGAGAAAAACAGCGAGTGTATCGATTGGTAATTGAGAAGACTCCAGGGGACGACAAAGATGGGGAGGGAGGGACATTGTAAATATGAGATACTAAGCTGACAGCTATTGATGCGA
This sequence comes from Arma custos, assembly GCA_037127475.1. Classification (NCBI taxonomy): domain Eukaryota; kingdom Metazoa; phylum Arthropoda; class Insecta; order Hemiptera; family Pentatomidae; genus Arma; species Arma custos. Next base: position 187,480,349 of record CM073759.1, on the reverse strand, counting down.
GAGATACATAGCCTCTCGGCCTTACTTCTCCAACACCAAGGCAAACCAACTTCTCATATCATGTTTTGGTATTTGCGGCCGCATGCCAGCAAAGATGTGTCCATACCATCTCACAACCGCGAACGCGATAATTTCATTTCGGGGCTTCGGGTCTTTCCCCGTAACCCACGATTCGCACACTCCTGAACTCTCTCTTCTCCAGAGTTCTTGACACATTCATTCGCTCATGCACATCTCGCCAGCATGCGGACGCAAATCCACGGAGATAGGACTACCAACCATCCAGCTTCCAGCAGGTCGAGCCGTCACCAGTTTCCTGGATTACTGCTCTTCCGACCTTCTAACCACGCCACTACGTCTGCGACCGGCTAAACCGGCCACCACCCTCCCGTAGTACCATTTTGGGGCATAGCCCCTGAGGCCTAGAATGGTCACTGGTCCGGGAACCAAAGTCCCCTACGCTTCCCCAATCTCCTCGGAAGTACACTTGGGCTGATGCACTTCCAGGGAGGAAGGGCGGGATACGTACCCGTGGGAGGGAGGGACAGAGAAACATGAAGATCCTGGGTTAGAACAACTCGAAGCAGAAAGGAAGGAGGATATAAAATAAGAAGGAAATACATAGATAGGCACCTTTCCGAAACTTAACTTCCCTTACTTATATTTTCTTTTTCTTTTCATTCTTCATAGTTCATAGTTATAAATACCACTATTTTCAATGTTTAATTTTTGAAATTTATCAAGCTTTTATTTCTATATATGCTTATATTATTACACTTTACCTATGTAACCCCTCATGTCTGGTATCTTATCCATTTCTATTATTAATCTGTTTTTTCTAAATCCTTCATACTCAACCCCTTTTTCTATATTTTAATCTTCTCTTTTTGTATCTTTCCGTTTACCTCTTCATTTTTTTTTCCCTTTATATTATTGTTTACATTTTATCCTTTCTTGACATGTATTTTTTCTATTTTATATTCGTATTCTTGTATTATTATATCTGTCACCATTAGAATTTCTTTTCATCATCTACAATTTTATTTTTATCTATCACTTTTTTAAGTTTATTATATTCTGTAACCAGTCTTATATTCTTTCTTATTTATCATATATATATTCACTATTTCATCATATCTAGTCACTATTTTTATCTATTCACTATTTTATCTATTCACTATTTCATCATATCTAGTCACTATTTTTATTTTCACTCCTGTACCACTTTATATATTCTTGTTACTGCTACGTTTTTATATATTTCTGTTTGTTTCTCTCTCTTAACCCTGAAGATGGCCTACATTGTAGGCCGAAACGTCGGCACATAATAAATAAGTTATGCTTATTTTGGTGTTTTCATTGACTGCACCCCCAACTATTTCTTCCTTAAATTAGAAGATATAGTCGACCAATTCTTCTCTAACATGAATAAATTCTATGTTCACATGACGGCTGCTCAACGAATTTTGAATAACAAATGTTAGGAATGTTTATTCTATCACCTAGGTACGTCAAATTAAGATGAGATAAATAAGTTTTCTTTTATAACTTTCTGAGATATATTCCAAAATCTTGGAAAAGAGAATCAGAAGACGAGTCGATGGATTGCTCTAAGAGGAACAATAAGGCTTTCGTGAAAATGCGAGCACACAAGACCTGATTTTTGCTATGAGACCAAGGTTCCTACCGATGAAGCCCTGAACCTTATGAAAAATCTTCTGAGCGAAGAAGAGTACCGACTGACGGAGATATGCATGAAAGAAACATATTTCCTGTTCAATGGACAGTACTACAAGCAAATAGAAGGCACAGCCATGGGATCTTCATTGAGCTCACCGGCAGCAGACCTGTACATGGAACATTTCGAACAGAAGGCACTCTCCACCGCAACCCAAAAACCTGAATATTGGTTCAGATACGTGGACGACACCTTCGCCATCTGGAAGCACGGAAAAGATGCACTGGACAGATTCTTACTCCACCTAAACAGCATCCACCCTAACATACAATTCACCATGGAGCTAGAGAAGGATGGGAAACTTCCCTTCCTAGACGTCCTGGTCGAGAAGAAGGGAAACCACCTTGGACACACCGTCTACCGTAAACCTACACATACAGACAGATACCTTCATGCCACATCACACCACCATCCGTCTCAAAAGGAAGGAATCATCAACACTCTACTCAACAGAGCTGAAATGATAGCTGAACCGTCACAGCTCTCTAAAGAAAAGAGGCACTTGAGAACAGCCTTCCTAAAAAACGGATACGACAAAGAGACTATTAAACGAGTAGAACGCAAGAGAAAACTAAAAAAACAAGACAAGAACGAAACCGACAACGAACCTAAAAACCAGACAACCATTCCTTACATCAAAGGCACCTCAGAAAAGATCGCCAGGATTCTTAAGAACCACGACATCAAGACCACATTCTCCACAGACAAAACAATAGCTCACATCCTACCGAAACCCAAAGACAAGTTAGGACTACGTACTCCAGGCATCTATAGCATACCCTGTTCCTGTGGCAAGGTCTACATTGGACAAACCGGAAGGACCATTGAAAGAAGGTTAAAAGAACACATATCTAGTGTCAAAAACTTTAAAACGGAAAAATCGGCTGTAGCAGAACACTTCTACAACACCAACCACCACATACCTTTCGAAAACACAACCACACTGGTTAAAGAAAATAATTATCACCTCCGCACCATTAGAGAAGCCATTGAAATTATTAAAGAACCCAATAATTTCAATAAGGAAGACGGTTACAAACTCAGCAAAAACTGGTACCCTGCCATAAAACAAAAGACCAACACATCAACCTACCATCCACACACATACGACAATACCAAACACACACGAACCCACCCGAACACAACACAGCCCACGGACTCGATACAAGCGGGCCAATGGGAAGGCAGACTTCGACCGAGACCCCCCCACCCCTAGGTATATACACCACTCCACCATCCGCTCTTCATTTACTGACTAGCCCTGAGGAAGCTCACAACACGATGAGCGAAAGCTTGGCAAACAAAACCAACACCACACGGTCCATCCCGGAAAAAGATTATATGGACAATACCGCAGACCGTGGAAGCCTACGTGAACATATGAGACAGATTTTTTTTAAAAGTTCATGACGTGGACTTCCGGCATTACCTGGTGTTAATTTAATTTATTAATAAAATAAATTAAATCGTTGAGGCTGTGGCAAATCCATTTCACACAAATCCTCATTGGTCACCCGGCTGTTAATAACCTTCACTAAATTTATTTCAGTTTGCTTCTGACTTCGATAGAGTGCGGTTATACTGTGAATTGAAGATTTAAGTACATTTTAGTTAACTCTTCATAACTGTCTTTTGGTTATTTTTCACTTATATATGTTTAACGAATCATAATTAATGATGAAGGACGATGAGGAAGGTGTTCGACATCCTTTTCTCAGACCGATGCTTCTAAACCAGATGACGAGTTGCATGAGACGAAACCCACATTTTTACCTCATGCTAAAATTTAAAATTCATTATTAAAAAAAAACATATAACGCTAGGAATAGCCGATCTGGAAATAAAGAATATATAAAAAAAATTTATTATTTCACTCCCGTCACTGTAGTTTGTATCACTGTAATTAATATAATCATTTTTCCAATTAGTGTTCGCATGATTATTTGATCGATAGAAAAAGCTAACAAACTTAAAATTGTATCGATAATTTGAACTAATATCTCTGCAGTAATAAGAGACTTGAAGAGAAAAAAAAACACCAAAAATAAGTGTTGACAGAGTAGCGTTTGGCTCTGAAAAGTTATTCCGAAAACAAACTATCATCTCTCTGAAAATAACAAGAGCCAGCAGCCGAAGAAGAAGGATCTCCTGAAGACTACCGCTGAAGACTCCTGAAGACCCAGTCCTCTTGCTTAGTTAGCACCCTCGAGTTGCCGTGGTCCATGCATATCACTTGGGACTAACCTCGGCAGCCACCCATTGGGTAAGGGTAGCGTTGCACTAGCAAACGACCAACTTAGTGCGCTCTTGTGTTAGTTGTTTTGGTGCGTTCATTACGGTCCGTCCCGTGAGTTAACTTGTGACATTTTTTCAATATGGTGCGCAGAAAAGTAGCTCCTACCTCAACGACCTCAGCTGCAGGGGGAGCCTCGACTTGCCGTACAAGAGGGCAACATTTAAGAAATTCTGAGGAGAGAGATGCCGAACCTACTTCAGTACCAGCAGTACCAACAGAGAACCGGTTCAGTCCTCTGGAAGAAATAGTCACCGAAACCGAAGCCACAACACCAGTCCAAACGAAAAGACCTTACATACCGCCAATAGTGATGTCAAATAAATATACTATCGGGAACGTGAAAGCTTTTATGGATAAAACCGGGATTCACGAATATCTACTCAAGCAAACGTATAGAGGTATTCAAATACAGATGCCATCGCTGCAAGAACGTGAAAAAGTGTTGAAGGGTTTTAAGACACTTTATATACCTCATCACTCATACGCAACTAAAACGAAAAAGACTTTCAAAAAATTCGTTATCAAGAATTTGGATATATCAACCCCGGAAAAAGACATAGAAGAAGCTTTTAAGCACCTCCAAGTAACAGACGTACGTAGATTTCAACGAACAGATGATAAAGGGAGGAAGACACCACTAAACCCGGTCATTATTACAGTTCCAACAAACATCACCATTGATGACATCAGAAAAGTGCGGCATGTAAATAGGTGCATCTTCACAGCAACCACCTATATACCAAAAAGAGACGGCCCAATACAATGCTTCAAATGCCAACAATTCGGGCACACACGAAACTATTGTGGTTACAACGAGAAATGCGTGCGCTGCGGAGAACAACACGACATTAAAAGCTGTCCACGCACAGGATCCCCAAAATGTGCTAATTGCAATGAAGAGCATGTCGCATCCTATAAGCAATGTACGGTGAGAAAAAAAAATTATTAAAATTGGCTGAAGAAAGGAAAAAGGAGAAGGCAACAGCCAATCAGAAGAGAGAAGCCCCTCCCACCACCAGACAATACAAGACGACCAGCGCAGGGACCTCCTACTCCTCCCTCCTCCAACCCCTCACTCATGACGACACTGAGACCCCTCAAAAATCACCGCCAACCACTCATTCTGAGGGCAACACTCCAGCGATCACAATGGACCAACTAATACAAATGGTATACAACCTCACCAACCAGGTCGCAGCCCTAGTTCAACTGGTAGCAGCCCAACATCAACCATGAATTCGCTGTCTATCATAAACTTTAACTGCTGCGGACTCCTGAACAAGAAGGAGGAAATAGAAGCTCTTCTGGCTGCAACACAACCGACTGTAGCCGTCATCACTGACACCAGGCTTCAAGGTAACCTACCACGTCTTCAAGGCTACTCGTTAGTAACCGATGACATACACGACCCGCGCGGCGGCGTGATGATTGCGGTGAAGTATGGGACCCAGTGGAAGAAAATCAAAGAACCCATGGCCACTCTTGACAGAAAAATCAGCCACGCGACGGTCCAGGTTCTGATGAAACAACCTACATATATCACTGGTTTCTACAGAAGACCGTTTGGATCTCTAAAGGAGTTCAAATCTTACCTTGAGGCCTGCGCAGTAAGGACCAATCACTGGCTTGTGGGAGATTTCAACGCCAAACATACGGCATGGCGCAACACCAAGAACAATAAGGCTGGCTCGATACTAACCAAAACAAGATACTGCATAGTACACCCGGACACACACACCTTCAGACACGTTGGAAACGGAGGCACTTCTACCTTGGACCTTCTTCTCACCAAACAACCTCACCGTATCACAAGCTGCTCAGCATTAAACTTCCTCTCATCCGATTACCGCCCAGTACTGTACACTTTAAACGGTAATAAAGAAGAACCGATGAGGGAAAAATTCAGATACCAAGAGGCTGATTGGAAGAAATACAAAGAAGAAGTGTAAAACAGCCTCCCAACCATTCCACAACTGACCACCACGAACAGGTAGACAATTATTTGGAAACCTTCATAGAAACCATCACACAAGCAGCGACAGCATCCATTCCGAAATATAGGCCGGCACCACCACACCTCCGACCACCGCCACCACACATCCTAGCCCTTATAAAAAATCGCCACACTTTAAAAAATAAATGGTACAGAACCAAGGATAAAAACATAAAAATAGCAGTCAACGCCATCACTACCCAGATCAAAAACCTTCTACGACAATGGAAGACATCGATCTGGCATGATCAGCTCAGAGCAACGCATGGGGACGTACGCAAATTTTGGAAACTCACCAAAAGCGCTACGATGAAGTCCTCGACTATCAGAATACATGATGGCGACCGCCTCCTTACACCAGAGGAACAGGCAGAACTCCTAGCGGATCACCTAAATAGTGACATACTGTCCAGAACTGATACCAGTACACCTCCAACTATGGACAGGGGCACTAATTACATGTTTGTCAGCCCGAAACAGTTAAAGGCTATACTGAGACGGTCAAACGGCAACCGCTCACCCGGTCATGAAGAAGTACAGACAATTCTTCTGAAGCAACTACCATGGAAAGGAATAGCACACCTCACGCATCTGTACAACTCATGCCTCCGACTGAGATACTTTCCTCAACAATGGAAACACGCCATCTTGTTCCCACTACTAAAGCCGGCCAAAACAGGGGATAAAGCGGAACACTACAGGCCCATTAGTCTTCTACCGCACCTCGCAAAAACCTTCGAGAAAATTATCTTAAAGATTTCTGTGAGGAAAACTCTGTTATCCCCTACGAACAGACCGGCTTTCAAGCACACCTCAGCACTGAACACCACCTAATGAAAATCCAGACGGAGGTATGCAGAGACCTCAACAGAAATGCAGCAACAGCTATGATCTCAATAGACTGTACAAAGGCATTCGACTCCGTGTCTCATGGAATTCTTTGCCAGAAGCTTCTGGATCTCGAGTGCCCGGAACAGCTCTATAGTATCATAGCCTCATTTCTAAACCACCGGAGTCTGGCCGTATGCGTACGGGACAAACTATCGAGAAACATACCACTCACCTGCAGAGTTCCACAAGGAGCGGTACTATCCCCGACCCTTTTCTCCATCTATACAGCTGATATAGTGGGTAAAAACTACAAACGAGCAACTGTCGCCGCATACGCGGACGATATAGCCATCTATAGCAGCAGTATGAGCGCAAAATGGGCATTAAAACAAGCCGAAAGTACGTGCCAAGAAATAGTAGAAAAATTGAGACACCTCAACATCCAGGTAAACCCGGCGAAGACGGACTGTGTAGTGTTTGCCCTCCAAAAAGGGAAAAAAGGCCGTTTACCAAAAACTCTACAAGTGGCTAATACCACTATCAGCCCATCTAACTCCATAGTTTACCTCGGAATCAAACTAGATCGCCACATGACACTGTCAACCCACTGCTATTCAAAAATCCGCATGGTAAGAAGAAGAACCTATAGACTTCATCACCTACTACTATCTTCAGCCTTATCACTGCGTTTAAAAATCAAAATTTACGAGACCATCCTAAGGCCTGCACTTCTATACGGAGCCCCGCTATTCACCCACCTCAGAATCGGAACGCAGCGCCAATTACAACTGTTTCAGGACACTATACTCCGAAAAATTGTTCGGTCTACATCGCTGAGAAAGCTAAAACCGGAACAATTATACGATCTCTTCAACATACCCACAACAACTGAATTCATAAAGCGAAGACACATAAAATTCTTCGACTCCCTCAAATGCACAACTAACGAAATATTTAAAACTCTGACACCTGCTTCAGCTCCAATAAGGTGGCAACAAGTAATGGAAGAAACTCGTAAGATTGATGAAAGTAGTGTGTAAGATTGTAATTATAAAAATAAACACAAAAATTAAGTGTGCCCCGGCACTTAAACAAATAAGAAATACAACTAAAACAACAAAAATTCCAACCACCTCAACTCCTTAAAATGTAGTCATACTACAGTAGAAGGAGAAGAACTCAGAAAAATAAATGTGCCCATAAGAGAGCACAAAACCCAGTTGCACAATAAAAAAAAAAACATATTTAGGGGTTATGAGAAAAAAAAAAATTAGTGTTCGCTCAATAGTTCATTCTCTCACATCGACAATTCAATAATTTTTGTAAACATATTAAATAAATATACGTTATAATTAATCAACAAATTAATTAGGAAAGAAATTAAGAACTGGTTAGGAGAAAATAAGGTTAAAAAAAATCGAGAGAGCTTTAAAGGCGGGAGGAAAATTAAAAGAGGGAGGAACTGCTAAAACAAAAATTACTGTTATTTTAAATAAAAAAGGACAAGAATTAAATGATAACTTGGAGATAATTATTAGAATATAAGAATATTATGCAAAACTATATTACGACAGAAGAAGTGATAAAAAAGGGGAATGGAATATAGAATGCTGGGACCCAAAAAAGAAATTATGATCGAAGAAGTGTAAGAATGAGTGAGTTGCTCTCAGTTGTGTACAAAATATTCTCTAAAATTATCTTAGAAGAATAGAAGACAAATTAGATGTAGAACTCGAAAAACATCAAGCAGGCTTTAGGAAGAACTATTCTACTGTAGACCATATTTTTGTGATCAGAAACTTATTAAACTAGCAAATGATTATAATTTGTCTAGATTATGAAAAAGCATTATTAAAATGTTGAAGAAGAGGACCATCAGTCCAAAAATATGCAAGATGTTGGAAGAAATGTACTCAAGATCCGACCCCGAATATAAATTAGGGAACAGAAAAGTAAAAATAAAAATTTGCAAAGGTATAAGGCAGTGATAATACCGTCAATTTATTTACATAATGCAAATAATTATCAAGCATTGTTAAATGACCTAAATCTTTAAACCCTTTAACTAGAAAATTAGCCGACAAAGGCACTCAAATTATGCTTTCATCCATCGAAGGTTTATGGAGAATAACTAAGTACTATGATGATGAAAAAATTGAATATCACACTTATTCAATAGAAAAAAACAAATCCAGCCAGGAGAACTACACTAAATTTCAAATGTTCTTCCGTCCTAACGCCTGATCAAAAAAAATAATCAAGAAACTAACACCTAAAGTTATAGCACTGAAAACGTTTTATACAAAATCATGAACATTATTTTAGAGGCGATAAAACCTTACTTTTCACAAATAATTAGCCAATTAGCTTAAATCTTTATAAAAAAAAAATTTTTTTTACTTACGTGCATTAGCTTCGTGATGGAGTTGTAACTTCTTTCTGCAATGCTTAAACTCAAAAAGACTCTTCAACCATTCGCGCTAAGGATTCTTTGATATTTTCCAAAATTCACTTATATTAATTTTCTTATTTTAAATTGACTATTTCATCAGAAAACCAGTTAACAAATGAGAAAAAAATTCGGTATTTCTTCTATCTAAATATATTCAAGTATCATAGCAACAGAATAATCTTTATTTCATCGTTATTCGCTTAACAAATTTTGAAAGAAAATGTCAGGAATATCTTCAGCAGTATGGCCCATTGGTGGTAGATCTGGGGATAAACAAGACTGTACTTTTCCTCACAACGAAAACGGCCGCGCATATATACTAGGTTTTTCCTCTATTAAGGGTACACACTTTATAGTGACTAGGTGAGCCCCAGAACCCACGGGTTCCATCTCCGACTGTTATCAGATCAAATAAAATCTGCCACAGGCGGATTTGAACCCAATTCGGCGCGGCAACTGAGAGCTCTACCCTGGGAGAGGCTAGCCTATTTATATATCTTACTAATATTATAAATGTGAAAGTTTGTATGTTTGTCTCTCTTTCACGCAAAAGATACTAAACGGATTTGGATAAAACTTTACAGTATTATAGGTTATACATCAGAATAACACATACGCTATAGCAAGCGCGGATTTAGGGGGTGAGGCGCACGGGGGCACGTGCCCCCCTCCCGACAATTTTTTAGGTACTGTGGAGAATTCATTATAGTACATAAATAAAGGCAAATCACATGATCATAATTGTTTAAATAACAGAAAGAACATGGGTGAAACTAATTGTTTTGATATCCTGCCAATCTTACTAATATTATAAATGTGAAAGTTTCTATGTTTATCTCTCTTTCATGTAAAAACTACTGAATAGATTTGGATGAAACTCTACAGTAATATAGGTTATACATCAGAATAACACACAGGCTACAGCACGCGCGGATTTCGGGGGGTGGCGCACGGGGGCACGTGCCCCCTCCCGACAGTTTTTATGTACTGTGGAGAATTCATTGTAGTACATAATTAAAGGCAAATCACACGATAATAGTGGGTAAAATAACAGAAAGAACATGAGTGAAACTATTGTTTTGATATCCTATTAACGTTATAAATGCGAATGTTTGTATATATTTATGTTTGTTACTCATTCACGCAAAAACTACTGAACGAATTTGGATGAAACTTATTGAGTAAAATAGGTTATACACTATAGGCTACAGCAAGGACAGATTTATGTGGGGGCATGGGGGCATACCCCCCCCGTTATAGTACGTAATTAAAGGCAAATCAGGAACTTAGCATCTTGAAATTTGTAGATAGGTTCTTTGTATAGTTTAAGAAAGAAATTTGGATAATTCCACCCCAAGGGTTTCCCCTTTAATATAATAGGGGTTCAAAGGTTGTATAGAATCCGTCAGTTTTGAAGTTAGACATCTGAAACTTTGGATGAACGAGTAACTTATATTTAAAAAAAAAAAAAATTAAATTATTTATTTAAAATGAACTTAAACGAAACTTTATGTGGGAGACCAAATTACACGCGAGCGAAGCCGCGGGCATAAGCTAGTATATGTATATATATATATATATATATATATATATATATCCTACTAATATTATAAATGCGAAAGTTTGTATGTTTGTCTCTCTTTCACGCAAAAACTACTGAACGGAGTTGAATGAAACTTTATAGTAATATAGGCTACAGCAAGTGCAGCTTTATGGGGGGCACGGGGGCACGTGCCCCCTCCCTTCCCCCCGACAGTTTTTTAGGTACTGTTGAAAATCCATTACAGTACATAATTAAAGTCAAATCACATGATAATAGTTGTTAAAATAACAGAAAGAACATGAGTGAAACTATCGTTTTGATATCCTACTAATATTATAAATGTGAAAGTTTGTATGTTTGTCAGATAGTTTTTTGTGTTCTGTGGAGAATCCATTATAGGCAAATCAGGAACTTAGCATTTTGAAATTTGCAGATAGGTTCTTTGTATAATTTAAGAAAGAATTGTATAATTTGGATAATTCCACCCTCAAGTGTTTCCCCTTTAATATAATAGGGGTTCAAAGATGGTATGGAATCCGTCAGTTTTGAAGTTGGACATCTGAAATTTTAGATGTACGAGTAACTATATTAATATAAAAAATATTAAATATATTTTATATTAATATATATAAAAAATATTAAATTATTTAAAAAATGATCTGTCACGAAACTTCATGTGGCAGACCAAATTCCACGCGAGAAAACATATATTTCTGTCCTGAAAAGATCTCAAAATTGTTTAAATGGTCTTGAAAGTTTCAAAATGTGTGAAACATTTATAACTGATCTTGAATGTTCTAGAAAGTTTTAAAAATTTCTAGATTGAGCTAGAAAGTTCCAAAATTTCGAAAAAATCATCAGCTCGTGGACAAATATTGAAACAGTGCAAAGCCATGATTTGGGACGAAAGCACAATGGCCCATAGAAAATCACTAGAAGCACTCAATAGAACACTTCAATATTTACCCGACAACACAAATATAATGGGAGGTGTGTTGTTAACACTATCAGGTGATTTTCTTCAAACGCTTCCTACCATTCCCAAATCGACGCCGGCAGATGAAATTAATGCTTGCTTAAAGAAGTCTTCCATATGGGAACACGCAAAAATAATCAAATTAACAACGAACATGAGGGCGAAGATTTCAGGAGATGAAAAGGCACAACAATTTTCTGAACAACTTTTACAAATAGGAGAAGGGGCCTATCCAATAGACGAAAATACTGGCTAAATAACATTAACTAATGAGTTATGTAATGTTGTTGAAACACCTAAACAACTTATTAATGCAGTATATCCAAATATTGTTGAAAATTATACCAATTCAGAATGGTTACGCGGCCGAATTATTCTAGCCACGAAGAACGACGTTGTCAACAACATCATCCAGGAATTGATTCCGGCGGAACAGAAAATTTACATGTCAATTGATACAATGACTGATGAGCTAGAAAGCGTCAAATTTCCTACTGAATTTTTAAATTCATTCAATGGTCTAGGAATGCCATTATACTGTCTTAAATTAAAAATTAGTTCACCAGTTATTTTATTACGAAATCTGAACTCCCCGAGACTGTGTAATGGTACGAGACTCCGCACCAAACAACTACAAAATAACGTCATCGAAGCCAGTATAATGACGGGTAAAGGAAAAGGAAAGATACGTGTAGTATTTATACCACGGATACCTTTAATATCAAATGGATTGCCCTTTACTTTTAAACGCTTGCAGTTCCCGGTGAAGTTGGCTGACAGCATGACTATTAACAAAGCACTGGGCCAAACATTCCAGTACTGTGAAGTTGACTGAAGGGAACCATGCTTTGCACACGGCCAATTATATATCGCATGCTCACAAGTAGAATCACCTCGAAATTTGTTTATTTACAGTCCGAACAACAAAACTATAAATGCAGTGTATAAGCAAGTGTTGTAAAAATAAATAAAATAAAAAAATACTAAAATAAAAAATGCAAATGTATAATATATGTCAATATATAATGTAACATGTAATATGTATATGAATAATATAATATGTAAATAATTATGTAAATAAAACATAAATTCTTCATTTACTAAGCTTTTTCTTAAAAGTATTTCAATTCGTTAATTAGTTTACTCTATATACACCGCATGTTTAATGGCCGAATGAGTCTCCAAATATCGAAAATAGAAATCTATATCTATGTTAAAAATGTGTCCTCATATATTTTGTATGCCATTAAACATGCAATGTATTTTAACCCGAGCAACGCCGGGTTTCGCTGCTAGTATATATATATTATAAATATAATATATGTTGTCTATGTATCGCGAAAAATAGCATTATTTCGAAAATCTGGGCCTCAATATTTTTTATTATTTTCAACCGCATTCCTTTAAAATGATATTTTGAAAATATCGGCATTTTAAATGAAATACCTTAATCAATTTTGTTTGTGATATATTGATATATTTTAGAAATTAATCGATAACTTCAATAAAAGACTATTTCAGATAAAAACTAGTATCAATTGGCTATTTTTTTTGCCTTTAAAAATTTAACAAAAAAAATAATAAGGAATAAAAAAAATATTCTTGTACTGTGTATCGTTTTACTTTCTGTATTAGCTGTTTCAAGTCATCCATGTTAATAGTTTCTATTGAGAGAGCTGAAATCGGAGAGAAATATAGATTTTAAATGGATTTATAGAAATATAGATTATATCCTATAGTCGAAAGCAACTTATACATATCCAATTATTTTTAGACATAAATGTTTATTTTTTTTTTAAATCAATTATTTTCCTGTCATATCCAATTTTAAATATCGGTTTTATTGGAGAGCTACCGATGGGTAGTTTCTCCACAAGTGTTTTTTGTTTTCATGTCATTTGTTCATATTAACAAATTTCCTTCATGTAATATAATTACAGTTGTAAATATCAATACAGTAATCTAAAAATATCGGTTTAACAATTTCTAATATTCTTTTGTTTACAATTTTCTAGAACTAACAAATCATTTCAAAGATAGAATAGAAGCTGGAAAATACTGGAAAATGGAAAACTACTTTTTTTTTACCCATGCAAATATTCCCCTAGGGGATTAATCAATTGATACTTAGCCCAGATGAATGACAATCCTACAACCTAACGTGTCGAGAACCATTACACCATCAACCACTTCCGTTGAATCTGCTTTATAACAGAGCAGTGAGTGAGTCAGCTTTCGTGAACTACCCAGTCTGAGAAGACTCTCAAGTGTCCGATAGAATCGAGCTTGTTGCTTTTAGCCGCTCTCAAGGGCGGATTTAGGGGGGGTCACGGTTTTTTTTTTTTGCGTACTGTGGAGAATCCATTACAGTGCATACTTATAGGCAAATAACATAATCAAAATTGTTAAAATATATGAATAAAATAAAAGAAAGAACATGAGTGAAACTATTGTTTAGATATTTTAATATACCTTTTAAACCTTTCTATAAATACTATAATTTTATTTCTAAGTTATTGTTGATATTTTTGCCCGTCTGCCCGTTGTGCCCTCCAAGAAAAAAATCCTGGATCCACCCTTGGTCGTCCTTAATACAAAATAGTTTGGCTTCTCTCTTGTTTTGTAATAATATTTGGAGGGAATAGAAGCATGATTTGTTAATCTCATAAAAATTCAACATAATATTAGTTGTTTATTCATTTAGCGTCACTTTACATGCTATGGGTAATCTGACGATGCTACATTGGGAGCTCTAAAGGTTTACTATACAGGTATAATTAAGAGAGAAATCTTTAACGAGTACCTGACATCGAATAGGCTTTTACGTACTAAGCACGGCACAGTCCAGAATGTTTTACTCCCTTTAAAATATCCTAGGGCCAATAGGGCTGCGAATCCGCGATCTTAAAGGGCATAGTGCGCTGTTATGCTAACCATTACGCCACAGGCTAACCATCCAGATATCTCGTATCCTAGAAGAGGAGATTTTGCTGAAAAATTGAACATTTTAAAAACTAACCTTTGAGCAACTATCTTAAATATACCTGGAGAGGAAAGACTTTGGGACTCTCACTGTGGCTTCGGCCGATTAGCCATAATAGAATTAAAAAAACATATACCGCTACTACCCATGAAGAATCTTGGGTTCAGTACGTGGTAGAGACTTTACTGTTTCCACGACAACGGTTGTGTCGGGAGATGCCTTGTCCTAGACCACGCTCAACCGCGGGTCCTGAAGTATATCAAGTATACCATAGTAAAATAAAAAAAATGTGCCATAAATACAGACATAAATGTAAAATTTAAAATGTCATAAATGTTCTGTAATTTAAATTATTCTTCATTTTTTCAGTCGAAATGTTAAATTTGCTTAATCTAACTGCCAATTTTCAGCTAACTTCAGAATCAAATTTAGAATTTATAAAAAAATCATGCAACAAATAATTTAAAATGTTTCAATATAGGTAAAAGTGCACTTAGTCCCAGAATAAAGTTACTTTTCTATTCTATTCTATTCTAAAAGTAAAATTTTCTGGGTGATGAATGCTTCTGATAGAAAAACTACAAAAGTGCAAAGTTTTTTGGCTCGCAAACACTATTAGTTCACCATTCACAGAAAACATTGCAAACTATATACTCGGTGAATAATCTATGGCTGTGGTCCTCGAATTTTACATACTTAAATATTTTCAGTTACTGCTCAATAATGTACGAAAGATGTTTAATCATGTACTATAAGTTTAGGTTTTTTTTTTTTATCATGGATAGGTAATTCATTCATATATTTGTTTCATATAAACCTTATATTAATGCAAAATAATCTTTTCCAGATAATATACTGGGAAGGATCAAGTATCTACATGGAGCATAGATTCGTCTCCCCAACAGATGACTTTGTTTTGGCGATTGCAATATGTCGTCAGCGACTCTTGAAAGTGGAATCAGAAGATTTGATTCGTGAGATAATGTCCAGTGAGAAGAGCCCAGAGTCAGGAGGTTACGCCAAACCAGAAATGCCATTGGACCTGGTCAAATGGATTGAATCAAACGAAATCTCTTCTGCAAACCTGAGGAACGGCTGCTGACAAGAAATTTTATCGACCCAGCCTTGCATAGCGCAAGAGTGAGGAGATAACTGTCCCCCTTGTATAAACTGCAGGTCGGTTTAACAAGGATATCTGCGATGTATTTAAGGAGAACTATGTTGGCTATCAAAGCTTCTCTATTTTTTTGTTTATAACATACTTTTTCTTTAAGAATTCTTAACTTTATAATCCTCTGAAAGTAAATTTTATTAAAATCATGAAAATAAATTCCCTTATAGGAAAAAACAAACAGTAAACTCTCCCTTGAACTCCCTTGCTAAAACCGTATATATTTTCAGCATATAGCAACCTATATGCTATCTATGTTATCTAAAAATGTACTTAAAAATATTTTATACAAAGTAAAAAGTTTATCAAAATTTAGCTACACAAAACCATTAGCTACTTTGAGTGAACAAAATAATTCTAGTTTTTAATCTTGAAGTAAGCACAAGCATGAGGGAATGAAATTCGAGTGGAATTATATCTTGGATTGGAATATATAATATATTGGATTGGAATATATAATATATTGGATTGAAACAAATTTGTAGTTGCAAAATAAAACTCAAGTAGATACACTGAAATTTAAAAACTTCGCTTAAATTTTAACAATCTAATATACCTCTCTATAAAATAGAGATTTTGTGCTGCTTCAGAAAAGTGCTTGTGGGATGTAATACAGTAAACCTGCTCCTGACTAGAAACTGAATAATCAAAAGCCATAACCTGGTGAAAGAAAAAATAAATAAGCTTACATCGCTTATTTATTAGTTCTCCTTCTTTTTTATTTTTTTTTGCATTGTACATTTGTCTTTATAAAACCATCAATATAATGAACTCATTTCTGCAATTAGAATAATGTTCACTGGGGAAATGAAGTGTTTTTAATGCATATTTAAGCACCTCTTTAGTGATAAGAAACTAAAGGATAGTTGATATGCAATGTTCAACATCATGCAAACCTTTCTTTCATCATTTTACCAGCAGCTTTATCTGCTTATTATTTTATCATGGTTAAAGAATAAACCATAATGAACACATCAAATATTCATTTATTAAAAATAAATGTAGTCATTTCTGTTTTGTTTTTGTTTTTTATAGTTTTTTTCTATCCTTCAATACTTAACTAAGCACTTTATGTAATCAGAGAGAGAATTTTGAGTCAATTATTTCTTGTCGTACAAAGTAAGCCAAAATTGAGGAAATGAGTGAGGGTTTACTGTCTGTTTAAATGATAAATACAAATAAATTATTAAATTAAAACTGGTTCATGTAGATTATTATTCCTTATCTTTATTCATTTTTTTTGTTTGAAAAATGTTTCAGACCTCTAAATAATTCAAAATATCTATAGAGTAAATGCTGCAATTATAAATTAGTATCTATTACGATGGGATCAAAATAATCGACTGGATAATTCAAATGGTGGATTGAATTGTTCCCTTTATTGCACATCCATGATAACACAAAAATTAAGCAAAACTTAATTTTTATTAACCGTGCCGTTTTGGCCTCTGTTGTAGGCCATCTTCAGGGCTATGAAAGAAACAGAAAATAACTATAAAAATCTTTGCACTTCCAAGTAATAAATACAGAATTATAGTAAAGTAAAGGAATACAGAGCGTCAAATGCGATATAGTAATTAGTATGTAGTATAGTACTACTATGGGGTATAATACCATGTAGTATGTACGAAACCTTGTCACATTACTATTTCTCATCATTTTTTATCATTGTTTATGAATATTATCAAACATTTCTATATCATCACCTATTATTTAACTATGTTTTCCATTTTTAAGTCTCACTAGTTTTACATAATGCACTTTATTTTTTACCTTTTCATTATTAATCTTACTCTTTACGTTCTCATATTTTTCTTTCACTTTTTATTTCTTTACGTTATTATCGATTCTATAGATAAAATCTATCTGTACATATCCTGTTATATCCCGTCTGACGCTCTGTATTTCTTTACTTTACTATAATTCAGTATTTATTACTTGGTACTGCAAAGATTTTTATAGTTATTTTCATAGTCCTGAAGATGGCCTAAAAGTAGGCCGAAATGTTGGCACGATTAATAAAAGTTAAGTTTTGCTTAATTTTTGTGTTATCATTGATTGCACCCCCTAACCAATTCAATCCATCATTACTGATTATTGTATTCTTTTTAATGTCCATAATTATTTTCTACTTCATGCTAAGATATTGAGAGCCACTAAAAATATATATGATACATCCGTCACTTATATATGATGCCACCACCAATCTACATTAGCTGTTACGATGTTATATATTAAAATAGAGATTAAAGTCACATATACTTTAAATGACTTTAGGAATTGCTAATAATATTGATTTATGTATGTTTGTATGTACATGAGTATTTGTGATTGTTATGTTGTTAAGAGTCTATAAAAATATTAAATTCTTGAGTTACTAGTAAAAAAAGTGAAGTTAAACATTAGTTAGTTTTAATTTAATTTAAGATTAATTATTTTCTGAATCAGAACTTAAAGATTATAAAGATATATAATAAATTTATATATATATATATATATATATATATATATATATATATATATATATATATATATATATATAAATATAAATTTATTATTATATTAATAATTCCAAAATTAGTTATGATTCAGTCATTATTTACTTAACCCTGAAAAAAGATGGTACTCTTGGATTTTATTTTGATGTAGTGTTAGAAAAGTATGGTTTTAATTGCAAGGACTCCTGATTATTGAATGTTATGCTATTCTGTGAGATTATACATGAGATTTATTTCTTTTCTATTTTGAAAATAACTGAGAAGCTGTAATCAAATTATTCTAGTTCAGAGTTTATATATATATATATATATATATATATATATATATATATATATATATATATATATATATATATATATGTATGTATACCTTAAAAATTATGCCTGTAAGAAAAGTCATACAAAAATTGATTATCGATAAATATAAAAATAATCAAATCCTTTTTTTTTTAACTTTATAGTAGAGGTAAAGAATTCAAATATTGTTCCTTTCTCAATATTATATAAATATTTGATGAAAATAATTTATAAAATGTTTTTAAAATAATATATATTCTGCGTTATTAATATTTTTTCTTTAATCTAAGTGATTGATTGATTTTTTTTTTAATCTATGCGAAGTAAGTAGATTAGGCCAACAAAAGTATTGATTTCAAACGAAAAACATCCGAATATTAATTGGCTCAGAATATTGAAGGATGAATAGATTGCATTAAGTCATATTGAAAATGATGAAGAATAAAGAATAATTTCTACAAAATAAATAAATAGCTAACAGAATTGAGATTTTAATAAGCGATAATGACCCAATACTCTCTGAGCCATATTAGAGATCTAAACTGAATATAAAAAACAAAACAATATTCACCTGATTATCAATACACATTAAATATATTTTTTGTTTAATGTTATATTTTTATTCTTTTCCTTGCAATTTTCTTCAATCTAAAATTTATTGCAGTTTTTACAGATAATTTTGTTTAGCAATGTTACTTAATACTGAAAAAAATAAACTGATAAAAGTAATATGAATGCTTGTTTGTTTTTTCTGCTCTGGTAGGTCTGCTTCAACTATCATTTGTCACATCCTACATTTGTCAAAATAAATCCAAGAGTTATTTTATTTTATTTATTTATTCTATTTTTTAGGATAGAATACATCCTACATAATAAATAATTCCTTGTATATATTGTATTCAAATCAACCTATTTTGAATGACTTATGAATAGGATAGAAATGAGCTTTGTGATAAGATTTTCATAGTCATAAAATAGCTTTATAAATATGTATATTTCAATAACTAGTTCAATATTTTGAAGTATATCTAATATATTTAAACATAAGATGTTTAAAACTGTTATGAATATTTATGCTTGTAAAGGAACCATTTATATTTTTTAAACATAAATCCAAAATTATATATAGAATAGATTTTGTTGTAAACTGTGAAATATACTCTAAAGATTAACTGTTTACAGCTTTAATATTGATTCTGAAAGATATATCTTGTACTGATGTACCATAACAGTTCATAAAAAGATGCTTGTACCTAATTATTGTAAGCATGATGAAGATGTGCGCATGTGGTTGCTATAGCTGCCTATGGGACTAGCTAATGAGTCAATCTCAAATCTTTTGAAGTTCAAAAGTTATAAATGTTTGATTTAATTGTGCACGCTTATGCACATGAAGTATAAGATGCTTCGTATTTAAGTCACCCTTAGATACTATAAGAAATAATTTATATTCCGTCTGTCTGTCTCTTTTTCTCTCTCTCTCTGCCTATATTCTTTTTCTGAAAGCCATAAATATTTATAATACTTTATACAAAATAATATTGTATAAGCATGATGCATAGAAATTGAGGTCCTGACTATGAAGGAACTATAAGTTACCAGTCTGTACCCTAATTAGCTGTGATGTTGATTGTAAAATGTAACTTTTTTATTTTTTCTATATCAGCATGTGATATACCATTAATAAATTATTATTATTATTTAATAATTATTTTTATTGCACAAGGCACAGTAAACTTTCTTTAATATAGTAGATTTCAAGGCAGTATAATTGAAAATTAAATGTACAAAAATTCAATTAATAAAAGTCATTTAAATCTAAGTGCATGTATTATTGATATTTAATATACATTGTTAATATTTAAGCCACTAAATAATTGGATTAATTGAAATTAATTTAAATTTAGCTGGGTTACAGAATGTGTTCTGTTTAAGTGTAATGTATCTGCAGAGTATTTTGGTTCAGATTAGCAACATTTTCTTTCCCTATTTTAAATTTAATGAACCCTGAAATAAATTTAAAAGCTATTCAAATAACTTTCTCTCTCTCTCTCTCTCTCTCTCTCTCTCTCTCTCTCTCTCTCTCTCTCTCTCTCTCTCTCTCTCTCTCTCTCTCTCTCTCTCTCTCTCTCTCTATCTCTCTCTCTCTCTCTCTCTCTCTCTCTCTCTCTCTCTCTCTCTCTCTCTCTCTCTCTCTCTCTCTCTCTATCTCTTAATTTTTACTACTCTGAACTGGATTATGCTGCAAATAGTTATAACAGAATTATAACAATTAGAGTCCAGTGATGGCTAAAAGTTAACAAATGTTTTTATAGTATTATGCACTACCATTTTTGGAAAATTTAAGTTTTTAATTGTCCTTACAGATGTATATAAGTCATATTCATTCTAAAAAACAGAGTTTAAATGATATACCAATTGAAAAAACGGGAGAAACAAAGCTATTTGTAGTCTCTCGTGGAGGATAATTAGTATCACTACAACTGTAAATTGATTATTATTAATCACTTTAAAATGATTTTGTTCACTTTAGTAAAAGTAGGTAAATGTGTTTTCTTGTAAATATATATTTATATAAATGACTAGTCTTCCTTTGTTTCATATGTTTGTTTTTATATGTTAATGATTTTTTTAATAACATTATTTGATATGTAGTAAACAAACAGGAATATGTTAGGTTCATAAATTAGAATGTTAAGACTAGCTTAAATTATTATTTTTTTATAGTAAAAATGTATATAAAACAATTAATTGAAATAAAATATTTTTTTCTCAATTATACAGAAGCTTTAATTTTTGCATTTCCTCTGATTTCTTCTTTCTTAAATTTCTGAATGTCAATTGCCAACACACTTGCAGAAGCAATCTTGACACATCTGTTCTAATTGAATCAAGCTGAGCCACTGATAAAAAAAATAATAATAACTGGAAGAATAGGCTCTACTCTCGGACCCAAGCAGGTATAAATACCGAAAGATAGAAGGACATCATCAGTTTCAGATTTACCCCTGAGGATGCTAGCAGCATCTTTAGCGAAGCATTGGCAAAGAATTTGGCTTCACAGTGAAAACCTTCAGAAATATTTGATGAATGTATTCACACATACGCAGATAGTTATATAATAATCCACTATTAACGCACAATCAGAATGTGGGATTGTCCAATAAATGGTCAACAGAAATTGAACTAAATCAAGAATAGAATGTAATTGCAGTCTAGATTCATGGTTATTTATTTTGGTCTTAGTTGCGACCTTGATTGAAGCAAGGGAAAATGAGAGGAAATTCCATTTCATATAAAAAAATTTGATCTCAGTTATGTTTTCTCAGTTAGCGATCACAGACAATATGGTGTACTTGAAAACAGCAATATCATCCTAAAAATATAGTATCAGAATCCTAAAAGAGGGGTTAAGCAAAATATATATGATTATCAACCCAAGGAAAACAAAGGCAATGAAGATTGGGAAGAAGCCACATGGAACCATGTGGGTGAAAATGGCAAGTTGGATTATTGTGGATTACTTATGTGTTTTATAACACAAATTAAAACAATCTTTTATTAAATACTAAATAAATAAGCTAACCTTTGTTTTCTAATATGAATGAGAGGTTTAGTTGACCTATGCATTCTTTTCTTTCTTTTACACTCTATAAAACATTGAAAAAACAAAACAAGAATTTTACTCCAGATAAAAAAATAAAAAACAAAAATTTGGCTTCAAACATTAACCAAGAACCATTGAAAATAAATAAACTACTCAAAAACTATGCACAAGAACTGTTAAGAAGGAAGAAATATTTTTTCTTACATAAGTACGTGGGTTTTTGTTCTACACCCACCAGTTACTTCCAGCAATCACAGTTACTTTAAAATGACAACAATAAAAATAACATATGAATTTAAATCATTTATATTTATTTTAAAAAACTTATACCACTACAGACCATGAAGGATCATGGGTTCATTACATGATAAAGACTGTAGTGTTTCTAAGATAACTGTTGTGCAGAAAGTTGCTATTTCTGAGGTCACGCTCAACGCGCCAGGTTTTCCCACCAATTAAGGTTACCCACTTTATAGAAGCAGGGTGAGCCCCGGATTAAATAATTTATCCTACTCCCATACTTATTCATTTACCTCTTCTATTTCCCCAAAAAGTAGCTATATCCAACAGAATTACTTGAAAAAGATCCAGAAAGCCACAAAATTCGCTCAAATACAATTCCAGTAATGTTCTTTTGCCAGATTCTACATCATTTTGTAACTTCAGAGCGGATCATAGTGATTCAATTTTATATCAGCACCTGTAATGTTATCAACAAAACTCTGGTGGATAGACCTTTCCAAAATTGCATTTTCTTCTGGTGAAGCACCATTTGTTGATTTCCGATGTTTGTTTGTTTTTTAGGACCCCTAATAATGATCAGCTTCTTTATAAATGTATCAGCACATACCTCTCTTAAATATTTTTTCTAATTTGTGGTGGTTTCAGATAAAATGCCTAATTCATCACAGTAAAATTGTGTTGCATACTTCTTTGACCATGCTAATATAAATAAAAATATTTTAGTGGATGTCAATAGTGAGGTACCAAATCAAGTGCCATCATCATCCATTCATGTGGTAACTTCTCTTGTTACACCTCTACCTAAAATTGTTTTGCCTCTTGAAGGCTTCAAATCATTTACTGATCATATAGGCTTTCTGTATGAATCTTTCCAAAATTCAAGTGTTTTGTTAAAATCTTTAAAAGATTCATATAACTCAAGCAAAGTTATCCCTAATAATTGATGAGTCCTATGAACTTATATAACTATTTATTTATTTTTATATAACTGCTAGTTCATTTAATTTAATAAATAATATGATCGAGTAAGGCATTCAGGATCAAAAGCAGATAACTCCGAATTTCAAAAATTTACTTTTTTACTTCTTTCGCTATTTAGTCAAGCAATGCTTAAAGCTCCAAAATTCAGGTCCAAAACTGGACTAAAACCACGAGAAAAAAAATGTAAAAAGTGTCATGTTATACAAAATTTCTTGACTAAACTAAAGAAAAGTGTTAAAAAATCAATTTTTGAAATTTCAGAGTTATCCGCTTTTGATTCTGAATGCAAAAATTGTAAAAAAATAAATGATTACTGAACGTAACTGGTGAGAACGAACAATACCCAAGTATATTATCTAAAAACATTACATTAAAGTTACTATTCCAAATAAACCAGAAAAGTTGAATAATTTATTATTTCTGTGCTGATGAAGCCAAGCTCCTTTCCTGAATTCCTGAAATGTCCTGAAGTAAATAAGTCTTTACTCATTAACAAGTAACTGATGAAAAAAGAATATCATTTAAAGAATACTCTTCTCTATCTATTTAATTCTGACAGCCATATGGTCCATGAAGGACCCTGTACCCCTCAACAGTTCTCCTCTACTTAGAGCTATCCTCTGCAGCTCTTTTCCATCTCCTCACTCCCAGAAGCTGTAAGTCAGCCTTGACATCTTCAAGCCACTGTAGCCTGGGTCTACCTCTTCCTTTTCTACCATCCGGGCGTCCCTCCATTATCTTCCTAGGTATTCTTTCCTGGCCCATTCACATGACCCAACCATCTTATTCTCCCTTTTTTAATATATGATTCTAAATCGGAGTCTTTATACAGGTCTCCAAGTTCTTTATTGGTTTTTATGCTGTATATATTTTTGACTTTGGTTGGGCCACATATTTTTCTCAGGATTTTCCCCTCCTAAAAATTTATGAAAGAGTCTTGTCGCATTGTAAGGGTCTACACCTCACTGGCATATGTCACTAATGGTCAGAGAACTAATAACTGTAATGGTCAGAGAAGCAATAACTGTCTTATATACTCGCACTTTGATCTTTCGGAATACATTTCAATTTAGAAGAATTTTCTTGAGAGCCCAGTAGTAAGAATACTTTTATGTAGAAGGTTAATATTTGGTTTATACATTTTAAACGAAATTAAGTGCATTGTTTCTTAAAAATATTAATGGTAATATTATGTATTTCATATTTTATATCCATAATAGCAAGTTCATTTAAATATGGATATTTTTTTAAATTATTAACTTCAAAATAAGGATAAAGCATTTATTTCATTGAAATTATTTGGGATAAAACTTTTGTTGAAATGATTTGGGGTTAAATTAAGTATAGCATATATAAATATAAGCATACAAACATTTTTGATGTTTTTCAATTGATTTGATAACTGTGAGGCGAAGAACTTGTAACAATTCAAATAATTAGTTATAATAGTTTTTATGCAGAAATAACAGAATAAACATTTTTTTATAACAAAAAACATTGTCATCATGAAAATTACAAAGCTAAAGAAAAAATTATTTCAGTCGATGCAACTGATTTAGATAATCTAGCATTGAAGAGGTTAATCACATTAGTTTATCTCTCCAAAGTTCATCTATACTCCCCTCTTAGACTGCATCTGTCTCTTTCCAGAGTTAGAAGTTATTAATTAACAACTATCTGTAAGTAGTTAATTTCTACATTTTTATCAATATCTGAAACATTAGTTTTCCAAGTCCTCGGTAAAAAAAAAAAAGATTATTTATTAAATTCATTTCTTTTTATAAACTATAAATGTTTATGTACATAACAGATGATAAGGATGGCAATAATTATAAATCAAATCAAAATTTCGGAGTAATGTGAAATTTGCTTTGTCGAGAAGACCCTCTTGTATTATTTCAGTTATATTAGTTAATTTAAATGAAACTATCTTTTGCAAGAATCATATGATATGATGCATGGATATGTACATATGTGTATATAATTTTATTTCTAAATATTGATTTCTAGATAAGTCAGCCCATATTTCATTTTTTAAATTAAATCTTTGCTCTAATAATTAAATAATTAATATGTTTACAATTTAATTTTCATTAATACATTTAAATTTTAATGATAAACTTTTCTCATATTTAGCTTAGCGAATTTGCATTTCTATATGTTCTACATTCACCAATCGAACATTAATTATTTCAACTTTACTATATTAATTAATTCATTCACAAATATGGTTTGTGAAATTCATATGCAATAACTGACTACCTTTAATCACTTATATTCATTTTAAATCAATTTATATTAAATAATTCTACAACATTTTGCTACAGATCTTATTAATTAAATTTTAGAATATCCTAAAATCCAATTTTAAATAAACCTGTTTTGTGTAGAATAAATTTTATTATATATATATAATATATATATATATATATATATATATATATATATATATATATATATATATATATATATATATATAATAAATATATATATATATATATATATATATATATATATATATATATTATATATTGAACCTTTTCTAAGTCGACTATAACTTTTTGCAAATCAAATGCTACTCTTTCCTAGTCACAAGCAACCCTTTACAACTCAATTGGCACCCTTTTTATTTCAATTGTAACCATTTCAATTTCAATTGTCATCCTTGAAAATGTTTTGAAAACTTAATGTATTGTGGAATGAGTGAAGTTAAGGCCTCAGAACTCAACGAGATACATCAGTATTTTTAATTTTGTTATTTTCAAAACTATTTTTGGCACAAAGCAGTAAACAAATGAAATTAGTATATTTTTCGAAAAGCAATGATTTTTTTTATTAAACATAAATAATTATTCCTTTTTGAAGTAACCCATAAAGAAAAAATAAATAAACAAAAATGCATTTTTTTCTGAGAAAGTAAAACTACGTGACCTGAAGTTATCAACAGTTTCTTTCTTTGATTGTGCAAAATTTGTTTTTGCATTACAGTTTACATTTTTTTGTATTATTTGCTTCTTGAGAAAAAAAATCAACCTTTTTGTTTTAAATTTTTTCCTTGATTTTTTGTAAACAAAAATATTATTATTTTTATTATTTTATTACCAAAACCATAAAGATATTGTAGTTAAGTTCAGACTACATGTTTAAGCTTTTTTTTAAATAAACTTTCTCAGAAACAAAAACTCAACTATTTGCTTTTTGAATTATTTCCCTCATTTTTGTCTTATCAAGAGTTGTGAAGAAAAAGGTTGTGATGATTTTATCCTGAGGCCCTAAATTCGCCCATTCTCCAGTAAGATAAATTTTCAAAACATTTTCAAGGGTGACAATTGAAATGGAAACGGTTACAATTGAAATAAAAAGGGTGACAATTGAGTTGTAAAGCGTTACATTTGCTTTGGAAAGGGTTTCAACTCATTTTTTGGAAAGGATTACATTTGAATTGGACAGGGCTGCTTGTGACTTGGAAAGGGTAGCATTTGATTTGTAAAAGGTTACAGTTGACTTGGAAAAGTTCAAATAGTTTTTTTTTGCAAGACATAATGATAAGGTTTCACAGAAATTGATAATATTTATTTGTTGGGCATTTCCTGAAATAAAGAGCATTGGCCTTGGTCAATTAATATCTGTTTTATTACACTCATCATATTCACAGTTTTTGATATGGAAATAAAATAATAATGATAAAAATAGAAAACTTCTAGAGAGTTGATTACAATAAAAAATTAAAAAAGCACAAAAGATTTATACATTGATCTTTTGCCGAGGAAACTTCGTATCAACATTTACTAACTTCATCCAAAATTAGCATCAGTAAATAGGTAAATGTTTACACTCATTTAGTTTATTTTTGTCCAAGATACCATAGCAACGAGATGTTGATCTTTTGTTTAGGGTATGTTGGCCAACATTCTTACTTATTTTCACCACTCATGTTTCCTCCTCCTTTCTATTTTTAGTATTTATCAAACATAATTAAAATGATGAAATACTTTCAAAAAACCATGCCAGGATTAAAGAAATTTATAATAATAATAATTGAATTAAATATCGTTTAATTACAGACAAATTTAGGTTACGTATAATTGCTTTTTTTTTTAGATATCGTCGCTGTCAAAACAATACCCCCTATCTACACTTTGGGCGATATTACAGGGGAGAAAAAAAATCGAGCCATATGTTATATTATATCTTATGTATATCGGTTATCTTTCAATTGCTAATTACAGAACTTCCTTGCGTTCAACCTTAAAAACTTTTTTTAATAGTGTGTAATTCAACTTGTAGAATGCGTTACCATTATTAACTCATTTTCACCAAAAGTTATAGATAGGCGGTATTGTTTTGACAGCGGCGATATACTAAACAGGCATTTCAATATATTGCTTTTATTTATGTTCATGTTATTGCTTTCTATTTTTCCCTTTATCTTCTCTGCTATTTCATAATTATGCCATAAGGGAATAATTACCACTACAAGCTTTTATTTATTTAAATATATATGTTTTAATTATAGATTATGATGAAATACTTTGGACTAATGGTATTATTGATGGCTCTTCTTACATTATGCACTTTTTCCATTGAGTCAGTTCCAGTTAAAAAGGCAGACACCCAATATGATGCCAAACAAGCCTACTATACTCCAATGGTAATTCACAAAGATGAATTAGAATTATAAAGTGTATTACTTTCATACTACACATTATGTATAATATACATTCCCTAAAGTTATATTTACATTTTAAATTTCAATTACAATCTCCATATTTTTAATGATCATTTTTCACATAATTAATTTTAATTTTAATTTTAGATCTCTATGAGGCAAAAACGCTTTGGACCGCAATAAAGAAAATATCTTGGTCTTATATTTAAAGATAGCCCAGAGTCTTGGTCTTCTTTCAAATTGTTCCAAAGATTTTTTAAAGGCAAAAACATGGTAGTAATGTAAAATAAATAATAAAAATAAATGTTTTTTTAATTGTTTAATTATTGAAATTTACAAGTATATTCAACAGTTTACCTTATTGTTTGGCATAACAGCCTTTGCAGGGACTAGGCCTCCCGGACCAGCTTCCTCCACACTTCTCGTTCTGTCACTTCTCCCTTTACATTCATACTCCCATAAATTTTCAGATCCTGCTTCATGTCATCAATCCATCATAGACGTTGTCTTACTCGTTTTCTCTTATTAGAGAATAGAGCATTTCGTCCATAGAGCATTTTCTTTCTTGATAGTCTGCTTTGCTCCATCCCTTCCACAAGTTCTAGCTACCTTAGCTTTCCTTGTTTTAAGATACTGAAAATGTAGTGTCTTGATGTATATTCTAGAGCTCTATATGTTTTCCTTATCCTCCATTGTCTGTTGTACTGTACTGGACAAAAATCGTTCTTAGGATACTTTTTACCCATCTGCTGATCTCGCTTGCTGCAGGAACACCTGTCTCACTCTCTTAGGTCATCGTTGCTATGTTCACTGTCTAGCGTAGAGTTAATTTTGTTTTCCTGGATATGTAATTGGAACTAAGTGTCACTTGTCTGTCTATTATTAACAAATAGTAAACTGCAGCTTGTTGCTAATATTAAGGATAAAAGATTGACTTTAAAGAAACAATTTGGAGACTAAAGAATTCATGGATGTGCTTTAAACGGTTCAATATTTCTATTTTAGATTAAAGGAAATCACAGTACAGGCAATTCTTTAATTTATTCCACGTTTGATTCACTTTCACCAATGGCACTTATACATTCAATGCTAATAAATATGCCATTTTCATTGCAAAAAATTTTCATAGGAGGTCTTCGATTGTGAAATTTTAAGAAAACTGTAATTTATTATAAACTAATTTTGTATTTTTTCACAGTTTTTAAAGTTTTTACACATCAAATTTTCATCTGGTTTTGTGTATAAAAGATAATCAAGTTCATGAATCTATCCAGTACTCAACAACCAGAAATATTGGAGAATATTTTATTTTCAGATAGCAACAGCGCTGTGGATAGCTATTTATCCAGAGCAAAGTGCTTTTTTTCTCAATTGTAAATAAACAAAAGTTATATAATATCAATATAGTTACAGAAAGACTAGTATGTTGAGAATTAGTCGAGAGAGGGAATGTCTATTTTAACTTAATGCTGCATGGAATGCCATCTAATTATATAAACTTTTACAACAACTATTTAAATGTGTTTTGTCACTTGTTTGTTTTCAACATAAGAACACCTCATCTAACCAAGAATTCAAATAATATAAATTAATGTGTTCAAATTATTTATTAAAAATGTTTATCTAATTGAAAATTTTTAATATGTTTAGGAAAGGATTCTGAATTATGACTAGAAAAAATGAGGTAAAAATCTGTACAGAAATTCACAAGAAATTTATTCATTCATTGGCAGGCTTTACAGTCCATGAAGGCCTCTGCTAACTTCTTCCATTCACCTCAGTCTGCCGCAAAGTGCCTCCATCAGGTTATACCCATTGCCCTCTGGTCACCCTCCACATCGTCGAGCCTCTTGAGATAGGCACTCCCTCTCAATCTTATATCACCATTAGGTATTCCGTAAAGTATCCTTCATGGAACCCATATTGGGCCCTTCCTTTCCACATGCCCCAACCATCGCAGTCTCTCGAGCTGGATGGCTTTCACTATATCGGGGTCATCGTGTTGGTCCCTTAATTATTTGTTGGACATGATTCTCTACTTGTTCTATGTCCAACAATTTTATGTTCAAGTGAAATTTATAGCATCAATTATTCTGTAATGTTAATAGTACACACCTAATGTTCATCTGGTGAAAACGATTTTGAACAAGCAAATAAACATAAAAATTCCATTTTCATGTCTCAATTACAAGTCATTATCATCTAAGATAGTGAGACACCAATTATGGCTCTTCTCTAAATTTTACGTCAATGTCAACACATACTCTTGCAATCACCTGCTTCACCAGACATCCCACTCTCAAATTGAACTGAAATTGAAGTTTATTTTCAATTACTAGGAGTGTGTCCTTATCAACTCTTGTGAAGACCCAGGCTTCTGATCCATATTTAAGAACTGAAGGTATATACCGGTTGATCTTAGTCCTATTACAGCAGTACCTGCTTCTGAAGAGCTAGACCAAAGTAGCTCTGCTTGACTGCAACATTCTTCCCATTGATTCCTGAGTGATTTCATATGGTGCATTCACCTCTGCAGCTAGTTTTGAAACTTTGCTCTTTCTCAATATGTGAGATCCGACTTCAAACAATGCTTCCTCCATTCTCTAGGAGAAAGTCGGTCCATTGTTGATATACTCCTTCCTCTGAGGATAGTCCTTACTGAAAGATAGATTTCTGCATATTGAGCTCTACAAAATAATGTATGATAATAACTTATAGGAAGCTCAGAGAAAGTTATGCAATAATCATCGAACTATAGCTCCATGATTGTTAAGCTTGTCATTAATTATTAAATTATTATTAATTGTCATTAATTGCATTCTACGGTTAACAAATATCGCCTCGCGTATAATCTTCACGCTGTTTGTTGTGAATCTCATTCATAAGTTCCTCACCACATGTAAAGTCATTAGGAACACATTCCATTGTACAACTGACAATGGATCCTTTCATTTTGAAGGGTGCTTATGGAATATCTTCTCTATCTCTTTAGGATTACATGTTTGTCTACAAGTAGTTTTTATTCTGCATTCCTGCACGAGGTAACCCTCTATTTGAAAAATAACCTTCTTTAATTTATTGAAGAGTTAACTTTCATGAAGTAGTTCACACACCCCATCTTTCTCATGATGAGCCTTCTTTTCTTCACTCTTCCAGCTTTTGTATTCCTCTAGAGCTAAACTGTCCTGGTCAGTTTTATGTTAGACTCGTTCTTCTTGGTTGTGACAGCCAAACATTCTTTATCAAGCCATGGAGATCTCATTTGTTGCAACGTTTGCTTTTGTTATTTAAGGGTTTATATAGTATTCTTTGATATTTAGTATGATTTTGCCTGCATCATTTGAAACCTTAGACCAATGTCCTCTAAATTATACAATGTCAGTATTTTTTCTTTTTATTTCGGTTTGTTAATGATATCAGATCTTCTCAACGCTAACCTTGCAAGGTGACCCTTAGCCAGGTACGTGAACAGGTTAGCGTCCGTCGTTAACCTATACGGGGGAGCTGACGGGTGAAGAATTGCTTAAAATAGCCTATACTTGATTTAGCATTAGGTTTGGCGCCCTAACGCCCCACCGCCGCTGGGTTATATTTATAGTCGAGTGTGGCCGATGGAGTCGGACGGCCAAGTGCTCCTGGGCCCCGGGGCCTCCGCGTCCTGGAAGCTCAAAGACGCGCTTAAGCACCTCGCGCTTTGCCTCACTCTTAGCTTGTACACTGGCATCGGAGGAATCGTGAGTACATAATACACATATATTTTTGGTAATAGGCGCTTGATAATTGATGATAACAAGGCTTATCAGTCTTGGAAATTATCACTTTTATACTAAACTGTTTTAAGTCATCGTTAACTATTTTATTTTACACATAACTCCTTTAAAAGGACAAATTCATAACTCATAAAACTTCAACATATATCATTCTAACTTGAAAAAGAAAATTATATTATTGGGATATGAACATTAATCGTTTCCACAAACTAAAACAATTTTATATAATTATTGGTCATTTTTTATGAGTTATAAATATTTTTATTTTTTAAAGAGAAAAGATAGGCCCTCGACCGGGATCCCGAGGGCCTATCTTTTCTCTTTAAAAAATAAAAATAAAACAATTTTAATGTTCATAAACTTTCAGATAAGAATTCGGCAAAAATATATAAGGTGTAGAAATATCGTTTTTAATTTGGGTAATAACATAAATAATTTTTTTTTTACTTTATATCTGATCGCCAATCCGATCAATGTATTAGCAATAAAATAATTGTGCATAACAAATAAAGGACTGATGTGGACAAATTTGTGAGGCAAGAAATACAAATAATTATATTCCTTTAAATTATTCACGATATATTACATAATAGTACTGTTATGCACTATCAAAAAATATTCTTCATAATTATTAATATTTAACTTTTATTATTATTGAATTGATACTAAATTCTTTGATGTTTCATTGAATTTCATATAAATTTTTAAAAAAATACTTGAAACAATTAGCACAAAAAATTAATTAAAAAATACTTATAGAAAATTTAAATTAGCACAACACAATAATTTGTTTAAATCGTAAAATGTAACATCGCGTCATTTTGAATTTGCAATCCTCGTGATTTCAAAATACACATCTTTATTTTTAGAAAAAGAGAATACGTCAGAAAACACGTTTTTTAAATTTAAACCAAAACATAAGCTGTTGGTTTAATTAGGAAAAAATGTTATAAATAATGAATAATGAATTAAGAGCTTTGACAACGGGTTATATGCTTTTTTTTTGCATTTTTTCATTTTTTTTTTGCAAAAGTTATCAAGAATAGTTGTATAAATAATATAAGGATTGCATAAGATTATAATTACCAAAGAACATTTTTTTTTTTTTTAAGTTTTGTCTGATTTCCTACGTTAAACTGCCTAATAAATTTAATTTGTAAATTTAAGAAATTAGAAACTAAAATTTATATTATACTCAACAGAATAGAGACGATAGACTTCATCTGAAATTAGATATCGACTCTATACTTTACTTCATCGTTTTTTTTTTGTTTATAGAAAAAACTGTATTTAATTGAAAATGAAAAAGGTTCATCGAGATTAGGATTAGTTATGAGCCACTAAACGTCTTAATTTGGCCTTATCTCTGAGAAAATTCCTCTTACAGATTCAAATTTTGTTGAATAATAACCGAAATGCTTTAATTACTAATTAATCAACTCTAAAACAATGTCTTTTGTTAAACATTAGGGGTCTTTCGTTGAAGAAAATCCAAAAACAACTGTCTGCAATCTTGTAGTTGGCAAATCAACTGAAACACCACGTCGTTTCAATCAAAGAGATGAAAAAGTTTGAAAATTAGTTAGCAGAAGAATTGAGCCGTTGCCAAAAATGATTATAGCAGATTGTTTAAGAGACAGCATCAGCTCTGCACTCTCATTGCCAGTCTAAGTCTGTGAGAAATTTACCATAATGAAAAGGACAATTACATTATTCATTTGATCAAATTCGTAATTTTAAAATAAAAAGTAATTACCCAATTAAAAAAGTAACTAGATCGTTAATTTTTCAACCTTTTCGCTTTTAATTACTGATTTTAGGAATTTTTATTGTAATTTGTTTATTTAATCTAGAATAAAATATAATTCGGTTTTGGAAAACCGGGGCAGCTGTATAAATAAGTAATATAAATAATATAATAAAATAAAATGAATGAATGAATAAAGCCTTTATTATAAAGAGAATTATAAAACAAGATGGTTTACAATAAACTACTAATATTTACAAAAACATATACATACATAATAACTCTTTATAGGCCTTCCCTTATAGGAGTATGGTCTAACTTCCCGGAGTGACCAGCTCTATTGGGAAGTGGAGTTCGACATTAATTTCTGCCGCTTAACTTTATATTAAATTCTTGTCCTATTTTATCTTCTTCTGTCGAATCGGCAGTTGGCGTGTGGACTTGAACAATGCTTAGGATTTTCTTCTTAAAAATCAGTCTGACTAGAGCTATTCTGTGGTTAATTTCTTTAAACTCTAAAATATTTCCTTTTAGTGTTATTTATACAAAAAAATCCCACAATTATCAGTTCCCTAATATGCATTAAAATATTAATAAAATTTAAATAAAAGTCATTTAATCTTTTAACACATCATACACTTCTCCTTAAATCTATCTATTAAATACAATAATTTTAAACAAAAAAAAATTTTTTTCGGATATATATAAAATAGAACTTTTTTTTTTTTTTATAATAAAATAAAATAATAAATCTTAATCTTCAAATATTAATAATTGTAATATTATCTCTATGTATGGTGTGCTTCCTAATATGATGGTGAACAGTGTTAAAGACTTGCACATCTCATTAAATATTCTGTTACTGGTGCTGAAAGCTGAGCTGCTTTGGAAATTCGTGATTATAAAAAAAAAACTTACAAGAATGTTAGTTATTATAACGAGAAAAAAAAAATCAAAGCCTAAAGTCGCTAAAAATAACAGAAAATTAATAGAACCGATAACGTTTCGTCAATTCAGGTGTTATCAGGACATAAAATATAAAAAAAATCACATGAAACAAGATCTAATGCAGCACGTCTTACTTCAACAGTCCAAACAGAAACAATAATCAAAAGCAGCAACCTTTTCCTCCAATGGGTATCGAGGAAAAGAAGAACAATAATGCTGCCATTTTAGATTGATAATAATTATTAATTAACAATAAATATAAGACATTTTTAAACATTGGTCTTCTCACATTTGGGTTTTCCCAAAGAGTTTTCTCCCTTCCAGTTAATATAATTTAAGTACAGACAAATATAAAATACAGAGTGGCTTTAGAAAACCGTCAGCTGTCCTTGCATAAAAAAAAAAAAACAATATTTCTTCCAAGTCTTACGCCTTGTTCAATTAAGAATTAAAGCTAATGAGGTATTTTTCAGAAAAACTGTTTTGCCAATATAGGATGCTACCTTCCCCTCTACAGTACTCCTGCATGATTTCTAGTGATCTTAAGCGAGTCAATATTTCTATCCGAATGAAATTGGTTAATGAATATTTGAATCTCACTGTGATAGAAATATTGAAACCTACACAGATTAATAAGAATTAATGTACTAAAGAGGGATGGAGTATCCAC
The DNA here is from genome assembly GCA_037127475.1 of Arma custos. Classification (NCBI taxonomy): domain Eukaryota; kingdom Metazoa; phylum Arthropoda; class Insecta; order Hemiptera; family Pentatomidae; genus Arma; species Arma custos. Next base: position 187,444,936 of record CM073759.1, on the reverse strand, counting down.
GAATTATTAGCGTAGCAGAAAGAATTACAAGAAATATTTACTATATATAATGCAAGGTAAGGAATTACAAACGATTTATTAAATAATAAATATAAATAAGATTTGATCACCCCATAATAAGAAAAATAATAAACTTCCTAATGAACTAAATAAAGAACTGATAGTAATTGTACCAAAGAAAAGATATACATTTCCGCAAAGTCAAATAGAAAAAATAATAAACTAAATTACGGGGTAAATTTATTTCAAAACTTGCTCTTTAAATGGCCAAGACATTAATATTAAAATATATAACTGATCAATATAACTTAAGAAGTTTCTCTTTTGAATCAGAAAAAAATATGTCGCTAAAGAATAACGACCCTCTTAAACTACATTACTTTAAGATCTCGTAGAAAAGATTAATGAAATATATTACTAGAATCTATGAAATATATTACCTAAAGTACCGTTGACTGCAAAGGAGGGGATAAAACAAGAAATCAAAACTAAGGTTGCAAAAATTCTAGTTCTTGTAATGTTTCTTCCAACATTGAAAATAAAATGCCGAAAAAATATCCATATCGGAACCCTATCAAGAACTTGAATGATTGGACTCGAAACCAAAAGTAAATGTGCATCGATGGTCAGTATCGACAGTCCCTTTCCATTCCATCCAAGATAGTCCTACATTCTGCTTATTATATACAAGGGTGGATTTAAGAGGAGGGGGCACAGGGGCACGTGCCCCCCTGACGGTTTTTTTGTGTACTGTGGAGAATCCATTACAGCACATACTTAAAGGCAAATCATATGTACATAGTTGTTAAAATATATGAATAAAATAACAGAAAGATCATGAGTGAAACTTGTCCTTTTCTGGCTGGATTAGCGAAATTTGTTCGTTGCGTCCCTTTCACGCACTTCCAAAAAGCAAAGCACTGCCGACCGATCTTTCTCCACCTTAGGTCAATTAAAGTCTTATCTTCGCAGCAGGATGACAGAAGAGCGTTTGAATGGACTGGCTTTAATGCATATCCATTAAGACGTTGCGCCCAAAATGGACGCTAATGAAGTGCTGGCTGTACATCTTTAGCAGAAATCAAAAGAAAACCAACTTTATTAAACATGTAATTTTTCTAAATATTTTGATTTGAAAAGAAAAGATATGACCAGGACAGGGACTCGAACCCGGGTCTCCCACGTATCCGTCGTGGCGCTTTATCAACTAAGCCATCCTGGTTTGCTTCTCGGCCAGACATATCCCTTCTTTTCACAGATCCTATATCTCCGTGTTCTCGTATTTTTCGATGTATAACGGGTAGAATGTTCATTAAACATTACTTTAATTTGGATCTTCTTGACTTACATCATTATATATTATTATAATTTATTTCTTATAACCGAACCATGGTGGCTTAATTGGAAAAGCGCCATGACGGATACGTGGGAGACCCGGGTTCGAGTCCCTGTCCTGGTCATATCTTTTCTTTTCAAATAAAAATATTATAAATTATAACAACCAACAAAAAATAAAATAAATAAATCATAATAATATATAATAACTTAGGCCATCAAGATCTAAATTAAAGTAATGTTTAATGAATATTCTTCCCGTGTATACATCGCAAATTGCGAGAACACGGAGATACAGGATCAGTGAAAAGAAAAGATAAGTCTGGCCGAGAAGCGAACCAGGATGGCTTAGTTGGAAAAGCACCACGACGGATACGTGGGAGACCCTGGTTCGAATCCCGGTCCTGGTCATATTTCTTTTCAAATAAAAATTTTTAGAAATTATAACAACTAATAAAAAAATTAATGTATTTTTTCGATTGTTTGGATATTTTAATAAACCTTTGAAACCTTTCTATAAATACTACAAGTTAATGTTGATTTTTTTTTGCCCGTCTGCCCGTTGTGCCCCCTCCCCCAGAAAAAAATCCTGTATCCGCCCTTGATTATATACATTATTATTATTATTATTACAGAGTTTATATGTTCGACTAAAATACGATACAATATATTATACTTTCGGATCCTATAAAAATGGGGAAAACATATTTATAACTACGTTTTAGCGCCCCTCTGTAAATGGCGTCGGGGGCTATGTCTTTGTTTATGTTCAGTTAGATGAGAAATTAAAAAAATGTTCACCTTAATTTTATTTGTTCAGGTTGTCTAATAATAAATGCTATTTGTCAAAATATTCAATATAATGCCAATAATAATACAATTTGTGAATTGCCTGCAAATTCTCTATTCAGCTATAGGTGAAAATAAAAAATAAAAAAACCGTTTTCATTCTTTGTAACGGGAGAACTGTGTACCTTATTGGTTTCCTGGGCCAGTGAAGAATATATTAGGTTCTTCTCTCCTTTGAAGAAAGGAAGAATATTGAGTAGAAGGCGAAATTGCTTTGGACGAGGGCTTATAAGATAACCTCCAGCTTTTTCATCTATTTTCTAAGCAGCTACTTCAGTTGGGGGAATTGAGGTCGTTGAGGCGATTTTCCTGATTATGGAGAAGAAAAATAAAATGAAAAACTCTGTGCATTCGTATTCGTCTGGATTGGTTAGAAAATAAAATAATATGTTAAAAAAAGAAAATGGCCGGAATAAGTTGAAGATTCAGATCCCCAGATTACAGATTATTAATGAAAAATGTGTTAAATAAATTATATATTAACCAAATACCTTTATTTATAAAACCTTTATAGTTTACCAAAATAAATATATAAAAAAGATGCCACGTATACATTTTCTCTTTATGACTAGTAACACAGGTCTGCAAAAAAAACTTTTTAAAAAATTGTTTTGATTTAGTTAGCTGGTGTTTATGTAGTTTTTGCGCTGATTTAAAAAATTACATTGTTTTTTCTCTATCACGTAAGGCTTGCCTACAAAATAAAGTTGAAGTTTTTGGAAAAAGTAAAAAAACGGAAAATTTTGGATTTGTTTTTATTATTTTAATATGAAGTAAAAAACCAAAAAAAACAACGGATACCTATCTAAAATGAGCATAAAAGTGATGCACATGGGGTGTGTAAGTTATTATAAGTCTTAGTAAAAACGTTTTCTTTTTCTATCAAAGCTTCTTTTGGTACTTTTTCGGCTGTGTTCTTGTGAATTTTCCCTTTTTAACATCCAACAGTAGTATGCCTTCATGTTTACATTCCATTGACCTTAGTATCTGCGCTCCATTTCTTTTATATCTTGATTATTTTCTGGAAATTAGTCCAGATGTGAGTGAAGGAAATGAGCTTTTACACTCATGTTGCAACCAAACATTTGTAGTTTGGGTCTTTTTTGTTTCCAAGAAAGCCTGTTAGAACAAGTTTAAATGACTCCAGGCATCTTCATCTTCCATTTCCATTTTAGTGACAAAGCTTTCATCTTTTTTCTGACAAAGTTTTCTGATGTCAGGCCCTACAAAGACTCCCTATTTCTGCTTAGCATCAGATATACCAGGAAACTGTTAACAAAGATACTTGAATCACTCTCCTTCTGTGGGTAATGCTTTCACAAACTGCTTCATTAGCCAGTCATTAGCAAGTAAGATCTTTTTAGGATCCACTAAACTTTGTCTTTCAACATTTTTAACTCCAGGAATAAGAGCCTTTCTGATCGGCCACGTCTGCTTGATATAGTGTTGTTTCCTGTCACGGCTATCCCATTCACAGAGGAAACATGGAGACTTTGTGTAACCACTTTGTTGACCTAGTAACATAGAAATAACTTTAAAATACCCACAAATGGTCCATTTAAGGTCAGAGTAGCCGAGCTCGAGATTTTCGAACAAACTCGAGATTTTCGTAGCATCCGTCCAAATGGACTGTGTGTCCAACTGCCACAGAAGCATATCGTTTACCATTGTGAAGAAGTAATGCTTTCAAACTCCTTTTTGATGAATCAAATAAGAAATTTTCAGGTGAAATTTGTGACTTGCCTAGGGGTGATGGAATTTTCACTATTTTTCCGTAATCAGCACAAAAATACTATTAAACCTACTAGTTAAATATGGTACAATTTTTTCATCGCAGACCTGTGTAATCTATAGAAAAAAATTAAAATATTTTTTTACTAAAAATCTATTTTAACTTTTTTCTATAGATTACACAGGTCTGCGATGAAAAAATTGTACCATATTTAACTAGTAGGTTTAATAGTATTTTTTGTGCTGATTACGGAAAAATAGTGAAAATTCCATCACCCCTAGGCAAGTCACAAATTTCACCTGAAAATTTCTTATTTGATTCATCAAAAAGGAGTTTGAAAGCATTACTTCTTCACAATGGTAAACGATATGCTTCTGTGGCAGTTGGACACACAGTCCATTTGGACGGATGCTACGAAAATCTCGAGTTTGTTCGAAAATCTCGAGCTCGGCTACTCTGACCTTAAATGGACCATTTGTGGGTATTTTAAAGTTATTTCTATGTTACTAGGTCAACAAAGTGGTTACACAAAGTCTCCATGTTTCCTCTGTGAATGGGATAGCCGTGACAGGAAACAACACTATATCAAGCAGACGTGGCCGATCAGAAAGGCTCTTATTCCTGGAGTTAAAAATGTTGAAAGACAAAGTTTAGTGGATCCTAAAAAGATCTTACTTGCTAATGACTGGCTAATGAAGCAGTTTGTGAAAGCATTACCCACAGAAGGAGAGTGATTCAAGTATCTTTGTTAACAGTTTCCTGGTATATCTGATGCTAAGCAGAAATAGGGAGTCTTTGTAGGGCCTGACATCAGAAAACTTTGTCAGTAAAAAGATGAAAGCTTTGTCACTAAAGGTCAAGAAAGGATAAAATGTAAACAATAATATAAAGGGAAAGAAAAATGAGGAGGTAAACGGAAAGATACAAAAAAAGAGGATTAAAATATAGAAAAAGGGGGGTGAGCATGAAGGATTTAGAAAAAACTAGTTTAATTATAGATATGGATAAGATACCAGACATGAGGGGTTACATAGGTAAAGTGTAATAATACAAGGTTTTGTACATGGTTTTGTGTTACAAGATGATGAGAAGTGAAATATGTACGAGATAGAAATAGCATTATGATTACAAGTTAAGTAATTCAGCGTATCACTGGAGAGGTACGCAAAACAAAAATAAAGTTAGAAAGACCGAGATTGGTTTATAGGTTGTAGCCCGAGGAAGTCCAGAAGGTTGTTATGGGAAAACAGAAGGTTGAAATAAGTACATGAGAGAAAAATACGAAACTCAGGGGAGATTTACATTAAAAAATGGAATAAATTCAAGAAGACTGAACAAGCCTTCAGAAAGCAGACATGGGAAGAAATAGGAGCAGAGCCACAAGAAAAACACAAGTATATTCTGGAAGAGCGTAAACCCGCTCAGAGGTAATGCATAGTATGAGTATTTATATAAACAAATATTCATTACTCACGTTAGAGAAGAATTGGTCGACTGTATCTTCTAATTTAAGGAAGAAATAGTTGGGGGTGCAGTCAATCAAAACATCAAAATAAGCATAACTTATTTATTATGTGCCGACGTTTCGGCCTACAATGTAGGCCATCTTCAGGGCTAAGAGAGAGAAACAAACAGAAATATATAAAAACGTAGCAGTAACAAGAATATATAAAGTGGTACAGGAGTGGAAATTAAAATAGTGACTAGATATGATGAAATAGTGAATAGATATATGATAAATAAGAATGAATATAAGACTGGTTACAGAATATAATAAACTTAAAATAGTGATAGATAAAAATAAAATTGTAGATGATGATCAGAAATTCTAATAGTGACAGATATAATAATACAAGAATACGAATATAAAATAGAAAAAAAAAACCACATGTCAAGAAAGGATAAAATGTAAACAATAATATAAAGGGAAAGAAAAATGAGGAGGTAAACGGAAAGATACAAAAAAAGAGGATTAAAATATAGAAAAAGGGGGGTGAGCATGAAGGATTTAGAAAAAACTAGTTTAATTATAGATATGGATAAGATACCAGACATGAGGGGTTACATAGGTAAAGTGTAATAATACAAGCATATATAGAAAGAAAAGATTGATAAATTTCAAAAATTAAACATTGAAAATAGTGGTATTTATAACTATGAACTATGAAGAATGAAAAGAAAAAGAAAATATAAGTAAGGGAAGTTAATATGTAACTGTATACAGTTAGAAAGAAGTGGTATTAATGCAAAATAAGATGTGAATATAACATAAACATATAGAAAATAGGTAAAGAAATACAGTAGATAAAAAATATGAGGCTAAATAATAGCGAACTCTATACTATTAACATATGATGGATGCCTAAAGTAGGTGTGAGAACAGGTGCGAAGAAAGGTGTATATGAAAAGGATGGAGATAAGATAAATACTAAGATATGTACTAACCGAATAGAACACGCTACAGCTTGGGGAGCTCAGACACAAGTGAGAAATACGTTAGATCGGGCGGGCGGAAGCGATAAAGGCGATCTCTGACGGCCAAAAAAATAATGACAAAGAAGGGGGAAGGAGAAATGCAGATGCAGTGGATATAAGTGACCGTAAATAATGTAAATTGCGTGAAAAATTAAAAAATAAATTAAATTAAAAAGGAGAAATGCAGATGCAGTGGATATAAGTGACCGTAAATGATGTAAATTGCGTGAAATTTAAAAGTCAATGGTCAAAATGTAATTAATAAAAGAATGGAATAATAAATTAAGAATGTAAGGTTATTTTAGTAAATTAAAAATTTGGGAGTAGGTTAGGGATAGGTGATGGGAGTCGGTCTTGGCATTAACGGTAGAGGAATCTAAATTGATGTGAACGGTTTCTGAGAGGATGCGTTTATTATAATTAGGAACGGAGGCTAGGATCGACGTATTTTCGAAGTCAAAAATGTGGTTAAAGGATAGGGCGTGTTCGGAGAGTTTAGAAGCGGTTGGGTTGTGGGAGGAGATGGAGTATTTGTGTTGGGTAATGCGGTCTTTAAGTAGGTTTTTGGTTTCGCCGATGTAGGAAGAGTTGCAGTTGGGAGTAGAGCAAGGAATACGATAGACGACCTGAGAGCGATGTTTTAGAGGAATGGGATCTTTAACTCGGGTATAAATATTGGAGAGTTTGTTGTGGGATTTAAAGGCGATGCGTAAATTGGGGATCGCGGAACATAGGGATTTTTGAATGTTATTAGAGAGGGAGGGTATATATGGCAAGGATCTGTATATAGGGATAGAAGGCGGATGTGGAGATCGGGTGCGGGTGGGTGGGTTATAATGGTGATGGATGAGTTTATTGATAACATGGGGAGGAAAATTGTTTTTTAATAGGATTTCATTGATGCGCTGGGTGTTGGTGTTATGGAAGCAAGCGTCGGAGAGGGATAGGCCACGGTGGATGATATTTTTGGCGACATTGATTATTTGGTGGTGCGGATGTTGGGAGTAATAATTGAGGAGTCTGCCAGAATAGGTGGGTTTCGTATACCAATCAGTGGATAAGTCCCATTCCTCTAAAACATCGCTCTCAGGTCGTCTATCGTATTCCTTGCTCTACTCCCAACTGCAACTCTTCCTACATCGGCGAAACCAAAAACCTACTTAAAGACCGCATTACTCAACACAAATACTCCATCTCCTCCCACAACCCAACCGCTTCTAAACTCTTATACTTGGGTGGACGAAATGTTTAACATGATTGCAAAAATGTATCTGCGATCAAATCCAAAGTTGTGAGTTCGAATCTCGGTCTCGGGATTTCTTACCGATCCTCCCACACCATGAGTATTTTTGAGGCCCGTCAGCCTACTGGAGGTGATTCACAATGACCTGGTGTAGGAGTAATAACCTACCACCATCCGGATTCCTGTTATGGTTTTCCAGGATGTCAATAACCGCCCCCAAGTTTGGTGCAAGGCCGCTCTGCTTCGGAAAAAGAAATACAGGTTCTATTGCGCCTGCTGACCCAGAGCAGGCGTGATCATTATTTCATCACCATGACACAATAGGTAATAGGTATTCATATCCGGAAATAATATAGATTCGTGATTATCATATATGCTAATTCATTGGCGGAAAACCTCCGTTTCGCGGAACCTCTGCAATACGGAATCCTCGTGTTAACGGAAAAAATGACTGGTCCCGAACAAAACAATACAGCAAATTTACCTCTCCTAGGCGGAAACTCCAGTAAACGGAAACGGAAAGATATTTCATCAAAATTGGTCAAACGACCTCCATTTAGCGGAAAAAGGTAACGTTTCCCGGTAATGTTACCCGGTAACGTTTCCGCCCTTGTCGACAACTGCTTTTCCTTTTCTTTGAGATTTAAATGCTTAATTTTCTTGGAACATCTTCTTCCGTTCGAGTATGTCGCAAGTTGCTCACACTTTTCAGTTCTCAAACAGTTTCCGTAAGTGGCATATCGTCGATCGCTTATTACGTATTTCAAATTTTTAAGATGCCAAGGAGTGTATTAACGCTATCTGATAAAGTGAAAGTGATCGAAATGAAAGATAAACTTTCGATAAAAGATCTTGTAGTTAAATTTAAGTGCGGGAAAACACGACTTTACATCATTAAGAACAAGGAGAAAATTATGAAAGAATGGGTGAGTAGCCAAAACTCATTAACTTGTAAAAGAATAAGTACGCCAAAATTTGATAAAATAGATAAAACATTATACGAATGGTTTGTCAATGCAAGATCAAAACACTTGCCAATATCTGGGCCAATTTTATAAGCCGAAGCCACACAAATAGCCAAAAAATTTAATGAACACAATTTTAAAGCTTAAAACGGGTGGCTGGAAAAATTAAAAAAACGCCATAATATTGTTTGGAAAGAAATTAGTGGAGAAGGAAATGACGTAAACAAAAATTGTGTAGAAGAGTGGAATAAGAAACTTTTAAAAATAATCGAAGGTTATCGAGAACGGGACATTTTCAATGCAGATGAAACTGGGTTATTTTACAAAGGCATTCCAACAAGATCTCTAGTAACTAAAGGTGGGTCGTGTATTGGGGGGGAAAAGGCTAAAGAAAGACTTACAGTGTTTTTGTGTGCTAATATGATCGGCGAAATAGGAAAACCATTAGTCATAGGGAAAGCAAATAAACCTCGCTGCTTTAAAAATTTAAATGTTACGCAACTTCCAGTCATCTGGAAATTTAACAAAAAAGCCTGGATGACAAGTAGCATAATGGAGCAATGGCTATTTTACTTCAATGCAGAAATGCGTTCTGAAAATAGGCACGTTTTGTTGTTTTTGGACAATGCTACTTGCCACCCTGTCGTTCAACTATCAAACGTTAAACTTGTTATGTTGCCTCCAAACACGACCTCGGTTACCGAGCCTATGGATCAAGGCGTTATTTACACCTTTAAATCTCATTACAAAAAAATACCTTTTACGATCTTTAATTTCTAAAATGGAAGAATCAAATTCTATTCATCAATTAGCAAAATCCATTAATGCTTTGGATGCAGTCACGTGGATTGCTGAATCCTGCAAAAATATAAAGCAGGAAACTGTGCGTAACTGTTTCCACAAAGCTGTTTTTGTGAGAAAAGAAGCAATGACCGAAGATTTACCTGCTGATAACGCAACACTAACAGAAATTCAGAACCTCTGTAGCCTTATTGATGTGAATGCAGAAGATTTGATACAGTTAGATGAAAACCTAGAGGTTCACCAAACATTCCACTCTGCCTCTTCATTTATCGAAGACATCGAAAATGAAGAAGAAGAAATTGAAGACGAAGCAGACGAAGAATGTGCAGTAAAAAATTTTGCAACTGCCATCAATTATTTTAAGGAACTTCAGAAATTTGCGGCATCAGTGTCGAGTGCAGAGTTGCTTGATGTTACGAGTAAAGCACGCGAATGTGCCGAGAGATTATCTGTAGGAAATAAAAAACAATCAATCATATCCGATTATTTCGGTGTTAAAATGTAAATAATTTTATATTTTTGAATCATTAGTTTGTAAGCCAGTTGTCATTTTTCAAATACATACTTTAAATAAAAACATTTTTTTTACATTGTTCTGTATTGTACTTTTCGTTTTTTAAACTAACCTCCGCATAACGGAACCTCTCGTTACGGAAGAAATTTGTTGGTCCCATGCGATTCCGTTATATAGTGGTTTTACTGTATCTATAAATACAATTTTGTAAAGTTGGCTTATGTTATATGTTTTTTGAATTTAGATAATTCCAATGTTGCTCATTTATTTACGGGTCAATTACTGCATTAATAAAATAAAATAATTGACAATCATAATTTATCACACATAGGTAGTTGAATAAGGGCAATACATTAACGATAGAGAGACACAATGAGCCCAAAGTTAAAACCTGGTGATAAATAAAAATTACAAAAATAAACTGCAGCAGACCGAAACGGAGAAATGAAATATTAGTTTTATTTGTTTACTGTTTATATTTGTCACTAGGGTGAGCCAGCTGTCCTACCTTTGGCTCACTAAGCTAGTCGCATTTATTATTTCATTCTCTCAGTTCCTCGGGAATTTTACATCTTTCGAGGATTATTTATTTCTCTGTGTCAAGATCCTTGTCAAATATATCAGCGAAAATATAAATTATAAGTCTTGATAGTTACGAAATTTTCTTTTTCGTATTTAGAGATCCTGGAACATGTAGGGAATCGGATCGTTGTAACAAATAGATTTTTATAAACGATTTTCACCTTGTTACAATACTTGAAGTTAATTGGAATAATAATGTCTTATTTCATAAATATATTAATATACTTAGTATGATTACAAGAAATTCCACGATGAATATCTCCGCTTTTAACTCTTAATCAGGCTGTGACCGACCATGTGGCAACTTGCAACCATAAAAGAAAATTTCGTAGATATTATGTCTATCATTGAGTCGAACAATATACTTTAAACAAATTTAAAGTTTTGTTTTTATATTCCTTCGAAAAATAAAGTTATCTTTTAGTAGGTTATTTCACTCAAATATCAAAGAGTTTCACAAATCTGTTATCATTAGTTTTATTTTAAAATGTACTCGACGTTTTTCTTATAACTAATCCTAAATAAATTTACTGTATTACTGTAAAACTGTATATGTATATTATCAACGCTGCAAATATCATACTATTTTTTCATATTTCTAATTAACAAAATAAAACCCTCTATATTTGTTTATTTGATAAAATTCACATAAAATGCACAATAAATGCATTTATTGTTAGATAAAATGCACATTTCTCGAAAAAAAAAATGTTTATTGACTATGTAGAAGTTGATAATTATATATAAGGAAAACAAATGAATTAAATATAACCTTATATATATATATATATATATATATATATATATATATATATATTCCTATACCTACAAATAATTTGAACAGATTTTTATTTATTTTCAAAGCTGGAAATATCAAATTAATTTTTTTTTACATACCCATTGAAAAAACAAAAAACTCACGTACAATAAGTATTTTTTCTCTAAATATGAATAGTTACAGAGGTTTTATAGATCTGTTATTGCTTTTTTTTTAATTTTTCACGCAATTTACATCATTTACGGTCACTTATATCCACTGCATCTGCATTTCTCCTTTTTAATTTAATTTATTTTTTAATTTTTCACGCAATTTACATTATTTACGGTCACTTATATCCACTGCATCTGCATTTCTCCTTCCCCCTTCTTTGTCATTATTTTTTTGGCCGTCAGAGATCGCCTTTATCGCTTCCGCCCGCCCGATCTAACGTATTTCTCACTTGTGTCTGAGCTCCCCAAGCTGTAGCGTGTTCTATTCGGTTAGTACATATCTTAGTATTTATCTTATCTCCATCCTTTTCATATACACCTTTCTTCGCACCTGTTCTCACACCTACTTTAGGCATCCATCATATGTTAATAGTATAGAGTTCGCTATTATTTAGCCTCATATTTTTTATCTACTGTATTTCTTTACCTATTTTCTATATGTTTATGTTATATTCACATCTTATTTTGCATTAATACCACTTCTTTCTAACTGTATACAGTTACATATTAACTTCCCTTACTTATATTTTCTTTTTCTTTTCATTCTTCATAGTTCATAGTTATAAATACCACTATTTTCAATGTTTAATTTTTGAAATTTATCAATCTTTTCTTTCTATATATGCTTGTATTATTACACTTTACCTATGTAACCCCTCATGTCTGGTATCTTATCCATATCTATAATTAAACTAGTTTTTTCTAAATCCTTCATGCTCACCCCCCTTTTTCTATATTTTAATCCTCTTTTTTTGTATCTTTCCGTTTACCTCCTCATTTTTCTTTCCCTTTATATTATTGTTTACATTTTATCCTTTCTTGACATGTGGTTTTTTTTTTCTATTTTATATTCGTATTCTTGTATTATTATATCTGTCACTATTAGAATTTCTGATCATCATCTACAATTTTATTTTTATCTATCACTATTTTAAGTTTATTATATTCTGTAACCAGTCTTATATTCATTCTTATTTATCATATATCTATTCACTATTTCATCATATCTAGTCACTATTTTAATTTCCACTCCTGTACCACTTTATATATTCTTGTTACTGCTACGTTTTTATATATTTCTGTTTGTTTCTCTCTCTTAGCCCTGAAGATGGCCTACATTGTAGGCCGAAACGTCGGCACATAATAAATAAGTTATGCTTATTTTGATGTTTTGATTGACTGCACCCCCAACTATTTCTTCCTTAAATTAGAAGATACAGTCGACCAATTCTTCTCTAACGTGAGTAATGAATATTTGTTTATATAAATACTCATACTATGCATTACCTCTGAGCGGGTTTACGCTCTTCCAGAATATACTTGTGTTTTTCTTGTGGCTCTGCTCCTATTTCTTCCCATGTCTGCTTTCTGAAGGCTTGTTCAGTCTTCTTGAATTTATTCCATTTTTTAATGTAAATCTCCCCTGAGTTTCGTATTTTTCTCTCATGTACTTATTTCAACCTTCTGTTTTCCCATAACAACCTTCTGGACTTCCTCGGGCTACAACCTATAAACCAATCTCGGTCTTTCTAACTTTATTTTTGTTTTGCGTACCTCTCCAGTGATACGCTGAATTACTTAACTTGTAATCATAATGCTATTTCTATCTCGTACATATTTCACTTCTCATCATCTTGTAACACAAAACCATCGTATATTTCTTGTAACACAAAACCATCGTTTTAAGCTTACTTGCAGCCTGTGTCTGTAACCAAAAATGTCTCTGAAGTAATAATTATGTCTTTGACATATAAAAAGTAGTCAGTGAAACCTCTTAATTTTCTACCCTGTGCTTCAAATGTGCTAATTTACGAAATAATATATTATATTTATAAATTAAATAAAAGAGAATGAAATAATTCGAACATTCATATTTGCAAATTTTGAGCTCTTTTCGTTTATAGGAATTGTTTTTTCAGCATTATTTTCTACTGATATACAATGTTTATACTTGAACTCAGGTAACTCTTAATATTTGTATTTTTTTTTTTTTTATCTATTCTTTAATTTCCATTTGCACCTGCGCAATTGCTCATCCAGCAAATTTGATCCAAGTGTTATTCTCTTTACTTTTCTACAGGAACATCAAGTTTTGGAATGGAAATATCAATAGTTGAGTAGGTCTCCTGGCCAATGTCTTTTTAATCTTTTCCTATCAAGTCCCGGTAACAGGGAGTAGGAAAGCGGAAGAGCGGATTTGGGTGATTTTGTGTTGATGAGTGAAATGTTATGTATTTTTTATGAATATATGATTTTATATAGTGGGAATTTTCATGTCGTTCTGTATGGTTTGATTCGAAATATACCACGGAGCATTGCCAATTTTTCTGAGAATTTGGGACTGTGTTGTTTGTATCTTGTGTATGTGGACTTGTTTAGCTGAACCCCAAATTTCTGCTCCATATGTCCAAATAGGTTTCAGTATACTGTAATAGATAAGTCGTTTGTTTCGTAAGTCAAGTGAAGGTCTTTAGTCCAGAAGATGTGATAGTTGTTTGTAGCGTCTTGTCAGTTCTTGTCTTTTTAATTTTGTATGTACGTCCCATGTAAGTCTTTTGTCCAAGTATAGTCCGAGATAACGTACATAATTTTTGGAAGGTACTTCGTCGTTGTCAATTTTGACTGCTGACACGAAGCTTTGCGTAGAGAGAAGCTTACATGGCTCGATTTTGAGGCGTTTATTCTGATTTGCCATTTGTAGAACCACTTTTCTAAATCACATAAATGATTTTGAAGAGCTAGATCATGCTAGATTTGGGTCTCTGTGGGAAGAAATAATGGCTGTATCGTCAGCGAAGGTATTGATGGTGGTGCATGGGTGCTCCAGAATATCAGAGGTGTAAACGGAATAGAGAATAGGGCTTAAAACACTGCCTTTCGGTACACCCCTGTATTGAGGAAAGAAGGAGGAAATCGAAGAGGCAACGGAAGTACAGAAGAATCTGTCTTGGAAATAAGATTGTAGAATAACAAAGTAAGTAGCAGGCTAGTGAGGTTTTATTTTCCAGAGAAGACCCTTGTGCCAGACACTATCAAATGCTTTTTCAATTACAAGAAAATCGATAGATTAGAAATTGTTCTTTCCGAATTACTTAGCAACTACAAATACTTAGCAAAAACAGTCTCTTAGCAATCACAACAGCAAGAGATAGAAGAGCTCTCAAAGTAGTTTTCGATTTGGTTCTAGGTAGTGGTAATAAACCCAAAACATTAAAGTAGCCATTGTATACTTTTATGCCGTTGCACGCGAAAAAAGTTTCAACTCTATTTATAGTTCTTCTACTCCAATGACATGATTTATTTCTTTTTATGATATGGTATTAAATGCATGCTGATTTTAATGTTAGTTCGGTTATGCCAAGTTAATGAGCGAAACGTTTTTAAAAATCATAAAAAATATTTGTTTAACTTAATGAATAATTAACTATATCCGATGATCATCCAAAATCTTTAACGCCAATCTTCGGCCCACTTTGCACGTCTTCTTCAGGCCTATAAACACAATTTATAATGAAGATAAAATCACAGAAAAGTACGAGATGGAAATACATAAATTATAGGTTTGAAAAATCGTTGAGTTATTTGAATACAGATTCCTTGGTAGCTCGAAATCATAGTTGAAGATCAAAACTAAAATTAGATTTATAGATAACACATGGTGGAATCAATAACTCCATTTTTATTTCCGTTTCAGTTTTATATCTTTTGCTTCCTTTCTCAGCCCTCACCCACCAGTACCTTGGGTTCTAGTTTTCCATATCGCTTTGTAGTATCCAGGGTTATCCGTCCGTCAAGTTACATATTTACTGCATGGAGTTTCTTGCCAGAAATTTTGGCTTTTATTTTCGTGTCTTATTGCTCCATCTTTCTTTAGCTTCTCATCATTAAGATACTTACTGATATACTGTGTTCAGGAATAGAAATTTAATATATAGGAGAGACCTTGAGACTTTATTAGCGTGTCAAGATGATTTGTAATTAGTTAGGTAAAACATTTTTAGGGGATTCAAATTTCTTAGTTCTACAATAGCCAAGAGGCGAAATATATAAATTATAATTAATACATTGTGACAATAACTAATGAACTCCATTAAGTTTTCCTTCATTACTTTCTTTACCTTCAAAGGGATTATATTTTCTTTGAAAACGCTAGTCTTAGGAATAATTAAATTAGTCTTAGCAACAATCATTACTAAACAATTCAACTATTCTAACGCTCTACAAAACGAAAGATATCTGGAGGAATTCTAGATTTGTAATGACACAAGTATTTCCAATAGAATTTAAACCTGTACTTCTACGACCATGTCGAGTCTTGGGTCTTGGGTCAAGTACGTGGTAGAGACTGTTCTGTTCCTAGGACAAAGGTTATACAGGTAGGTGATTGGTCCTATGTTGAGTACTCACTTAATAGAGGCTGGGAAAGCCCCAAGAGAGACTCCAGATCCCAAAGGATCCATCTCCGCCTCATAATAGAATAAACAAATTATTTTCCATAGTTTGTTTATGGAACCCCGGACCTTCCGCAATAACCGAAGTCCACAAGTTTAATACAATCCTTTCATCTATGATTTGGTCAAGCAAACGTTACATGTCAACGTTACAAGTCAACCGTCTTATTTTGTGATAATTAATACTGTCACAACCCGTATTGCCGTAAGGCAAATAAGGGTATATAAATCAATTAAAAAAATTCAACCGTCTCCATTTACCAACCATATCTTAAATTTTCTATTTTTTAATATTTTTTTAAGTAGGTAGATTCTATACAATGTCAGCTCCTACACTACCTGAAGATACTACACTATCCTGATTCTTTAGTGGGTTTATCTCATTTTACGCAATTATTTTATAAAATAGTTAAACGAAATCCTTTAGAATTTACTTTATTTTAATATAAGCGGTCATGTTTTTTGAAAGTACATAAAATCTTCTTTTATTTCCATTGTGACCTCCATATTTTTCCCCCCTTGAGTTAAACAAAATCTATGTCTTCTAACAGTTGATGTAAACCGTTTCCAGGTAATACTTAGTTCCTAAACTGTCTTCTCTAAATTCATTGCTTACTAACCATTAAATAGGATATTAACGTACATTATTTATTCATTATAATCCATTATTAGCATCAATCTGCCTCACTATGGGCAATATGACCCGATTGATAGCCTATTCAGAATCAATATAAATTTGAACTAATGGACTACTGACAGAGCGGCGAGAATAATTGCCTGTCATATTTAATCAATCGATGGAACTAGCCCGGGAAGAGATAATTTATTGGGCCAGATTAATCTAGCAACCAAAATATTCCGTCAGAGGGGTCTAGTTTACGATAGATTCATTTCTTTATCGCTTCGGTTGGGTGAGATCGTTCTATATTCATTAAGTTGCGAGACATATTGTTGTATCTTTATAAGAAATCATGTATTAGATATAAGAGAATCACTATAATGATACATATTAACATCACTTTAGCGTCTACACTTTAAGTATACATAAATATTGGGGTGTCATCTTCGCAAGCGCAAATCTGTAGAAGGATTGTTAGCGACAAGACTCAACTTATCACGGCCATAACAGATGATAAAAAGTATTATCATATTAATAAATCATATTATGGTGGATGACGTTTTAATGAGTACGTAGTGAGTACTAACAACCTTCACGATAATTTACAATGTACAGCAACTAATACATACAACTTAAAGACTACAACCTTCCTTTATCATTAAGTATTAAAAATAAATTAAAAAAATTTCTGACCCTCCTTTATTTACAAATTACAAATGTATATATACATAGACTGTTGCTGAAATTGCTTTTCTTTACCTTGTGATACTTTAAGACGCCTTTACTCTTGCCGCTGTATGCGGAATTTATTTACAAGTTACGGCTTAGCCCTTGCCTTGGCCTGTACGGATTGGGGGAGGGACCATCAAGCTGGTTCTTTATTGAGTGATAAGGAATGATTTCAGACTGCATAGTCCAAACCTCTTCCCTCGGTGAATACATCCACCAAGGGAACAAAGCCTTGCCACCTTTCAGGCCTGAGTGTTGGGGCAATATCTTTAAAGAGTGGATTGGCACTGGCCTTCAGCTCATCCAAGAATTATATGTGCCTCCGGATTATGAACTCTGGTACCGTGGGAAGCCTTAGTTCCTCGTGGATCTTCATACTCTTGAATCTTTGGAGAAGGTGAGGTGCCTATGCAGTGTCACACCCGAGTAGAGGATAGAGTTGGAGACTCGCTGGTCTTCCCTTTCCACAGTGAAATGGTGAGCAGAGCGCTCTTTCCTCGCTGGGACGACATCACAATGGCAGCGGTCCTCTTTGGTGACAACCAAATTTTATTACGTTTGTTATATAGCATGTTTCCCAATCCTAAAATCGGGACGTACCGCAAAGGAGACATCACACTCATTCCCAGAATTATATCTTTTTTCGCTTCTCTGACCATTTTATCCACGGGATTCTAACTTCAACACGTTTTGATTAACTTAAATAAAGTCGAAACAATGTAATCGTATTAAAAACAAAGAATCTAAAACGGATTTATATTACGCAGTCACGATTATGCATCACCCAAAGAGCGTAGGTATACGTGAACAATCTCCGGACAAAAATAGGTAGTGGATTGCTCATTCCTGACTGGTGTTTCTACAATGAAATGTGTTTCATGCAAAAAATGTTCATTGTTAATAAAGTTAAACCAAAATTAGCCTTTTAAATGTTAAATGTTAGTTAATCCTGTTACCACTAGGTACCACCACAAGTCCTTGTTTAATTTCGAAAACAAATGCACATTAAACTATAGCTGTGAATTGGAACCGGACTCCAGTTAATTCCATCAGCTAGACTGAAATAGCCGCCCAGTAGATCCCCTCCTCCTTTCGCACAACTATTATTGGCTTCCTCATCTGTTTTCTTCTCCAAGACAATGGAGTAGTCTGTCTCCCGAAATAGACAACAGCTATAATTGAAGCATAAAGGAAGTATAATTACGCAAATGTTTATGAAAAAACATCAACCTAATACCTCTAGAATGAATGCCAAAATATTTTGTTAATAAACCTGTACCACTACAAGCCATGAAGGGTCATGGATTCGGTACATGGTAGAGACTGTACTGATTCTAGGACAACGCTTGTGCAGGGATGTGATTTATTCGAAATCACGCTAAGCTGCCAGGATTCCCAGGGTACCCACTTAATAGAGCTGGGTGAGCCACAGGAGGACCAGTAGGTCCCATATGATCCATCCGTGGCTGTTAACAGATTATATAAATTATTTGCCACAGTTGTGTTACACCCGGGGCATTCAGCATAGCAACTGATGACTCTACACTCTACACTCTACCCCGTTCCCAAATGAGAAATATTCATATATCGATATTTAAGAGAAATATCGATTCTTTGTATCCGACATATTGTATTTTCCATCTTAAATTTTGTGAATCGAATGAATATGTATCAATACTAATGTCATTAAAATGTATATCAAGAATGAATTTATCCAAGGAAAAAATTAAAAATAAACATTATTTATTAATTAAATAAAATGCTATTTTGGATACAATTTAAAAAATATATATATTAGAACACTGACTGTAACTGCTAACATGGGTTGTTGAGGGAATTTTTAGAATTTGTTGTTAAATGAATAACTGCGTTGTAAAATTATATTTAACGTCTAATGTGAAGTTAGAAAATTGAAAATTAAAGTTTTTATTGTGTGAATTGCCATGTTTTACGATCTTGTACCATGGTTGAACGCCACATGGCATGCACGCCGGAAGAACGGGATAGGCACCCACTATCAGAGGACTCATTGAGTACCAATTATAGATAAGATAAAAAAATGACTGTTATATTAGTGATAAGGCAGATCTAGTGGTCATTAACATCATCACTTCCGTTATATCATTAATTGTGCTCTAGCCTGGCATCTCATCATTCTTGTATAATTACTACTTCTAACTTTCTCGTAAATAGTTTTACAATGAGAAATAAATTTTATTCTCAGTATACTTGACCTGTGTTTGAAGGGCTCTCAATCTTTCCTTAGCATTTTTTACGGTTTTAATTTCCTCGTATAGAATAAATTTGTGTACATAGCCATTTAACGGATTTAAATGCTGTTAAAAACACATGAATATTTTTTGTATATTAAGTCAGATTGTTAATTAACATTATTACGTTATATGCAAAAATGGAGGAAAATTTGTGTTGATTTAAAGAATGTATCAAGACATCAGAGATCATGAAAATAATAATTTTTGAATTTTGAAGAGAAAGATATACTCGGCCGGGATTCTCTCCGTGACAGTACTCTACCAAATGAGCTACCGGAGTCGCCTTCCAGCCGGGACAAAGCTGTTCTCTTATCTGATCCCATTCGTATCCCGGCCGGGGTAAATCTTTTCTCTTCAAAATAAAAATATTTAAAATTAGAACAATTAACAAAAAATGATTTTTGAAAATTATTATTAATTCTGTAAATAAAGTATGTATTGTTACAGGCTACTGGGTGTTAAAATGAATTAAACTACTCCTAAATTCAAGATACTAATATTTATTAACAAAGTGACAAAAAGAATACAATGAAGTTACAAACAATTAAATTATTAGACTAATTAATATAAATTTACAATAACAATATTCTAAAGATTTTAACCTAGGCCTAACGTCTATTTAATTACTAAAATATTATAAAATATTACTA
Organism: Arma custos; assembly: GCA_037127475.1. Lineage (NCBI taxonomy): Eukaryota > Metazoa > Arthropoda > Insecta > Hemiptera > Pentatomidae > Arma > Arma custos. The sequence continues at coordinate 187,424,725 of CM073759.1, read as the reverse complement.
ATACTAAATAGCTTAATTATTTACATACATTTGTATAAATACACTAAAATTACACTACAATTTACAACTACTAATTAACACTTACAGTTCACTAATCAAAGTCCACCGACCGTAAAAATCTCCAAATATAACAAACTGACACACAATAATAAGCAGAAACGGTTTATTACACTCGCGAAACTGTTACTGTTCACTGAAACAAGTCTATCACACTGTCCAGTGTACTACTGACTGACTGCCGCTTCGCGGCGTGGTGGTGTTTATATCAAGGTCGAACCTTCTAGACGCACTGTTCTAGGATGTTCTAGATGGTTATAATCCAATCTTAATCTCTTCCAACAAAGGGCTTAACACGTTACATTAATCCTAAACATTAATCCCTTCCACCCGTCTGTCTCTCTCTGCCCGTATCACTATAATGTAATATTTTCTTGTTTTACCATGAATAATATAAATTATTGAAGTAAATTAGCTAACAATTTTTAGTTATTTGATAATAAATGAAATATTGAGAAAAATCAGTTAAATCATAAATAACAACAAGATTTTGCACCAAGCTTCATTACCGTTTCTAGTATGTATACTATATTCTCCTATATATTGTTTCAATATTCATTTTTTTTTTTCCATAAAATTATTTTGCAAAATTTATGTATATTTTTTTACGGAAATAGATGTAACTGAAATGAGTTATTTACATTATTTTTATGTGGTGGAAGCCATTTATTTTAAATAAATAATTATTTCAATGAAACTTATCCGTGTTCAATCAAATAATTTGATAAATGAATATATATGCATGCCCGGCACATGTGCGAGATAAAACAGGATTTAAATATATTTATTAAATATATAATTAATAGACAAACTAATTTTATTTTCGTAGGTGCAGACACGATATCTGATAATTATTGAAAAATAATAACCCAGGTTTGACTGTGGACTCTAAAACGAATGTATGTTCCACAAGACTTTAGGGCATTAGGGGTGGACAGGAATTAATTTCGACCAATTAATTATTTTTGACTACGAGTATTACAATAATAATTTGGGCATCATACATGATTGTACTATAATATCTAATACCCGTTTCAGTATCCATCCAACTACCGTTTAACTATACAACTACCGTACCACAAATATGAATATTTCTCAGTTATAGAAAATATCTTAAAAAACAACACAACAGAAAATGATCGTCAGTGTTTTGGAAAATTAATGGTCAGTCACGGGCGAAAAATGAAAATAACAAAACCTTTTGTCTTTTTGTTTTATTTAAATACTTGTTTAAGCTCAAGAATTGTGTATTAATGAACAGGACAGAAAAATGAAAATTGATTGATTATCTTTACATTAAGTAGTTTGGGCTGATAATTTTGTGGCGAGGTTCCCAGAACTTCTGATTGGAAAAGGTATTGGTTCGATTCCTAATTGTGTCAGTTAAAATTTGGTGACGGTCCCGCGACAAAGACCGTAGATATTCCCATTGGTTCTGGGACTAGCAAGCACCAACCAATTACGTGTTAAATTAAATTTTTAGTCTAAAATGCTGAAATATTAGTTGGTAACAAGATATAGTTAACTGGAATTTTAAGTTCAGAAACCAATACTGGACGCATGCCAAGGCAAGAGTGAAACAGAACGCTTTTGGATGCTCCATATATCTGCTGTTACAGGCCTTTGTAAATGTGTCATATCTATTCAAAGGTTACCCGATAAATCGCCATATTTCTAAGAATATATCTTCGAAGAATTTCAAAATTTCAGTAGAATGGAACAGCACTCCTTCCAAGGTGAATTAGTCATTATGAATAAACTTAGATTTACGTTTCACAAAAAATAGTGTGTTCTTAAAATGTTTCGTCAAATTACATTCTGAATCGATTCCTAAGAACTGTATATTCGTCATAGACAAGTCAACGTTTATATTGTCTTTACTTCCACATACACGAATATTGTATAAAAAAACAATAGCCTTATTTTTTATTATTTTAATCAGTTACAAAATTATCAGGAGGAAATTATCAATAATCTTTTTTTTTTTTAATATTCAGGGTGTTTTAGGGTTAAGTAGACTAACTGAAAATATGAAGTAAGACATCAAAACAAGAAAAAAAATTCCTATGGAGTCATGTCCGCAAACACTTTGTTTAGGAAATATTCATACCTAAAGATTTTCATTATTATGAATTATTTGGGCATAGTAAATAAATAAAACTTATTTTGTTTATTCCAAAAAAATTATTCATTAAATTTAAACATTAACATTCAAATTAAATGTTATTCAAAGTGATTTCCTTGAGCATTAAGACAGGCTCCGGGATCTTTCTTCGACATCAGCAGTGGAAGTAACGATTACTATGATTTATTTGAAGCTATTCCACTAAAACTTTTTTTTTTCTCTTTTTTTACCACCTTTCCTGCCAATGGCATACAGGTTCTTACCTTGAGTGGGGATTCACCACTCAAGGCAATTTCTTACCAATTTTTTATTTCTTTTAAGGTATCTTTATTGAACTGCAACTATGGTGCAGCCTGGTGCACGGTTGTGCACCTTAGAAATGCACATCATCCTTTTCCCATCATTCGTCTGCAAATAGAAACGTCTGGAAATAGATCATCTGTTCAACTTCCGTCAGGCGGTCTACCTGGTGCTGATCCTCGTCTCGTCAGGCTGAAGTGTGCTGGTCCAAGAGAGCTGCCAAACCTCTTCCCTTGACATCATATGTAATAGCATCCTCCCTCAGCAGGAGGTCAAGAGGCACACCCCCGCCAAGATCTGCATCGCTTCATGGTATGTTGTTCGATACGCCCTGGTCACTCTCAGTAGAGCCGTTGCCAACTTATATTCCACTACCACTGAGAAGGGACGTGTATTTCAATTACAGCAGGTTGCCCTGCACATTTCGGAAGAGGTCCATGACGATGGCTAAATGTTAATTATCCCAATCAATGTATCGGCCATGCAGGACCAGTGGCATGGTCTGCACGCACTCCTGACTTGACAGCACTGGATTTTTTTATTTGGGGTCATATTAAAAAGTCTAAGCAAGACCGGTCAATGATCTTAATTCTTTACGAAGGAGGATAATTGGATTTTGTGAAACAATAACTCATACCGTTCTGCCACTGCTGCTGTTGAAGAAATGTGCTCAGGAAGATTAATCAAGTGATTCAAGGAAATCACTTTGAGCAACATTCAATATGAATATTAATGTTTACATTTAATGAATATAGTATTTGGAACAAATAAAATAAGTTTTATTTATTTACTGTGCCTAAATAATTTATAATAATGAAAATCTTAGTGTGAATATCTCCAAACAAAGCGTTTGCGGGCATACCTCTATAGGAAATGACATTTCTGGTTGTGAGGTCCTTAGTTCAAATTTGCAGTTCGGCTACTTAACTCTGAAACGCAGCATATAAGAACTACAATCTTTGGTTTTAAATAATATATTTCCAACAGGTTTTCAAAGAGCTCGAATACCCTTCGGAGATCGCCAGGTTGACTCAAGCAGGTCTCCTGGTGAGGACCAGCAGGCAAAACTTCTTGAACAAAGTACTTCTTCTTCACAATGATTCGGATCTAAACTTCACCAGCACCTTTGAGGATGAACTCCGCAAATATGAGGTATGATTGTTTTTACGATATTGTTTACAGTACCACATATCGTCCCTTCAAAAGAACAACGGCACAACTCAAATTTTGGCATTTTTTGGTTAAGCATTCAGTAGCAGTTGTACTCGTTGAAGGTTTTTAATTCAGGAACGACATATTTCATATCCCATTTTCAACATGATTTTTTTTAACAAAGTCATGTTTTTAGTATTATCATGTTTGAAGTTTTATGGGAATAATGGCATAAGTTAAAATAAAAAAAAGTTTCAGGCTTTTAAAAATTTTCTAACGGTTAATAAAAAAATTCAAAATCATTCATTAAAATAGGAATGGTTAATTTACCAATGCCCAAATTTTATTCTCAAACTCGCATGAAACTTTCAAATAAGCTCTATTGAAAAATTAGGTTTTTTGATCAATGATGTTGTTCTTTTGATTGAGCGATATCAATATCCATACAAAGAAAGTATCAAAATATATGGTTGTTTGTTGTTTGTTCATTTAACGTTACTTCTGCTGCTATGGATAATCCGACATGCTACAGTGGGAGCTCTAAACAAAATATATGGTAATTTATACTGGAAAGAGAGAAATTACATTCATTTGTTTATTTAAACCTTATTACGAACTGCATGGTATAAGAATGCATTAATTATCAATTATGGGACCTCAAATTATGGAACCCTTTCGGCATGTCACCTGGTAGGAATTGGGATGGGGTAATTCCTAGAAAGTTATACGGCGAGGAGGTGGAAGAAGAGTTGAATCTGACGGTTAATAAGATGTAATGCTTCATATAACACTCATATTAAGAGCTTAAATGGAAAATAATGCAGTATAAAATAAAACGCACGTAGTGAAATGGTAGTAAAACACAACACCATACATAACCACTGATTGGAAATCCCAACTCAAAGTGCTATACAAATACATACTACTGTAAGGGTGTTCCTCGGATTCTGGGTCAATTGAAACTTAGGTATTTAACACAAAACCCACCAATTAAACTCAAACGTGGAGTGAACAACACAACAATAGAGCACGCTTGGTAACTACACAACTGTAACCTTCTATGAAGGTGATAACAATATTTGAAACGTATGGCATTGATATATAACATTTAATGTGGTTGAAATAATTAAAATAGAATAATAAATATCATTATATACAATAATAATAATATAATATGTATATCATACATTATATACAAAATAGTTTCAAGTCCAAGGAGGCTATAAATGATCAGTGGAACAGCCGCGAGGCTACGCTAAAGACAGGTAAAGCGTTGCAATTAAAACACACAGCTGAGCTGCCGGTGGACGCGAGTCGTAGATCAGATTAGCCAGGGCGACAAGATTCTCTTCATTCTTGGTTCTAAGCCAACCTCCTCAATTATAGCAAATTGGCCATTACCGCCTCGCCCTTTCTCGCTTATAATCAACAATCTCTTAGTTTAATCAGCTTTTCAATGAGTTTCAATCTTCACGAGTGCACTGCTGCTCCAAGAGTTACGGGCTGCGTCTTCATTAGAAACAATGAAGTTCTTTGAACCTTATTCATATGGGTGTGTTTTGCTAAACCCCAAAGTGCTTTATTGGCCTAAATGTAAAAGTATAGAACAGTCGTTAGTTCTCTTTCCAAGTCTAGTGAAGATCTATAGTGTAGATGATAAGGGTTATAAGAATTCTTCGAAGTACTATAAAGAAACACAAACTGCAATGCCTGGGCACGTTGTGTCTGGTGATAAATATAAATTATTACAGGAAAAAAATCAGGGAGGAGAATCGTAGGAAAAAGACAACACTCTTGACTGCGAAACCTAAGAGAATGGTTCAAGTGTTCTACAGCTTTTCAGATCTGCTGTATCCAAATTTCTAATATCCTTGATGATTGCCGACCTTCAGAACGAAAATGGTACTTAAAGAAGAAAAGAGTTTTATTTAGTCTTCTTTTATACATCCTATGAATAATTTATTAATCAGGTTATTTTTAAAAAAGTTATTTTACATTGTTTTGTAAATACATAGTATCTTTTTTTTTTATTTTGGACTTTTACAACCTTGGGTCTTATACCGAAACAATACATTCAGACGCCAGTAATCTCTTTCCTCCCAATCTCCCTCCGATAAGCCACTTGCTATCACCACCTCTTCAACTCCTTGCAGCCAAGTTATCCAAGGGCGGCCTCTTTTTCGTCTCTCCTGGGCCAAGTCCAATATAATTTTTGGCCATCTCTCGGGTCCCAACTTCTCGGATGGTCGTACCACTGCAGCTGCTTGGTCCCAATATTGTTCATTAACGTTTTATCCGCCTTGATATCTCGTATGGCAGACTTTTTCACTCGCTCAGTTATGAACATGCGACTTCTTCAACAAACATCCATTTCTATAGCTTACAGCTTTTGTGCATCTCTTGGTCCAACCACCCACATTTCCAAACCATAAAGGGTACACCTTCAAAAAAGAAGTGAAAAAATGCTCTTTTTGGTTTCTAGCGAAACAGTTGAGCTCTACAGTACGGAATTTACCACGCCGATAACCTTCTTTCCGTTGGTGGTGATTTCCTTTATGTCGGTCTCAAGTGTTCCCATTCTATCTATGTACACTCCTAAATACTTGATGAGAATAATAAATCTCTGTACACTCCTAAATACTTGATGAGAGCACTCCGATCTAGTGACCAATTTTCTAATGTAGAAGTGTTGAAGGCCCTGTATTCTCTCTTCTCTTTGCTGATTTCTAAACCATTTAGAGTATTCCTTTTCTAGCTTCCTTAGCATATAGCTAAGATCATCTTCCTCAGAGGCTATCACCACTTGATCATCAGGAAAATGCAGATTGTATAAAGTTTCTTCCCCTATTCTTACCGGCATTTCCTTTTCCACTCTTTCAAAACTTTCTCCAGATACAAGATGAAAAGGGTGGGTGATAAGCTACACCCTTGTCTTAGGCCTTTGGTATAATATAATAAAATAAATTGTATCTGGTTATGTAAATCTAATCATCCATCTCTAATTAATTGAAAAATTAGGAATAAAAGGAAATACCGAAATGGATAAAAACAAATTTTATTATTTTTTTTTAATATAAAAAATACAGATTGATGCCGAAACCTTTCATTTTATGAAACAACAGTTCTTCATATCAGACTAAGACTCCCTTGCAATCGTTTTTATGAACTTTATTTATTCGTTCGTTTCTTTACATTTTTGAACATATATACTTATGTTTTAAATACCAACATAGTTGATACCAAAATAGGGGCAAATTACCACATCTATTTTAATCACTTTTTTGGACTATAAGATGTAAAATAAGTTATCTTTCTGGGAAAAAATGGAGGATCGCCAAATTTCTTCCTCCCAAAACAGCAGTTTCTAAGATTATTCAAAGCTATGTAAACAAATAATAATACTGGCTTGGCACGCTATATTAAAACAAAATGAACCGTTGTTTGACTGATCCTTCTTGAGTATATGTAAGGAAGAAATATTTGGGGGTGCAGTCAATAAAAACACTATAATAAGTGCATTCTTATTTATTACGTTTCGACCTACGATGTAGGCCATCTTCAGGGTTATGAGAGAGAAGCAAACAGAAAGCTTTGGTCCAGGAAACAATAAATGTCTGTAAGCTACCATATTCCCAAAATTCCAATTATTATTACCGCTCCTTAAACCTGCTCATTTATGCAAAAAAAAATTTCAAGGCGGTAATGAGTTACTTAAGTAATCAATTACTTAGGTATTATCGAAGAAGTAATCAATAGAACTTACATCTCCAGTCCTTTATCTGTGATCCTAAATGTAGCTAATGCATTTTATTAAATTTTAAATTGTTGGATGTTAAATATAAATATTTTATAAAATTTTTTAAATTTTTCATATCGTCAATAATTGATCAATTAATTCTCTATTTGACACTTTTGTTTTCCCAAGCGCTAATGACTCCTTCACTTTCTAACTTGGTTGGACTAATGCCACCTTCCTTTCAGTGAACTTTAAAAAACTTAAAAATAACTCCTGATTCATGCTTCGAGGAAGAGAGGGCGTTATATTTAAAACCACATTGGTCAAAAATACTGTTTAAAAAAAAACAGTGAGCAGTTGACGAAGTGGCCTGTCATGTAGAGATTGGCAGAACTGTTGCTTTCGCAATTAGTTGGCTCATCTGTTTTTGCTTATATAAAAATAAATAAAGGTTTATTATTTTTGTATAATGAACACGTCTTAAGATTATCGTAGTTTATGTTAGTAACTAAGCGCATCTAAGGAAAAATGCAATAGCATTCCGATTATATTAATATTAGAAATATCAAGTTTTTTCTTATTCAATCTAGTTTAGTTTAGATCAATAAACAATTTCAATCAAAGTAGCGGTTATTTCCACTTAGTTAAATCCACAACTATGCGCATTTTCGCCCGGTTGGAATGCACTTGGCCGGGTAAATGCATGAAAATACAATTCCGTTTAAATAAGGAGATCCTACTCTTTTAAACAGATGTATTATTACATATTATAAGAACAATTTTTTTGTTTCCATTTGGCTTTATATTTTATGTAGATAGGTCTTTGGCTAAGTGACGTGGTCATCTAGCAGACATATATTGCTTGCGGGAGTACTGACTGCCATGAGAGGGTCACCCAACCTAACGTTGCTGCTAACCAACGTTCCATGACGCAGGACTGGTTATGGGGCCTATGTCTCCCAGTCCTTTTGGGGCTGATTCACCAGTGTCCCTTCCCACCGAGGTGACGCATTGGTCTAGATCCTAGGATAATGGATGTTTGGGATAGTAGGCGCACGAGGACCTACATTTATATCTCCGTATAAAGTTGACCATCCCTGGAACAAACCTCCGGAAGGCTCTTTGATTTCCTGGATAACCACAACGATATTCCCCATATATATACACGGTCAAGGTATTGCTGCTGTGCCCGGTAATATGAACAAATAATATCTAATTACAAATTTTGATGGAAGAAATATCCTTTAAAAATTGTATTAAAGGTTTTGTTCAACAATGGCCTGATTCAACAGATTCAATGGCCTGGCACTATATGCATCTGAAGTAGAACAATAAAAAATCAATAAACATTTCAATCAATCTATTTACAACATGTATTGTAAATTAAAACATTTGTTTACATCTCTTGTCGAATTCGATATATAGCTAGTGATTAATTATAATTACTAGTCATTGAAAATTGGAAGGGTACCTATTAGAGCGACGGATAAAAGAAGGTTGATATTCCATAGACGAGGAAGATCGAAGACGAGGATCAAAATAGGAAGGGTCCGTCAAAACCCGCAGATCTGTAGGACGTTATATATCTGATAAAATAATAGGCTATATTTGCTTCTGACCAATGGTGAAAATCTTCAAGGATTTGAATTATGAGAGGAACTCAAAGTACGAAGGGGATCTTTGTCAGAAGAGCGAAAGAAGACATTTTTCATATCGTCTTCTTGAGGTGGCTCAAAAGAATCTGACAGGGTATCAAAAAAGCTGGTTGCATAACAAGTTCAGGCACAGAAAATGATATCGATTGTTAATTCGCAGTCCATAGTATGTGACTCAATACGAATGCAAAAAAAACTTGCTTCTAGTGGTGTTGTTTGCTTGGATTGGATCTCAAACCAATAACATCACTATTCAACAACTACATTAAAATATTAAAACATAATTAATAATTTGAATTATTTTTTTCAGTCCTCCGTCCAAGAGGCGGCTCAGAAAGGTGTCTTGGTCCCGATCAGCGAAGGAGCTACACCAGAATCCTTAGCTCGATGGAATCACCTACAGGCAATATTTTTCGCTTCGACTGTGCTCACTACTATCGGTTGGTAATATATAAATATAGGAATATTATTTCATTTTAACATCCACTTGATAGCTGCTGATAGTAACAGGGTTGTTAGCTGGATGTTATTCGCCATGCCACCATGTTGAATTTTACTTTAATATTGACGTCATTATTAAAGTGGTAAAAGATCTTCACCACGTAATTATTGTTAGCCAACAGGCTAACAGTTCTTAACAAGTACGGAATCTAAATTTGTTTAATACTGATTATATTTAAAATACGTACTCGTATGAAATTCGGGAAATGTAAAAATCACTCAAAAGAGAAAATACTCTTCCTCCTCCACACGTCCAATTGAAATGACCAACAGCTGAAATGTGATTAACATTTTAATTTTAATTATGCGTAGATAGTGAAAAAATGTGGGAAACAATTATGATAAGGACAATAATTAATTCATAAGTGGTATATCATAAATTCGTGATGATCACTTTGTACAAATCGTTTTTTCAAATCAATCTCTCCTTGTTACTTTGTTTGTTTGTTTCGATAACGTCACTTTATGGTGCTATAACTAATCGGAGGATGCTCTAAATTTTCCTTATCCACGTACAATTAGGACAAGAATCTTTAACGATTCCATGGCATCACACAGGCTCGGGATCCAAATTTTTACACATTCCATGAAGTAACGAGACTATCTTCTGGAATGTAAGCTAAATAACATGACAAAGAGGTATGTGCATGAATTGAGGCTTGTGATCTTCTTGCCCAAACTCTTCTTATATTTTAATGCGATCATTATACTAGTTATCAATAATATTATTGCATAATCAATAATAATTGCTCTCTACCTTTCAGGTTACGGTAACATCACGCCAGTGACCACAGCAGGTAGAGTGTTCTGCCTCCTGTTCGCACTCATCGGGATCCCGCTCTGCCTCTCGGTGATCGCCGACCTGGGTATCCTGGTGGCGGGTTCGCTCCCGGACCTGGCCTCCAAGATGGAGTCCCTCTCTACTGCTGTCAAGTCTCTGGTTTCGGCATTCGCTGCGCTCTTTCTGCTGCTCGTCTTCCTCTCCATCGGAGCCATCCTCTTCATGCACCTCGAGGATGACTGGAACTTCTTCGACAGCTTTTATTTTTGCTTCATCACTATGACGACCATTGGCTTCGGCGATCTTGTTCCGCGTGAGTATATATTACAATTTATTCATTTGTAAGCATACAGAGTGAGTATATATCTAAGCAATAAACACTTATTTATAACTTAGCAAATAAATTATCCTCATACAAGAATGAAAAGACAAGAAACTGCTCGACATTTTCGCCTACTTTAACATTTACTGGACAAACGCTCTAATCTCCCAATTAATTGCGAAAGACTCATTTACATGACAGTTATCAGACATATTTGGACATACGGAGTTGAGCTTTGGGGCTCTACTAAACTATCCAATTCATCTCGTATCCAATCCTTACAATCCAAAATCCTTCGTATAATCCTCAATGCTCCTTATTATGTCACAAACAAACTCAAATCATGATCTTAATATCCCATATGTTGCTGACTTGGCAGATTCTAACCGACCACGAGATCTGCTAATATGATTGTCCTTCGATGGAACTTTCCACTTCTATTAACACTTATAAAACTTTCCACCTCTATGACGATTCTACCCAGAATGTAGCCTTCCTTAGGTTTAATGATGTCTCTAACTAGTCTTAAAATATCAAAATGGAGGTTGTTAAGTCAATACCCCATACCTTTTTTGTTAAAAATAAAAATAATAACATTTAAGCAGAGGGGCGATTCGAAGGTTCCGTGTATAATCTGATATTACTAAATACTTTCAGTTATTTCAATAAATATTATAAAAAATTATAAAGAGATTCACAGGGTAACGTTAAATGGTTTAGGTTTCTTAAAAAGTTCAATCCTGCCTACACTATTCTCCACCACCACTCTCTAAAATGGTAGTTCCCAACCTGGGGTGGGCGACCCAGGTAATATCTTAATTTTAGTTACTTTTCTCTTACTAGTAATTCTTTAACTTAAATTGAAACTTACTATAATAATATTGTAGTATAATAATATTGTGAACTGATTACTAGAATTTTTTGTCTGTACTTATTAATCACTCTTTATGGATTTGAAACTGCTGGGTGTACAAAATTGGAGGAGGATAGTGGAGGATCGCGGAGATTGGTCGGCTGCAGGCTCGGGTTCTTGCAGGACCGTAGTGCCAAAATAATAATAATAATTACAAAAAACTTTGTTGGTTTCTTCTGGTTTAGACCGTTGATTCTGACTTCGCCGCCTGAAGAAGTCAGCAGCATGGCGGGCGAAACGTTGGCGAAAAATTTATCAACACTGTTTAAACCAGAAGAACCCAACAAAGTCTTAATAATACCATGGAAACCTAAAAGAATAATAATATTTAAATATTTTTATTTTGAAGGAAAAAGATTTGTTCAGGCCGGAGTTCGACCCGGGTCCCCCGCGGTGCTCTATCCAACTAAGCTAACCTGGCTCGTAACACGGCAAGACTTATATCCTTATATCCATCCTTAATTTTTCTTTATGTTTTTGTTTTAGAGAAACCGCAGTACATGCTCCTGTGCACGCTGTACATACTTGTCGGCCTGGGACTCACATCCACCATCATCGAAATCGTGAGGATGGAGTACGCCAAGTCGTGGAAGAGGTTGCAGGCGCTGGCAGAGGCTCTGAGGAGGCTCGGGGAATCTGGGAGCGGGCAAGTGGACCTCAGTGCCTTCCAAGGAGACCTCAGGAAGGTCTTCTTCAGCATGTCCAAGAACAGCAAGGGCTCCGAGAACTGGGAGAAGGCGGTAAACAACATCGTCAGCTCCTTCAACAAGCCGAAGGCCAAGCCCAAGATTATTCAAATCATCATCTACGAATCCTCTGTCTGAAGATATTGTCGGGAATTGCAAAGCCTGATGGCAGTGGTAGGGCACAGGGTCTGCGTCCTCATTCCAGTCGAGTCAGAGCAAACTGGCTGCTATATCTTGGGATAATAGATATATCTCTACGATTTAATGAATACGAAATATAAAAAGATTTTATAAACTAATCTCAGTAGTGGCCATTAGAAGAGCATTTTATAAATGAAATTTAAAGATATTGGGTCATTTTTTAAATAAAATAAATTTTAAACAATACTTAAATTGGAATGATTTTTCACCCAGAGATCCAAAAATTAAATAAATAAAAGTTTAAATGCCTTTGTTCAAAGTATTGATAAATAGGTATATTACAGGGGTTTAAAAAATAGAAAGGAACAAAATTATAAATAAAGTTAAAGTAAAATCATTAAGATAAGATCATTTTGCAAACGAATTTTAATTTCGTTATTTAGAAGAATTTAAAAATTACAATTGGTACGAAGAGAGGGAGAGCCTTCTGCCTAACCACCTCCGTCCAATAAAAGATATAAATATTGCTTGGGTCCCCCCAAACGGCTTTACGCCAAAAGAATGCGGGGTAATAAGCAGGTTAAGAACCAGTCGTACAAAGCTGACACATCTCCATCTACTTTTAGAGTAGTACCGAGCAACCTGCCAAAGCTGTGATAATATAGAAATTACGGTGAAGCATCTATTTGAACGCAAGAAGCATCAAATAGAACGAATAAATTTGGATGTTTAAACGTGCCAACTGTTTAAATAATAAACTACAGAGGACTCTGATGTACTTCAATTCAAGAAATTTAAGAAGAGCAATCGTCGCTAATAGCCTCAGCAGTCGAAGCGACGTTAAAGAAAATCAAATAAAATAAAAAATATATATATATACTACCAGGCTCAGAGCAGGCAAACAACTCATCGAAACAAAAATATGAATATTTGCCTAACTTGAATATTAGAATTTAATTGGTCTGAACAAATCGATAATAAACTTTTCCCTTTTTATGTGGCATTTAAAATTATATCTATTTTAAAGAGAAAAGATATGCTCCCGGCCGGGATTCGAACCCGGATTTTCTGTCTCTCCGTGACAGCGCTCCGACCATTTGAGCCACCGGAGTCGCCTGCCGGTGGGGACAAATTCTCTTATTCGATCCCATGTTCCCGTGTTCTCGCAATTGTTTGGGATGTTTACACGAGAACGAGTGTTCTTTGAACATTACTTTAATTTTAGGATCTTGTTGACTTACGTCATATTACTATTTATAATTTTTTATAATTATGGGGGATGAGATCGGATAAGAGAATAGATTTGTCCCCTGCCGGGAGCCGACTCCGGTGGCTCAAATGGTTAGAGCGCTGTCACGGAGAGACAGAGGATCCGGTTTCGAATCCCGGCCGGGGGCATATCTTTTCTCTTTAAAATAAAAATATTTAAAAATCAAAACAATTGACCAAAAATTATAAATAGTAATATGACGTAAGTCAACAAGATCCTAAAATTAAAGTAATGCTCGAAGAACATTCGTTCTCGTGTATGCATCACAAAAAATTGCGAGAACACAGTGAAATGGGATCGGATAAGAGAATAGATTTGTCCCCTGCCGGCAGGTGACTCCGGTGGCTCAAATGGTTAGAGAGCTGTCACGGACAGAGGATCCGGGTTCGAATCCCGGCCGGGAGCATATCTTTTCTCTTTAAAATAAAAATATTTAAAAATCAAAACAATTGACCAAAAATCATAAAAGATTAAAATTATATCTAACGTGTCGTAGGCAACATAAAAATAAAAAGATAGCTAGATACTTCAATATAGCATACATTTTGTGAACGCAACTTAGCAACCCCGCAGATGGGCTTAGGATTCTTCAAAGGGAATAAAAAATCCTTTGTCATGCCGTCCTTAAGAGGTGGACGTACAATGGGGACCCCGAGCCTGTGCGGTGTCAGGTACTCGTTAAAGATTCCTATGCTAATTATGCCTCGATGGAAAATTTTGGGCTCCCATTGTATTATCGTCCAATTATCTATAATAACATAAAGTGACGTTAAATGATACAAACATAAATTTTGAAAATGACCCAATTGAAAAAAATAATATGTCATATTTATTTTTTATAATAATTTTCCTTTATCTTTACGATTTAAAATAATTTCTAAAGTAAATAGAAAAAAAATTAAATAAAGAGAAATCTATGTAATGCAATTTTTGAAAATATCACATCATTAAAAAAATTATAATGAGTTATGCTCTAGACATATGTTGTAACAATAACATTTGTAAAATACATGAATACTTAATACATTTAAATACTATATATAATACAATAAAATAAATTTCATAATCGATATTATCTACTAGAAAAAAAATATGTGTCTTTTTTATTTTTACATTCCAAAAAGTGATGTGTGTATTATTTTTGCTTTTAAGCTATTACTTATATAAATATTGCGTTATATGGTTTAAAATGTAGCAGTTTAAAGGTTTTGAAATTTATAATTTATACCATTTTGTATATTTTTTTAATATGACCCTCTACTTTTCTAGAAATATCCAACCTTTCCATGAACTATTGAAATCTTTAAACTGCTTTCCCAGAGGTACTTGGTTTTTTATAAATTTTCAACATCAAATCTAAAACTGCAATGCGTACATTAATCTCCCCTGTTACACTTCGAAGTCCTCTAAGGATAAGCAATAGCAGAGGACAATATTTCATCTGGAATATATTCGGTGTAACCAAAGTTAAGTAGTGATATCACGGGGTCGTTTTAACAATCCATTCACATACTAAAAAACTATTCCATACTCAAGTTATAGCAAAATAAAAGAGAGGCTTTTTTACCTCGAATTTATGCAACTTCTGTTATATTTTTTTAAAAATTGTATTAATACCTGCATTCCTATGTTAATATAACAATAAAAATATGTGACAACATTATTTTATTTCTTGTGAAAATGTTTATAACCACAGAATGATGAATAGGTTAATAATTATAATAGTAAATAGGCTGTAACCATAGATAGGGGTGACCTGTGGTTTAGTGGTTAGCATAACAAACTACTATGTCCAAGATCGCAGGTGGCCCTAGGATTTTTTAAAGTAAGGAGTAAAAAATCCTTGGTTATTCCGTCATTCGGAAGGGACGTTAAACGGAGGTCCCGAGCCTGTACGCTGTCAGGTATTCGTTAAAAATCCCTACTGCTATATTCTAGCGTTACTGCCCAAGCTATGACTTTCCTTGATATGACTTCTCAAGGAAAAGTCAGATCCTTTGATCTGAGTTAGATTTAATTAATAAAATGGGATGCCACTCTGAGATTATTATACTTAATATATATTAAACCTATAACATTAACCTCTTAACTTGCACGCTCGAGTTAATTCGAGCGCGCTAAACAGGCCAAACTGTGCACACTCCAGATAATTCGAGCGGCGTTGTATTTGATGCTGCTATAATTTTTCACACTCGAATATATTCGAGAATTGAAAATGTGAAAGCTAAGAAAAAGAATCGTGTTATTGATATTTATCATTTACATAGGATTGTAAGCTATAATACCTTCATAATAGCTTGCATTCTTGCATTTCTGTACTCGTGACGACTGACTGCGATCCGTCGTAGTATTTTCGTGAATTTATATAAAGGCCATTGTATCTTTTATTTTACTATTTAGACGTGAAATATCAAACACTTGTTTCTGTTGTTTTATAGTTTAGTTCAATAGTTACCTAAGTGTTGTAAACTTGCAAAGATAAGTGTATCTTTATAGACAGTCAGTTATTTTGTGATTACAGAAAATAAAATTGGGTATATTGGATATTTATACAATTGGTATGTTTTTTTTATTTTCAAATTATTATTATTATTGTATTTTATTATATTTTATTTTATATTATATTTTAGTAAAATATATATTGAAAAATGAGCGATTCAGAATCTGAATATGAATACGCAAATTTGTCGGAAAGCGGCTCAGAAGAAAGTGATAATTACAGTAGTGATTCTGAAGATAGTTCAGAAAGAATGTTTTTCACGAAATAGTAATTCGAAACGAAAAATAAAAAAGTCGATGGACGTGTAACATTGCAATATTCGGCTCTTTTCTGCAATGTGGATCAAAATCCAAAATTAAACTAAAAATTTTGATTAATTTTGAATTTTTTTTATTTTTTTGCCAAAACAATGTTCTAAAGTTTGTTTTTTTACATTAAAAAAAATTGATTTTTTTTGGCCGGTTTTTTTCAAAAAAACTGTGCGTTAAGGGGTTAATAGCTATGACACAAATCCTTCTTATTCTTTTCCAAAGGTTGACGTGGCTGACTGATCAGGAGTTGTTTATTAAATAATAATAATTATTGGATAAAATGATATTTATTTGTACTGATCGTGGTTTACAATTAACTTATAAAATTACTTACATGGAAATGCTATATGTGGGGGATGCCATATGTCACTCGCTGTTTCTCTGCAATTCTTCATCCAGTTTCTTGCCTCTTGCCTTGTCCGCTCCTTCTCGACCACTACCTCTCTTCAAAGTAAAGGTAATAAACCCTAAAGGTCATTTTACTCTACCATCCTCACATATAGCACTATCCTAATAAAACCCGGATAGGCAAAATTTAGAGCTCCCACTTTACCATCGTCCGATCAGCCATAGCAGCATAAAGTGACGTTAAATTAACAAACAACAACTATAGATTCGATGCTTATCTGCCCATACCTTATCGAAATCCAAATTTTTTATGACAAGTTTTTCATCTAAGTTTTGTTCAAACTTAGGAGTTCCAACAGACAACCGACCATTGTGATTAACTTTAGACTAAGTTGGGAGGAATAGATACAAAAGTTTTTATAGAGACATCAAATTAATCTTACAAAAAGTAAGAAAAAAGTATTTTTTCGATCCGATTGTAGGTTGTGCGGCTGCATCGTGAATAGGAAAGTTGGTCGCATACATTAGAGTTGGATGAATTTTCTAATGATTATAAAATTTCTTTTGTTGTTGGAAAATGGTCTGCTTATAAATTAATACTCGAGAGTGAATTAGAAAGCAAATAGATTTTTTTTTCAAATCGAGGTAATATATTTGACAAGCTACATTTTTTATTTGAAGAAGGTTACACCCTCTTTGACATAACCTGCACCTTAAGCTCTCACAAGGCCTTGTTGTTCCACTAAACCTAAACCTACCACAATTATATTATTACTTCAAATAAATTAAATTCAGTTGCTATGTCGAATGATCGATTAACGACAATTTCCTCGTTTTTTATTCCTTTTCTAATTTTATCTTGTTGCGCATTGACTATTTAGAATATCTAATGGAACCTTTGGAGAATTGATGGGAACAAGTAAAGCTTGATCAAAAGATGCTGAATGTTTACTACTGCCTCATCAATTGGGGCAGGATTAGTCTGTATATATTCCTAAAGTTTTAGCTACGAAACGGTTTTAGATATCCGGGAATCTTCTTTGGAAAGGATAGGAATACTAACTCAGTTTTGTAATTAATTTTATTGATACCACCCAAGATATGCCAATTACTACTGTCAGGAGTTGCTCGTTGGTATTTACAGATAATGGTGGGTGCCACAGGTCACCTTCTAATACGAGTTTTTGGTTTGATGTTAGTACTAAAATTGTTTAAAAAAAAATATATATATATATAACTATTTATTTATTTTAAATATATTATATTTATTAAATATATTTATATACTTATATAAATCATGGGCTTGAAATGTATTTGTATTGCGTTACATGGTTTAAAATCTAACAGTATAAAGGTTTATAAATGTGTATTCTATACTGTAAAGTTTGATTAATATTGTTCAAAAAATAGCCCATCTTTCCACGAACTAATGAAATCTTCTGTTTCCCCAAATGTAAAGCTTTTTTTTTTTTTTATGAATTGGCGACAACAAATCCATAGTTCAAATATGTGAAATAATCTCCTTTGTTACACTAAAAACAGAAAATTTACAAGGAACAGAAAATTTAAACAAGATGACTTTTTAAAGTTCTAGTTGAAATTTTTGGACTGACTACTGATTTTGTTTGGGGGGAAAGAGGGGAGATATGCTCTAATTATTATTCTAAAATGAGTGACTGAACAAGAATGTCTCTAAGTGGCCAATATGAAAATTGCATAATTGTTTTCTCATTCGTTTGACAAGATATGCTCTATTGATTTTGGTTGCACACTGTAATCTTTCTTATCAGTCAATCATTGGTTTATTAATTAATTTGTCTATTAATAAGTTCTGCATTGTGATATTATTTACCTTGTTTATTGTCTGATTATAAGAAAATAGAATCTGACATTAAAAGTGAAGGATTGTTTCATCGAAGTAAGTCATTGAAGGTGGGCATGCCATTTCCGTTGAAAAATAACATTTTTTAAAAATTTATTTATTGAAATTTACAACTGTATTATTAAGATACAATATGTAAATATAATGAATGATACATAATGGCATGATATAAAGGCAAATAGAGAAACTACCCAGTGATAGTACTCAAATAAAGCATTCAACTTAGATCACGAGGCCATCTTATTTTTAGAGGCCTTGGATGATTTCAGGAATTGAAGAGGTTGCTAGGTTTGAATCAAGTGGGTTTGAGTGGGAATGAAGTTTGTCATGAAAAGATTGATAGAGGGTTCGGGCCATTTCAGCAACAAATGGGACATTAAGGTAATTATGGATTACTTTGTTCGTAATAAAGTAAGGACCATTAAGGATTTGATGAACGATTTTGAATTGTAAGAATTGGATACGAGAGGAATTCGATGGCTTAGTGGAGCCCCTAAGCTATACTCCGTAAGTCCAGATGGTTCTTATGATTGTCATGTATACGAGTCTTTTGTAAATAATTGGGAGCTTAGAACGTTTGTCTAATAAGTGTTGAAGTAGCCTTAAACGGCGAAAACTAATTTAAATTGCACAAATGTTATTACATATTATTTATTACATATCATAATATGTATATATTACCTACACTGATTCATACTTCATTTTCCTTTGGTGCTCGGACACCAAAAAAGTATTCCAGGATAATTACAATTGATATTGTTCGTTAAAGCCATTTTTTATGCAGTTCTCAACTAAATAAACCATACCTTAGACATTTCTTCTTTTTTTAAAATTGCTTAATTTTTAAAAAATTAATTTATTGAAATTTAAACCATAGTTTTATATAAATAAATGTTTATGCTTACTAATTATTTATATGGTAAATAACAGATAAAAAACAAGGTCGTTCATCAACGAATCATCAAGTGTTATTTTAATCAAGAGATACAGCTTGGCATTGAAGATTTATAGCAGTACTTCTTCTCTAAATACTTTATAGTTTATTTAGCTTCTATGTATATTAACATTGTATATGCCTTGAAATGCATTCAGCATTAGTTCTTTCAACTGTAGACTTCATATCCGAGTCGAGCCACTATCGTACAATAATTTTTTCTTCCTTACATTTCATGGAATATTACAGAAAAAAAAATGAAAATATTATAAAATAAATAAAACCTGTACCAATACTACCCATGAAGGGTGTACATGATATACAACTGTACTTTTATTTAAATGTATTTTAAGAATTTATAGGGGCCAGCTGAATCCCGGAAGGGTCTCCTAAACCCAGGCGTCTAGTTGATTTGATGGGTTTCGATCCATGGATTATAACTAAATGAAAACTATATACCTCAGCCGGTTGCGAACCCGGTACCTCAGTAGTAGAGTGCACTAACATACAGAGCTACTCAACTTTATCATCAACAATAATATTTTTTTTCTAATTTAATAGCCATAAATGGTCCCAAAATATTGATAATATAACAAAATACTATTAGAAGATTCAAAATATCGCTATCTTGAGAAAAAGACGACTTTATAAAAACAGAAGTGCACAACTAGATATTATATCAATCCAATTAATAAAATTTGGGCTTTCTACATCGGGCAGTTTTTGAGTGATATGGAAGATAACGCACAGTACAAAACTAGTCATCATGGATATTTACTTTAAAATATGGAAAGTGAAAATTACATTACTTCCTTTAATGCACGATTTAAAAAGAAAGGCACTGTGGTCATATGTACTATATACATGTATTATACACACATCGTCGATACAAATGCAAAAATTCAAAAGTAAAAACACAACTTTTCAGGAGAGTCAAAAAACTGTTTCAAGGTTCGTTTTAGTAGACTGACATGAGAAGAAACAGCTCGCCGTTTCAGGCTACTTCAACATTTACTAGTCAAACGCTCTAAGCTCCCAATTAATTACAAAAGACTCATATACATGACAATTATTAGATCCATCTGGACTTACGGAATAGAGCTTTGGGGCTCCACTAATTCATCGAATTTCTCTCGTATTCAATCCTTCCAATCCAAAATCCTCAATCCTCCTTACTTTGTAACGAACAAAGTAATCCAAATGACCTTAATGTCCCATTTGTTGCTGATTGGCCTGAATCCGATATAAATCTTTTCATGACAAACTTTATTCCCACTCAAACCCTCTAATTTCAAACCTAGCTGAGACTTCTTTAATGCTTGATAATCCTCTGAGGCGTCTGAAAAGAAGATGGCCTCATGACCTTCTTAGATGAATTTATATTTCAGTACTACCACAGTTTTTCTACTTGTCCATGCCACTATGTATCATTCCTGCCATTTACTTGTTGTATTGTTATAATTCTGTTGTAAACTTCAATGAATAAATAAATTTAAAAAAAAAATTCGTTAAAAAAATAATCATTGCGTATCTTCAAAGGTATATCTTTTACCTATGTTGTTGTGCCTTGTAGATAGAAATAATCAATCCTAAAGGAATCGCTGTTTTTTTTTCACGTGCGATTCTTTGCATTTGTATCTTTGGCAATGTGGTTGTAAGATACATCCAAGGTTACTTGATGAAAATTCTTAGTAAGAGAATGGAAACTGAATTTGAAATGTGAAATCGGAGCGGTAGAATAGAGATAAGAAAGTTAGTAATACATCCTCTCCAAAGCTGGCCAACTCATGACACTATCGCCTTATTGACGCAATTCTCAGCGATACATCATTTAGAACGTGCCAGCTTCAGTTCTCATCAGCACGTATAAGGGAGTAGTTAGCAGTATAGAGTGTAGAGAGTATAGGTAAGAACTAAATACATTATATATTTAGATATTAATTAGACTTTAATTCAAAACAATAAATTTTTAACAGGGATATAACAATACATAAATTTTTAGTATAAATGTTATTGAACTTCGAATTCTCATTGAAAAATTTTATCATTTTACCCAACTTAACGTACAAGCAAACGTTACTTTGCTCAATCAATTAAAGGCGCCCACTTTAAAGAGGCTGGGTGAGCCCCATGAGGGTCGTCTTATTCCTGGGTACACTCATGGCTGTTAACAGATCTACCACAGCCCAATTTGAACAGGGAACCTTCCGCATAGCAACTCAGGGCTCCACTCACTGAGTTAGTTACCCTGATTCCTTATATTAATTAGGTAATAAAATTTTATTTCATTCAGTTTAAATATTTAAAAAAATACAAATTTATTATCACTAAAAAAAGTGTTGCAAGGTAAAGTACTTAATACCATTTAAAAACAAAAGAAGTCTCCTTTGACCCCGATACAAAAAACTCAGAAGTTGTAATTCAGTAATTAACAGAGTAGAAAAAAAATGTTTAAAAAAATTATTAATTTAAGTTTACTTTGTCCTTATGTGTTTTTACTTTTTTCTCTAAATTGTTCTATTTCTCAAATAATCTAGATGGGTAGCTGCATACTCCATACATACACTAGTTGCAAGGGGCTTATAAAAATATTAGCGGACAAAATAAACTGATTATCAAATAATATTTGTTTATATTATTCATGGTATTGTAATCAGGGGGAGAGTTTCACCAGCTTTAGACGACAATAAAATAAATATTGTCTGAATATCTGATAAATAACTGAATCCTAATTCCATGGGATCAAGCACTCTACGACTGTAATTCTTTTTTCGTAAGAGAAAAATTAACCAAGGCCCAAAAATATTAAAAGTAAAATGCCAATATTGAAGTAATTGAAGAAATAATGAAACACGTCATCTTTTTAGGTTGCCATTTCAAATCAATATATTTGAAATGCTACAAGTTAGAAATGAAATATAACATACTGTTCTGAGGAAAGACGTTTTCAAGGTATTTGTCATTAACAAAATAAAAAAACCTCTTAAAAGTAATACATTACATAATTTCAGATAAGTAGATTTACCAAAGGTTTAAAGTCTCATTGAGATTAGAATTAAAAAAAACCTAAATGTAATTGTCTGACTCTTCGGAATGATAAAATAAAAACTAACAGCTTATTTTAGATAAATTAGTATAAACATTTTATTAACTCCTTATTCAGTAATAATTTATTTATATACTACTGAACAATGACTGTCTCATTTAAAGTGCATTTATAAAAGCATTAAAATATAATTATGAAATAACCTTGTTAAATTTACTCTGTTATTTGTTTGTTAAATGCCTTGCATGTAACAAATCGGTGCATAAGAAACTCAGTAGTACTTCATTAGTAAGTCAAAAATGATCATGAATATTTCTAGGAGGATGGGTGTTATTAAAAATAAATCAAAAACACACTATTGTGAATTCACCATCTATTGCCAACAGTCAACTATTAGAAGAAAATGGGGAAAGGACATATGACAATGTACAAAAAAATATATTTTTGGATGTTTATTTGCAGAAATTAAATGGCACATTCTTACCTCCAATAACAGGCAGTATATTTTTAATGAATATGCCTGTCAGAATAATAAAAATAAAAAGAGAACACTGAATTATCAGAAACTGAATTGATCCCTGACCTTGTTCAGATTTATATGAGTCTTAGAGACCAATACAAGCCCCACCTCAATACAAGTACACCTTCCTGATCACTGTAAAATAGGATGTCTGGATACAAAAGACCCAGAGAGGAAGGAGGGACAAACAAAATGGAAAGTCAGAAGTGCCAGAGATGACGGTAAGATAGCTAAAGAAAACCATAGCAAATGTAGTACTACAAATGAAGTCAGTTTCCATAAACAAGTTTCAAATGATTGTTTAGTAGGTAGTGAGGAAGTAATTATAAATTATTAGAAGTTTCTTATGGTTAAGAATTCTACTTATCTTGTCTACATGAAGTTAAAGAAACTGTAAAGCAGTGATATTATTTAAGGATAAAATTGGGCAGGATGTCATATCCATTCTACAAGATCAATGATCGCAAATTAATAATAATAACTAGAATACAACAGGAAAAATTCTAGACATCAAGCCTAAAAACTATACTGGAAAATAAATTTTAAAAATAACAATAAAATAATTAACCATATTTATTCTCTAAAATTGGTTAAAATCCTGTAAAGATTCATACTTTTTAGTTCTTTCACTTTTATTTTTATTTTTTGGCACTTTTTAAATACTTCATGATTTGAATTATTATTTAGCCTTCAATTCAAATTTAACATAGATAAATATTATGTTTATTTTTCTGTTCATGTTTGTTATTCTAAAGGGACTTGGTCCCTGGATAAAGTTTTTTTTTCTATTCTATCCATTCAAAATTAAACTAATTCATGCTTCATCAGGACAGAACTTGTTTAATGTATTAAGAATTTAGGTAATAAATCTAATTTTGGGGGACTTAAATTACTACCTGAGTCTTTTAAACACATTTTTATACTTTTTAAAAGTCTAATGTACAAGATAAGACCATAAAGTCTCAAACATTCTTTTTTGAGATAAAGAATGTTTGTATTAAATGTAGAGCTCGAAAACTCATAAATAATGGATAGGCTAGAAATACTTGAGAAAATAAAGGCAATACTGCATGAATCTTATTAAATTAATGTTGATCTTTTGATGTATTTATTTAAGTATACAGTTCTGTTTAGTTACCCACTATTAAGAAAGGGAGAGGAGGGGAAGAGATTTTTCTTTTTTTCAGATTTTTCAGAATAGTTTTCCATTCTGTGAGTCTGCTGAGAAATCATTAAGTTTATTTATTTATTCAGTTAAAATATAAAATGATAATTTAACAATCTACTTTGGTATCTGATATGGTTTTCAATTAAACTAAATCAACAAGCAAAACTATATCATCCGAAAGCAAATATATTTATGATAAACATTAACTAATAATTTTAAAGACCTTATTTTGCTTACTCATACAGAACATCAATTATAAAAATTGAAGATTAAAAATAAAAATTAAAATTAACCATGAAAATTGATAGTTAAAAGAAAAAAAGAAATTGCATCTTTGGCATTTATTACTTTGTTTTTAAATTCATCAAAATAAAAAAAAATAATGTATATTTCATTAATTATATTTTTCTTAACTTTACTTGTTCCTATATATAGTCAGTTTTTGATATTTTAATTTGCGAAGAAGCCTTTCTTTTATATTTTGCCTTATGCAAAAAACTTTTTTCAATCTTTATATTTAATTATAAGTACAGTTTACTTAAATTTGACAAAAATGTTCCATGTTTTATACAATAGTTTTACTAAAACTTTATCACACTTTATCTGCATTATGAACTAAATTTTATAAAAGATTTAAAATATTGTTTATATGGAAAATTTAGACAATGGGAAACCTTATCTCTATATAGCTTACAGAGAAACACAATGTTATGTCGTTGTTTATAAAAAAACAGCTTATCTAAAGTAGAATGCATTGAGTTAGCCAACAGAAGTCAAATCTGTTCTGCTCTCTCAGTCCTTGCCTCTACCTCATTGAAGTAGTTATTTATTATATCAGGGATAGCTCAATCGAGGTAACCATTATGTAACCATAAAAATTAAATATTTATAGTTTTATTAATATATAATATAATCTATACATTATAAGATACCTAAGAACTCAATAAATTTTCAAATATTTATTGAAATGCAATAATTCAAAAAGGGAAAAGCCCTTCGATTATTAATTTATATACTAACCAAGGTTATGCTATTATTATATTTCTATTAATCATAGTTGCCATGTTACATAAAAATAATTTGTTGTGACATCTGGTTTAGAATAAATTATTTAGATTGACAAGTAGTGAGTATCAATAATTTATTAATAGAGATCAAATTTATACGTGGCTGCTTTCATTATATGTAAATATGTAAGTGCATGGATGTATTTAATTATAAATTTAAGTGTAACTTAAAACAGTATTCCAATTTTTTTCACATTAGTACATTTAAATAAATTAAACACAAATTATTATATATTTTAGGGAAAAAAATTATTTTGTATTTACTTTAGCAGTAAATAACTGAAAACAAAAATATTTAAAAAACTTATCTTTAATTTTTAAAAGCAAATATATTAGAGAAGTTAGAGAAATAGTTGACTGGAACTTAAACTACAAATATACTGTTCTGCACTCTTATGTTGATGCTTCGTGACTTGTTACAACTTAAAAATTCTCTCAATTGTCAAATAATAAAAATTTATTAAATACAATATTGGTATTTCCTTGATTATTAATTGGAAAAAATTGAACAAAAATGATTTGTTTAATAATACCATACTAACTACCGATTGTTAATTTAGAGCCTTAATGAGTACAGGCTTCTCTCATCTCTTGTTATTTACTTTATTTTATTAGTTTCAAATAATATCAAAAATTAATTTGAATCTCAATTCAAGTTATTAAAAAGATGAAAGCAGAAGAAAATAAATATAATTTTAATAAAAAACAAAAATTAAATTAATATTTAATTAATTAATGTTTGAATCTATTAACACTTTTCTCTTTATACAAAAAACTTCAGTTGTTTCTTCTGGCTTAGACCAGTTGATACAGTTAGTTGTATCAGTGAATCAAGCCGAATTCCAGCCAATCTGAGCCCGAGCAATCAAAAACCAACCAATCACAGTCATGGAAGAGCAGACTCCGGCCCCGGACATGGAAAAACCCGATCGACTAAAGGAAGAACTCGATGAATCACGAATTGGCCCAAGTGGCTCCTATATAAAGCCGCGGGTTAGCTGAGCACCTTCAGTCTCAATTAAGCCTTGAGGAAGTCAGCAGTATGTCTGGTGAAACGAGGGCAGATAATTTACCGACACGGTCTAAACCAGAAGAAACAACTGAAGTTTTTTGTATAAATAGTGGCCTTGGAAATTTGAAAGAGTACTTTTCTCTTTGTTGTTTTTATAATTTTTTCAGCTATTTTCTTCCTTTATTTATTATAAATTAATAGTTTTGGCTTTAATGAAAATATCTGTTGATTATAACTACCAAAGATACAACAATTTCTGTGATATTCTATTTTTTGTATTCATTAATTATATTATATTGTTCTATGTAAACATTTTTAAATGTCATATTTCAATTTCGAATTTTCAAGTTAATCTTGTTCTGCAACCATCAATTTAGCTGAAAAATGGCAGATGCAAAATCATCAGAGACCAATGAAAACGAAGCTTCAGGACTCGAATCACTAAACAAAGTTGCTCAAATTCCAATAGTTGAGTGTACGATAAATAAGGCATCAGAAATGTACTCAAAATTAAAGGTATTAAAAATAATATCCTAATTGCCAAAATATCTTTCTTTCATACTTGATTGATTCTAATCTTATCAAGTGACTTATCATCACATGTTTACTGATACTTTTAATAGCTCTGTAAAATTCATTATAATTTTCTTGAAAAAAAAACAATAAACACATTAGTCAACTATTGTATAAAAACTATATCTCACCATTCTGCCAAGAATAAAAAATTTAATATTACATTTACTTTTAACATCAGGTAAATTCAAAAATTGAATTGAAAAATAAAATACTGAATCTCTTATCATGTGATATGTCATTTGATATTTCTATATAATTAATCAAAGTCGCTTTAATTGGAAAATTATATTTTTTGAAATAGGAAAACTAATTATTACTATCTTAAGCACCTATATTATCATCGTAGTAAGAAAACCCATGCGTCATTTAAGATTTAATTCAGTCTTCGAAATTGGCAGATTGTCTTTCAACGGATACATCCATAACTCAGGCCATGTATCCATGACAATGAAGCAGTTTATGAACTCATCTAATGAGGTTCATCATTAGAGTATTCAGAAAACCAGGAGTCCGTTCCAGGAAAAGTCTGTATCACTGTTGGAATCTTAGTTATTTCAAGATATTTTTTTTTATATCTGAAATACCCTTTATAGAGTTTAGTCTGTAAGAATGAAGAGAGGGTACTGAAAGGAGTCTATTGCAGATTTCCATCAGCTTACAGGACATAGTTAGTTAATAAAACAGCTGCATAGAATGGAAATTGCAAACTCTCGAATATATTCTATCTAACAACATAAAATATGGATGCTGCACATTTAAATGAACATGAAATAAGAAATATCATGTCATCCAAATCGGAACAGAATACTAGACATCTAAAAATGAAAGTCGAAAAACATTAAAATAACTAAAAAATAAAAATTAATTTAAAATATCTAAAATACTATCTCAACTACATGATGTTTGATTCAGTTTGCCACTGAACTATTTACTTTTAAATTTTCAAAGCTATTTTTCTACATGTTTAATAATTTTCCACTAATTTAAACACTAATATTGCGTAAATATATTAATTTAGGGAGCAAGTGAAACAGTAAATTCTGTCCTAACAACAGCAGAAAATACAGTTAAAAATGCAGCCCAATCAGCACAACCGGTTACATCAAAATTAGAGGGACCAATCAAAAAAGTCGATTCGGTGTTGTGTTCTGGAATTGATTATGTCGAAGGAAAAATTCCTGCAATAAAACTTCCTCCTGGAGAGGTAAGAAACTTTATGTTTATTATTATTGATCAACATTATTTACTTATAATATTGATGTTTAGAATTTATTAAATTTTGTAATAAATTTAAATTTTGACATACTTAGTCTCGGTTCCTGTTTACACATTTTAACGGAACTTGTTCATAAACTTCCCTTAATGAAGAACATATGATTAAATAAAACTTTGTAAAATCAATGATGTTTGTTAATTATTATTAATTTAAGAATAATATGCAGAACTATTCATTTTCATTAGCCTTACAATTCAAGTGAACTCACTTGTACTTGTAATGTTGAGGTTTGCTATGAAACCCAGGGTGTCTATAAAGTAAAATAGAGCCTAAGACTTACAGCATCTATGATTTGCATTGTGAATTGTTAAAACATGATAAAATTTAAAAAACAATAAATAAAAAAATTATTATTATTTAATGACAACACCATACTTTTGACCTACATTACAAGCCCTGAAGAAGATCTGCAATGTGGATTGAAACATCAGTTTCTAATAAGTAGTTTATCACTATTTAAGGAATTAATTCTTTCACCTCCCTGGCTATTTTCTCTCCCAAAAGTCGATGTACTTATTTGTACAATTGAAATAATCAGATTCTGCTATTTCATTTCTAGTTGGCACAAAAAACCAAGGATGCACTGAACACTAATGTGGTAGAACCGGCAATGAAGGGAATGAGCGCAATTGGTGAATATGGAAAGCAAACAGTCGCATCATTGGCAGGCTATAGTAATAATACCGCTAAAAGTCCTTCTGATAATTCTGAAAAAAAATGAAATAACAAAAGTGAAGAATAATCATAACAATTATTTAGATAATCATGTCCTTCTGTTGTGTTTGTCGAAGTATATCTATTAAAGTGTCTTTATAGATAAGAATATAATTCTGATAAGAAATCGAAAAAAAATTGAATAATAATTGTATTTTTATTTTTAAGTTAAATTATCATTGTAAGACTGACTTTCCATCATTGTCTTAGATTTTTGGATAGTAAAAAAGTTGTAATTAATCTTAGAACTAGATTAAACCTTTATTTATTTCAGCTAGCTATCATTGAACTGTGATAACTAAGACATACTTAAATATATTTATTATATTGATTGTTGACATGATATTATAGACCTTTAGTATTTAATTGTTTAAAAAAATCTTTATCAACCAAACTGTTGTAGTTTGTATGGAAGTCAGAAAAATACATGTTATAAACAAGACTTTAAAACCATAGCGATAAATATTATAATTGTAAATTATGTATTTTCTCATTCTTTCACTTTAAAAACACAGTTTTTAAATTAACAATGTTGCGAAGTTGAATATATTTATGATTCCAAATTTAATTAATGATTGCCATTCAAAAAATATGTTCTCAAGTAAACAAGAAAGTAAAGAGTTTGCCAAAAATATTATTATTTGTAATAGAGAGAATTAATGGTTATAATTTCTCTTTATAAAATAAGTCCATCATCCATTTTTATGTTCTACATTCTATCAATGTACAATTCAATGCAATTTAATTGTTTGTTATATTAAATTATAAAAAATATATTTTTGAATACAAAAAAACACATCTAAATTTCACATCTTGCTTACCACGTAGTTTCTTTATATGAATTGTCATATCTATAAACACTATAGTAATCATCCCTAATAGGATGTCTCATGGTATGGTAAGGTATTAGCCTTCAAACCATACTATGCTCATTAGTGAGTCTTCAGTGGTAGAATGATTTCCAAGGTTTAGGTTCATATGAGGTTCTCAGAGACCAAGTAGGATGACCACTCATTTTATTTGGTACCAACACTGTAGAAAAGGTTATGTGGTAACCGGAGATAAAGCCAGCCATCCCAGAGGAGCAAAGGAAAAAATAGAGTCAGAAGTATCACAAGTAAATTCGCCCTCCTAAGTGAGGCAAAGGAAAATGTAAATCCATCATTACTGGAGACGAATCAAACCACTCTTGAGAGGAAGAGGAAAAGGAAGACAGAGGGACAGAGATAGTAGAGATGAGTTGGGTCACTTCTGGATGGAAGAAGAAAAAAGTAAGAATAGATGTGAGAACACTAGCCTCTACACTGACATAGTACTAATTTATTTAGATTCCAGAATGTTCTAACCTGTCCATTGAATGTATATTTATTTATGAATATATAAGCATCCCACCCAAATCTGCTTCATTACTGTGAGTACTATAAATTAATGGTAATTAATTTGAATTAGCTGCGCTTAAAGATATGGCGTCACTGAAAGACAATGTTGGAATGTGATTAATTTCACTGTTATTTAGCCCACAAATCAGGTGCTTCATCTCTTCCTTGCATTATCTTTTCCGAGTCAAATCTGACTTTTTTTCATTTCAATAAAACCTTTTTTATTTTAATTGCACCTTTCTGTTTCAATAGTAATTTAATACTGTTCATAAATGATAGTATGATCATTATGACATTTAAATTTTATATTAATTAGGCTTATCATTCTGACATTATTTTTTATTTAATTGATGATTGTGTTAGGTGCTGAATCAACAAGCCTCAACTATCTCAAACAGTATCAGTTCCATAGCTTACATCCTTGAAATCAAGGGTATTAGCAATATAATGTATTCCTCCACCGTCAAAGTATTCCTTGGTCTCTAAGTCCTAATATGTGCATTCTGGACAAAAAGAAGCTTCTGCTTCCCTTTATTTTTATCATTTTTTTTTTTTTTGTCTGTACTTAAATATATTTACTCTTTAATAATTTATTTAATAACAGCCAGGTAAATAAAATAATATAAATTATGTTTTATTAATGTAAGGCCATCTTAGTGTGGCTGTGAGTGATAAGCTACTATTTTAGCCACCTCAAGACTGCGAAGGCAGTGGTTCCAACCAATTGCTTTGGCATGTTGAAGTTATTTGATGATGGCCTCACCAAATGAATTTAAATCATTCCAATCTTTTTGTTGGGATGAAAATTGTTTTCAGTATGAATTTTTGTTCCAATATAAGTTTAATTAAAAATAATGTATATTTGTGCATTCCACCTTCTTGTTTTTACTTTATTTCATTACTTTTAATAATCAATCAATGGAGAAAAAAATAACCCATCTCTCACTAAGCTTGGTGTTTTATGTTTTAAGATATGGAGATTCCAAAAATCAAATAAAAAACCAAAAAATCGTTTACAGTATTTCTCTAACACTACTAAGTCTTTTTTTTCCATCTCTGCAGTAGAATCATGGTAACTTAACATTATTATCCAAATTTTTATTTAAAAGCAGCGGCTGCTAAGATATAGAAGATATATATATATATATATATTAATATTGAAAAGTAATTAGTTGCATTTGAGCCTTCGAGGTGGTGGGATGTTTCTTGGGTGCATTATTCATGTTTTGTTTTGCTGTTATTCTCTTTCTACCCTGAGGATGGCTGAATGGGCGAAATATTGGACAGATAATTTCTATTTCTGTTTTAGTTTGGAGACTTAAGGCTTTTCGTTGGAATTTTTCCACGGTCTTAGTATATATATATAGATAATGGCCAATGACTTGCTGACTGAGGCATCCAGAGGACTGGTTGTTGGAAGGACGATTTCCCCCAAAAAGGATTCATCTTGCCACTTGGCAATCAAATGATGGGATAACCACCATCCAAATAGATCATGTCCTCATGAGTGCGAGACATATGAGAAGCCTGATGGACGTGCAGTCTTATCGCGGAGCGAATATTGGGGAAAGCACCAACAGCAGTTGGAATGAATTTAAAGAGGTTATTAAGGAAGTATCAAACAAAGTTTTGGGAAAGGCACCATCTACAAGAAAAACCCCATGGTTTCATGCCGACTGCCAGAAATTAACGGAAGAAAAAAATGTAGCATATTGGCTTATGGTCAAAAGAAGATTCACTTGGAACTCAAGGAGTACAGGAAAAAAAGAAAAGAAGAGAAGCGACTACACAAGAGGAAAAAAGATAATGAAAAAAAGACCAGATGGAAGAGTTGGAACATCTTCAAAATCAAAATGAAGCGAGGAAATTTTACGAACGTGTGAGTAATGCCCAAAAACCCTTCAAGCCCCAGGTTAATGCATGTAAGGATACAGAGGGCAACCTGGTGATGGACCAAAAAAGAATATTAGTGCAATGGAGTGACTACTTCAGGCCTCTGAGGATGGGTCAGTGACAGAAATTCCCATCGGGGAACTTGAACCGCCGACCTGGATGAGGTACAGGATGCTATCTGGCGCTTAAGAATAACAAGGCACCGGGAGCAGAGGGAGAATTGCTAAAATATGGAGGAGAGGAGGTAGTCAGGGTGATCCATGAAATAATAATATGGACGTGTGGCAAATGTAACAAATACCGGAAGAATTGAACCAGACAATCATATGTCCCATACACACAAAAGGACCTTGCTGCCTGGTGCATTTAAAATTTTCTCAAGGATTATTTTCCTAAGACTTCTTCCCTTTCCAGAACGGGAAATTGGACACTACCAGGCAGGGTTCATGAGAAGAAAAGCTACCACAGACCAAATATTCTTTTTACGAACAATTCTAGAAAAAGCAAGAGAGTACAATATTACTACCCACCATATATTCATAGATTTCAAGAAAGGATATGATAGTATTGATAGGAAAATGCTATAGGCATCCCAACAAAATTGGGTGACTGATCATCAGTGCGACTGATCAAGTGTCAATGAAATAAGTGCAATGCAATGTCAAAGTACAAGGCGGCCTTTCAGAAGGTTTTGAGACACATAAAGGCCTCAGACAAGGTGACTGCCTGGCTTGTCTTCTGTTTAATTTAGCTTTGGAGAGTGCAGTCAGAAGGTCGGGAATACAAATCGGAGGCACTATATTTAATAATATGGTGGGAATTATTGGATTTGCTGATTATATAGACATCATAGAGAGAAGTTTCAATGCTGTGAGGGATGGGTACCTGGCTCTAACTAATGCAGCCGCTAAAATAGGAATCATCAACAAATCCAAAACTAAATACCTGTGTACAAGGCAAAGAAATGAGCAAGAACACAGGGAAACAACCATCAAAGTAGGAAACTACACCTTCCAAAACGTGAACGAATTTGTTTATCTTGGTAACCAGATAAATGCCAACAATAAAATGCAACCAGAAATTCAAACAAGCATAATGGGTGCTTCATTGGGTTCCAAAAGCACCTCAGAAGTACTGCCTTATCCCGGACCACAAAGATAAGAATTTATAAAACCCTGATAAGGCCTGTACTAACATATGCTTCAGAATGCTGGACTCTCACATAAGCACAAAAGCTCGCTATCATGAGGTTTGAGAGAAAACTATTACAGAGAATCTTTGGAGCAGTATTTCACAATAGTGCGTGGAGGCAACGGTCGAACATAGAAATAATAGGACTATATAAAGATGCTGACATTATCAGGTTTATCAAAGTAAACAGGCTGTGGATGCTCTGTCAATCTTACACATCTGTAACTGGAGAGCAACAGCAATGCACAGAGATGACTAGCGGTTGATGTTGCGGGAAGACTAATCCCCGTATGAGATGTAGAGTCATCTATGTATGTATGGCTGGTAAGGGATTATATACACCCATAACTTGACTATTTAAAAAGATAGAGCAAAACTATGAAGTGGTATCACTGTGTGGTGGTGGTTTGGTATCACTGTACCTAAGCCCCTGAAAATAACTTTCTATATTTTCTACTACTAGGTAAGGATGAGGATGAAAGATAAATTATTTAACAGTTAAAAGCCATATAACCTCCTAGGGATCACCCATAGAGTGGCAAAACCCTTAATTGAGGCAAAACCCTAGCGGTTGATCGTGGTCCTGGAGAAATCACCTCCCTGCATAACCATTGTCCTAGCAACAGTATAGTCTCTACCGTATGGATGATATTGATGGTGTATGAAACTTTGATGTGCAGTTTGTATCATTTAATATTGATGATTAATGAATAGAGTATGCCATATATTTTTATTTAAATTAAATTTATTTAACGTGTGTTTTAAATGATAGTGTTCATTCTTATGTGAATAAAGCCATAGATTGGTTACTTTCTAACTGTCTGTCTTATTCATTACACAGCAATATTTTTTAAATACAACACATTCTTCTTCTATCATCTTGGTAACTGAGATATGATGTATGTTACATAATCTACTATCTTTGTCCACTAGAAAAACATAGCCTAAAATAAAATGTTTAGTGGAATAAAGATGTAATTACTGCAGTGTTAGGACATTCCTCGAAGATATTATGCATTGTTTCACCTTACACATTGTACACTGAGATAGATTTCTCCTTGTCATCAGATATTCTTGGGTCAAATTTTTGGGTTGGTAATAATCACCTCTTCTCTTCTTCACTGCCTGGAAGGTGATGTCCAGCAACTAACAGCCAGTTTGATGATTTTCAGTTCATCATTCTCTAAGGAGGTTCAAGTTTGTTCTCATGATTTTTTTAAGTAAGAAGTTGAAATAAATCTGAAAGTGTTATTTCTTCCATTGAATAGGCATTTCCTTTGAAAAAAAATATAAACTTATGGTGCAACTGCTAGGAAGAAATTTATTTCAAAGATAAATAATTTTTTTAAATATTTTATTTGAAAAGAAAAGATATGACCAGGACCGGGACTCGAACCCGGGTCTCCCACCTACCCCTGGTGGTGCTTAACCATCTCAGCCATCCTGGTTCGCTTCTCGGTCAGTCATATCCCTTCTTTTCACTGATCCTATATCTCCATGTTCTCGCAATTTGCGATGTATACACTGGGAGAATGTTAATTGAACATTACTTTTATTTAGGATAGGTGGGAGACCCGGGTTCAAGTCCCGGTCCTGGTCATGTATTTTCTTTTCAAATAAAATATTTAAAAAATTATATCATATAACAATAATAAATTATAATAATATTAATGACTTAAAGTCAACCAGATCCAAAAATAAAGTAATGTTTAATTAACATTCTCACCGTGTATACATCGCAAATTGCGAGAACACGGAGATATAGGATCAGTGGAAAGAAGGGATATGACTGACCGAGAAGCGAACCAGGATGGCTGAGATGGTTAAGGCACCACCACAGAGAGGTGGGAGACCCGGGTTCGAGTCCCGGTCCTGGCCATATCTTTTCTTTTCAAATAAAATTTTTAAAAAATTATATCATGTAACAATAAAATAAATTATAATAAATAAATTTTGTGTTGATTTCTTTTGGTTGATTTTATTTTACCATCAGTCAGAAAGATATTATTGGTCAACTAATTCCTTTAATGAATCAATTCTTCAAAGGTTTCGACAGTATCTTCGAAATCTTTACCAACGTTTTGCTATCTTCCTCGAGATTTAATCTGTGTCGTTTCGCTAGCAGCTTGTCTAATAGGTAGGCCAAGAATTTGACGACACAGTCGAAACCCAAAGAAACCTTTGAATATTTGATTTAGAATATTGGCTGGGGAGATTTAGGAGAATAATTTCTTTGATATTTTTTAAACAACTTTAATGTGTTTTAGATCTAATTGAATATCATTGCCCGATTTTAGCCAAAAACAAATTTCATTTTTTAAAGAATT
Organism: Arma custos; assembly: GCA_037127475.1. NCBI lineage: Eukaryota > Metazoa > Arthropoda > Insecta > Hemiptera > Pentatomidae > Arma > Arma custos. The sequence continues at coordinate 187,388,942 of CM073759.1, read as the reverse complement.
TCACTCATACATACAATTTTTAAGAATTGTATGTATGAGACTCAACTCGTTTAAAATCGTTGGTAATTGATTAGTATTTTTAAAATAAATAAATTAAAGGAACGTTTACTTACTAGTAAAATTATAATTTCTTATTACTTTTAAATATTCTATAAGAAAATAATAATACATTAATCTTGAAATAAAAATAAGATTATAAACTTGATCGATTTGTTTTAAAATATATTATCTAACTCAAGAACCGTATAAGATTCTAGTTTCATATGGTAATTATTTATCACCATGACATAAATAATTAGTTTTTAAAAACTTATTTCATGCCAAGAAAGTCAACACTGTCTAAAATGCAGGGAAATTTTGCCTGTTAGTGTTTGCATCACTGTTCGAAAGCTGGCCAAGGATTGTCGGCTACATTACGTTTGAGGAGATCGTAATTTATTTGTCAAGATGGCCGAGGTTACCTCTTCTGATAATGGTAGTGTTAGTGATATTACATCCGAGTTCACAAAACCGTTGAATTTGCTCCTTTTAGCCTTAATAGCATTCATCATTTACAAAATTTTTAAAAATCAATACAAACAACATCCCCACTATGAGCCGGAACCTGAACTACCTAAAATGAAGAAAAGGGATTTCACACTCGAAGAATTAAAGGAATATGATGGTTCAGGACCCGACGGTAGGATTTTGATCGCTGTCAATGGAAAAGTCTTCGATGTCACCAAAGGAAAACGATTTTATGGCCCAGGTATCCAAGTTTTTTCTTCCCGTTATGAACATAATTAATGAATGACGTTTTGGAAGTCATTACATTAGCGTTACAGTTGTCAAGGTTTAGCTTCATTGATGATAGATTATCTTTATTCCCATTTTATACTTATCAACTTTTTATTTTTGTTTTTGATCCCTGAATTGAGATCTTAATCACTATTTATAATTATGAACTTAATATCTAAAATTACTTAATAATCTGTCTAATCATTGAAGAAATGTTTCTATCATTTAGTTTATTTATGATGTATTCATTTTCATTACTTCATAGTTATTATGTGAAATGTCCATTCCTTTATTAAGTTATTTATCAGTTATTCATGCTATTACTCTGTATTCCCCATTTGTAAATCACCCTTTACAAGTTAAATACAAATCTCAAGTTAAATATTGTGTCAATATTTTTTCAAGTAGGAAGACTTTTGATTTCTGAATCGATCAATAACCTGATATTTAAATTTTTCGCCCTTAATTGAATGTGTATGTCATGACCATGATAAATTATTTATGAATTTCAGGATTATTTATTCCTACAAACTGATGTTTTGTCAGGTGGACCTTATGCTGCTTTCGGCGGAAGGGATGCTTCAAGAGGTCTTGCAACATTTTCTGTAACTGGCGGAAGCGAAACTTACGATGATTTGAGTGATTTGAATTCAATGGAAATGGATTCAGTTCGTGAATGGGAAATGCAGTTCACAGGTACCTAGATTTGATATCTTTTTAATTTTGTTGAGATTAGACTAAATATTTAACCCTGATGAATGTATAGTTGACTAGAGATTTGGTCCATACAAAGAGGGAATCAAGCCGATATACCCTCCTAAATTTATGAAATATGATTATCAAACACACCACATAAGATTTGTATTTTTTACATAATGCTGTTGATTTAAAAAAAACAAATCAATTGTATTGAAATAAAAAAGCAATACTATAAATTTGGTGATTTTAGACATCTATAGTCACAACTGATAACACACCTTATCCAATCCTCCACCTGCCCCTCCTCAAACAAAATTTTGCATACTCCACTAACCATTACCAATTCTTTCTATCCGATGTTTGATTTTTAAAATTTGTCATAATATGATCTGCTACTTTTTGTTGATTCGTTATTGGACATAGACGAATATAAATTTTAACTAAATGTAATTTATTTGATGAATTTATATTTTTCTTTTGAAGGGCCATGGAACATACTTAAGTCTCAATCGAATCTTAACCTTTCAGCAAATCTTATTTTCAAAAAATCATATTTTACGTTTTATGAATAACTTGTTTATATTAAAATACCTTAAGTAATTTACTACATACTGGAAGAAATTATTAATTAATTTTATTTAAAATTTAGTCAATTATAAAGTAACTCTTTATCAACATCTTTTTTTTTGTGATTTCCTATTAAATATTACTTAATAAATTTTGGATTAAATTCCTACTATGATGATTAATGGAATTGATTTTAAACTAGGTCTCAATTCCCCCTGTCAATAAGTAACACTTAACTAATGTCTAATATCCCACGTGTGCTATTTGAAATGTTTCTTTTTAATTGTTAATGTTTATAGTTATTGCATCCCTTTATTAATTTAATGATACACATTTTTTGCCATGATGCTTTTTCACCAAATCTATGCTACTAATTCTGTTATTAATTGGTTAACTTAAATTATTCAAATATTAAATTGTAATAATTGAAATGTTTATGGTAGTGCTGTGTTTATTTGCACAATTAACAATAAACATAGTTAATCATTCATTTTTCTTGATGATGTTTCATGGAAAGAGGAAGGAACTCAATTAACTTACTTGCTCATGCTTATTAATTGTTACATTTCATGAATTTTATCCACCATTAATATGTTTTTCATTATAATAATCTACACAGTTAATACAATACATAAAACTATGTTTTTAAATTAATGTACTTAATTTAATTTAACTAATTTAATTGTTTGTATAACATATAATGCTTTGTTATTTCAATTCAGTTGGTTTGTTTTATTGAGTGTATCAAATCAATCAATTGGTGAAATTTTCTTATTCAGTTTGAAGTCATCGTTTTCAAATAATATCGGTTGCAGTTTATTTTTAAAATATTTGAACCATCAAAGGCTTTATAGCCTATGACAATGCGTTTTTAATATTCAGTTATTCAGGGTTACTTTCCATATTTCATGTAGATTTCCCATGGCCATTATGTATGAAGAAAAGACAAGGGCACTCTTTTTACTTTTTTTTCTTCTTCAAAATCCAATTACTTTATCTTATTCTTATTCAGTATTGAATGGTTATCATTTGTTTGTGAGTTACATAAATTCCTAAATAAATGAAATAAAGAACTCATTCTGTCTACTTTAATTAAATATTTTATTGTCTCTCCATAACAGCTTGGTCCTTTGTTTTATATTATATTTTAAAGTAATATTATATAATATAACAGTATCATATTAGAAAGTTATATAACAAGCTTACATGAGCATAGCAGTTGTTTTATTCTGTGCATTAACTTTGTTTTACTGTTACGATTGAAAAAGTTTTAATGGGTGAATTTATTTCTGTAACAATGAAGAGCTTACATAGTAATTGGTTTCTAAGAATAAATTCCGTAGTGACATCTTAAAGAAATATCCGAAGTAAGGCTAATTTAAATATAATTGAATACACACACCCACACACATGTTTATTCATGTAGAAAAATAAAGTTTACTGCTTGATGAGTGTGTGTAAAAGAGTAAGGAATTGAACCTTTTCCTGTTCTATTTAAATATATACGGAAAAGAACAGCTGGTGGATTAATGACTCATCAAAGATACTGAAAAGATAAATTCAGAAAATTGGAGTAAAGATGCATGTTTAGCTGGTTGTTAGGTTGAAGTGGTTTATAATCTCTATAGCTTCCCCATAATTAGCTGCAAGTCTGAGGACGAATTCCTATTATACTAATATATGTATACATTAGGAAATACTTTGTAATTAAAATCTGAGGCTAAAGTTTAAATTTATCTTAAATCAATACTAAATTCCTTATGATGTTATATCATATTAACTAAAATCTGAAACATGAGTGGATAAAAATGCTATGTAACAGATACTATAAAATTAATGCTTTCTGCCCAATGAATGTTACCTAATTAACAACCAAAAATTTTGTATAGTTAATATCTTTTAAAAATTATATTTAAAATCTTAACTTTTTCTCTGAAATGGTCCATGATTTTGTAAAATAACATGTTCTATCTTATTTTTAAAAAAAAATTTAAAAATAATTTATTTTGTTACATTTCAATTTATTTAAAAGTATATGTTATAATGTATTTTATACTTTCTAATAATTTTTACAATCCTAATTTTTATGGAGATTTCTTTTATTTGCTTACACTAAAGAAGTTTTACTTTTTTATTTCTGAAAAAAATGTATTTAACCTTGTATTATTAAAAACCAAAGTTTTAAGATATCGCTGCCCCGGAAGTATAATGACACAACTGCAAAAATGAAATTTTACAGGACAAGCAAACGAAAAATATGTAATTCGAATTTGTCTTAATAAAATGGCCTATAGATAGGTTTACTTCTTCTATTAGAGTAGTTTATATGGGTTAAGTCAATTTACAAACATCTAGTAAATGCATTTATGAGCCCGCCAAGACAATAAAGTCAATTTCACAAAATTTTACAGTTGCGTTGCGTCATTATACTTCCGGGGCAGCGATATTATGTTAGTAGTTGCATACTTCAATTTATATGTTATTCGTTGTGATGTGTCTTCCTACTTGTACTAAGTACTATTATTATTATTATTATTATTATGGACTGAAATAATTATTGCTACTAGCTCAGCATTTTAGGTCTTGAATTTTTTTATTTTTAGAAATTTCATGAGTTAACCTTGAAAAGAAATATAGTAATTTAGATAGTACGGTTTTCTTATCTTTGTTTATATAAATTAAATTTTCTCTGTGGTTTAACGTGACTTGCTTATTTTATGTTTGAGAGTTGGGAAATATTACACATTCATTGTTAATTGCTATGTTTAATATCACTTGATTTACCAAATATCTGTTGAATTAATTTGTTTATTTTTTATTGTTATCTCTTCTCATAATGATGACTTAGTATTATGTTATATTTTTATTGCTTAATTGGTTTTTTATGTTGGTGATATTAAAGGTAGATAAATATAAATTATGAATGAATTTTAAAATTTACTAAAATAAATAAAGATTTTCTCAGGTTGGAAAAAAAATTCTAGAAATAGAATTAATTTAGGTGTATAATACTCTGTCGGGGATCTATAAAATATAAGTTATTTAATAACAATGTTCAACATACAAAAACATAGAAGATGGCTTCAGTGATTATTGTTAATAAATTCTACTTTTATCTTATTTAATTTATTTCATCTTATTCTGTAGTCATCTGTGTTAAATTAGGACTGAAATAACTTATGGAATAATATTCGAGAATATGTTGTTCAGTTTGTTGCTAACATTTTCATGGGAAATAGTCAAAATAACACACTCAATCGGCTCGGCTGGTTTTATTTACAAATTAATGTTTTCACATGTAATAAAATGTTTAATTGAGGGGAAGGTCATGACAAAACTTATGCATGCAAGCTGAACACTTTTTCTTGTAATAATTAATTTATGGATACTGTTTCATATGTTGGGAGGGGCAAAGAATAATGTTATAAAACATGAAGTCTGGATTATACAAAACTGTTGCAAAAAGTATTTTTCAAATTGGACAGGAAGTCCCTGGCTTGGTAAAGTTATTTGGCTGGATTATGAACAAATTCCTAAAATGTTAATAAACAGTGAACAGAATGGTTACATGAGACAGCACCCCGACACCAAGACGGGGTGTCTGTCTCATGTTTGGAGCCTGTTTGAGCTGTTGATCGTTGGGCTGTTTTGCACCTTTTTCTTCGAGATGCGATTCACATAACCCCTTTTTGATTTTGGTGTCTTGATAATGCCTGAATAGGCGAAACGTCGACTGGTAAGTAGGTGTATTTTTTGAAACATAAGGCTTTGCATTGTGGTTTTTCCCAATTGCATTATAATTAATGAGCACAATTTTAAAGCTTCAAACGGGTGGCTGGAAAAATTCAAAAAACGCCATAATATTGTTTGGAAAGAAATTAGTGGAGAAGGAAATGACGTAAACAAAAATTGTGTAGAAGAGTGGAATAAGAAACTTTCAAAAATAATCGAAGGTTATCGAGAACGGGACATTTTCAATGCAGATGAAACTGGGTTATTTTACAAAGGCTTTCCAACAAGATCTCTAGTAACTAAAGGTGAGTCGTGTATTGGGGGGGGGAAAAGGCTAAAGAAAGACTTACAGTGTTTTTGTGTGCTAATATGATCGGCGAAATAAGAAAACCATTAGTCATAGGGAAAGCAAATAAACCTCCCTGCTTTAAAAATTTAAATGTTACGCAACTTCCAGTCATCTGGAAATTTAACAAAAAAGCCTGGATGACAAGTATCATAATGGAGCAATGGCTATTTTACTTCAATGCAGAAATGCGTTCTGATATTTGGCACGTTTTGTTGTTTTTGGACAATGCTACTTGCCACCCTGTCGTTCAACTATCAAACGTTAAACTTGTTATGTGCCTCCAAACACGACCTCGGTTACCCAGCCTATGGATCAAGGCGTTATTTACACCTTTAAATCTCATTACAAAAAATACCTTTTACAATCTTTAATTTCTAAAATGGAAGAATCAAATTCTATTCATCAATTAGCAAAATCCATTAATGCTTTGGATGCATTCACGTGGATTGCTGAATCCTGCAAAAATATAAAGGAGGAAACTGTGCGTAACTGTTTCCACAAAGCTGGTTTTGTGAGAAAAGAAGCAATGACCAGAGATTTACCTGCTGATAACGCAACACTAACAGAAATTCAGAACCTCTGTAGCCTTATTGATGTGAATGCAGAAGATTTGATACGGTTAGATGAAAACCTAGAGGTTCACCAAACATTCCACTCTGCCTCTTCATTTATCGAAGACATCGAAAATGAAGAAGAAGAAATTGAAGACGAAGCAGACGAAGAATGTGCAGTAAAAAATTTTGCAAATGCCATCAATTATTTTAAGGAACTTCAGAAATTTGCGGCATCAGTGTCGAGTGCAGAGTTGCTTGATATTACGAATAAAGCACGCGAATGTGCCGAGAGATTATCTGTAGGAAATAAAAAACAATCAATCATATCCGATTATTTCGATGTTAAAATGTAAATAATTTTATATTTTTAAATAATTTTTTGAATCATTAGTTTGTAAGCCAGCTGTCATTTTTCAAATACATACTTTAAATAAAAACATTTTTTTTACATTGTTCTTTATTGTACTTTTCGTTTTTTAAAATAACCTCCGCATAACGGAACCTCTCGTTATGAAAGAAATTTGTTGGTCCCATGCGATTCCGTTATATAGAGGTTTTACTGTATTATAAATGTGAAAGTTTGTATGTTTGTCTCTCTCTTTCACGCAAAAACTACCGAACAGATTTCGATGAAACTTTACAGTAATATAAGTTATACATCAGAATTACACAAATGCTATAGCAAGGGCTGATTTAGGGGGAGGGGGGCACGGAGGGGATATTCTACTAATATTATAAATGCGAATGTTTGTATGTATGTTTGTTACTCATTCACGCAAAAACTACTGAATGGATTTGGATGAAACTTATTGAGTAAAATAGGTTATACATCATAGGCTACAGCAAGGGTAGATTTATGTGGGAGCATGTGCCTCCCCTTTATAGTACATAATTAAAGGCAAATCAGGAACTTAGCATCTTGAAATTTGTAGATAGTTTCTTTGTATAGTTTAAGAAAGAAATGTGGATAATTCCACCTCAAGGGTTTCCCCTTTAATATAATAGGGATTCCGATAGAATCCGTTCGTTTTGAAGTTAGACATCTGAAATTTTGGATGTACGAGTAACTTATATTTTAAAAAAATAATTAAATTATTTATTTTAAATGATCTTTCACGAAACCTTATGTGGCAGATCAAATTCCACGCGAGTGAAGCCGTGGGCATAAACTAGTAGGCAATAATTGATAATGTATTTAAAATCTAACAACAATTTACTTGGAGGAGAAAATAGTCTGGGTGGAGGTTAAAACTACCTAAAACTATTAGGAGCCACCTTTCCACTCACATTGCAGATCTTCTTCAGGACTAAATAAACAAGATGCAAAAACATATAAAACCGAAATAAGCAAAAAAATAATATATTAATAATAATAATAGTCTTTATCTATATGTATATACAGAATTAGATTCTTCAATATTTACACTTTTTAATACTACATTTTGTATTTACATATAGACCTTCCCTTTAGGGAGATTAGAGTCTTTTGACGGAGACTAGCCGAACTTTACTGGTGAAATTGCTGGCATATATTCCTCCATAGATCCCTGTCTCGCGCTGATCGCATCCAGAGAGAGCTTCCGCACATCTGCTTGAATTCATCAGCCCAACGCTTACGTTGCCGGCCTCTGCACCTTTTCTTATCGTGTGGGATCCACTCAGCGGCTCGCCTAGCCCAGCTGTCTTCACCTTGCCTCATCCTCATCACATGGCCTGCCCAGTTCCATTTCATTCTTCTAGCGTAGGTGACTGCATCAATAACCATTGTGTGTTTTCTTATATGGCATGAATTTATTTTTTCCCTCAGTGCAATTCCCAGCATTATTCTTTCCATTTTTCGTTGACATGTGGTTATCTTCCTCTCTAAGGCTTTAGTGAGTGACCATGTCTGACACCCATAGCTCAGGACAGGGATTATGCAGCTGTTGAATACGGTCGTTTTATGTCTTATTTCTAGGTGGCTTTTGAATACACTTCTAAGGCTCCAAAATCTCTTCCATGCCTTGCCAATTCTTGAATCGATTTCTCTTTGACTCCTCTTTTCAAATGAGATGATTTGTCCCAGGTATCTAACTTCTTTAGCGATCTTCATTTCTGGGAGTCTGTGGCTGATATTATTGGAGGGTCCGTTGGTCATGATTGCTGTTTTTTGTGGGTTCAATATCAGCCCGAGGTTCGAACTCTTCTCTTTCAGCTGGTTGATCATTGTAATGAGTTCATATTCAGAGCTTGCAATCAAAACTACGTCATCCGCAAATTTCAGTTGGTTAATTCTTATTCCGTCGAGAGAAATTCCTTTGTCATGCCAGTCTAGAGCTTGGAAAATTCTTCCTAACTCTGTGATGAAGATTGTTGGTGATAGGGAATCGCCTTGCCTGACTCCTTTCCTGATCGGAAATATTTTTCCTCTTCTTTCTGTTTCTACATATCCCTTGTTTTCGATGTACATATTTTCTATTATTTGCACGTATGCCTTGTCCACTCCTAGCTGTTCTAATGTCGGTCGTATATTGACGTGGTATATGCTGTCGAACGCTTTCTTAATATCGATGAATCCCAGGTAGAGTTTGAAGTTGTATTCTTGTGATTTCTCTATTAGTTGATTAAGAGTGAACAGATGGTCAATCACCGATTTATTTTTTCTAAATCCTGCTTGATCTTTAGGTAGGCTTTCATCAATTATTCTTGTTATTCTTGCGTTTATTATTTTGGAAAATAGCTTACATGAAGTGGACCCGATTGAAATGGGACGGTAGTTGTTAATATTTTGTCTGTCACCGTTCTTGTGGATGAGGATTATTTTTGAAGTTTTCCATTCGTTAGGTATTTCTTTGTTCTTTAAAATTTTGTTAAAGATGAAGCATATTATTGTATGTAATCCGTCTCCTCCAGATTTTAAAATTTCATTTGTTATTCCATCTTCTCCGGTGCATTTATTATTTTTTAGATTCTTAATCGCTGCTTCCACTTCAGATTTCAAGATGAGAGTTGCTATATGATTTGCCTCGTCATAAGTTTCTAAGTTTTTGAGGGAGTAATCATTTGGGCAATCGTATAATTCTTGGAAAAAATCTGTAGCAATGCTCACAATATCCTGTCGGTTGCTTTGCGTAATACCTTTCTTATTGGTTAATTTAGTTGTCCATAGTTTTCCTTCGCTTTGTTCCATTTTGATTTTTTTGATTGATCGACTGCTATTAAGTATGTCAGCCATTCTTTGTTCTCTATATATTCTTAGGTCCTGTTTTATATTTTGTCTAATTCTTCTGTTCCAATTATTAAGGTTGGTTGAATTTTTTATTTCCTTTTTCCTTTCTTCGATCATTTGTAGAGTCTCCTCGGATAATTTTGAACGATAGTCTTTGGATATATATGTTTTTAGTTTGGCCTGTAGGGATGCTTTCTGAATTCTATTTCTAATGTCAATGTATAGTTCTTGGACGTTATCGTTTTTTCTATTGTCTATGTAGCTTCTTATTTCTTCAATCTTTGTTAGGAGAATTTTTGTATTTATTGATCTTATCACAGGTGTGAAATAGAATGGTCGGGTGTTCTTCATTTTATCTAGCCTAAGAGATATTAATAATAGTAAGTAATTATAATATATAAATAAAAGAATTGTAATTAACAAGGTGCAAAAAAAAAGTATTATAAAATATTAAGATATATATTAATAATAAAAAAACAATATTTTGGTCCAGTAGTTAGTAGTTCAAATAAAAGAATGACAATAATGAATACAAGAAAACTTGTATATATAAATAATAAAGATCATCCTACCACTGGGGTCACAAGTATCCCTGGGAGTGAGGGGAAAAGAAGGAACAGAGTATATAAATTTATGTATATATTTAGTGGAGTATAAATACTTTATTTATAATATCAAAGTATTGTGATATTACGTTTTTTAGCATTCTCTCTGGAATTATCAAGCAAAAACAATAGTTCTTACTTACAATAAAAATTAAATTGTTTCCGTTGTGGAGTTCTTGTATGCATTGATGCCTATAATGAGTGCATTGTTTTGAAGGCTTCTGTTTTTGATGTTTCTATTGAATTTATTCTATGGTAGTGAATCAAATCTTCTCCATTTTATTTCCATCTTTTGTAGCATATTACAAACAGTGGATACGGTATGGTGCATCATATTTAAACAACGTCTGGTTTCTATTGATCAACTACCTAGCTAAGATGATTTTATATTTTATGATGAGTATATCTTTGTAGCATTTGGTGGCCCTCCAGGGGGCCAAATTTATCTTGTTTAAAGTTATACTATTTTCTCTAAAGTTTCTACTTGTCAGATTTGGCCTGTTATTTAAAAATAGATGCATCATACCCTGTTAGTTTAAAAACCCAGATCATAGCCTTGCTTGGAACCCTACCAGTGCCTAATCATTTCTGTTGTGTTGACTATCTAGAATTAAAATTAGGATGAGAATGTATCTCAATTATTTTTTATAAATAATCTTAAAAAAGGTTTATCAAATTAATTGTTCTTTTTCAGATCGGTATGACTACATTGGTAAACTTCTGAAGCCTGGACAAGAGGCAACAAGCTATTCAGATGAAGAGGAAGAAGCCACAAACCAAGAAACTGTTGCTGAAAAACCAAAAGAGGAGTAACTGATTATATTGTATTAAAAAAAAAAAAAAGGAGAAAAAAAGAAACTAAAAAAAATTTTAATATGATAACCCTCATTTATTATAAAGGCACTTTGTGTAGTCTTGTTAATTATAGCCGTAAGTTTGCCTGAGAGGTCATTTCAACAACAACTAAACCAAATCAACAGAAAATAGAAAGTTTGTTTAAAAAGATACTTCACTTTGTTACCATATCTTTTTTAAAATAAATAATTGTTATGAGTATTAAATTATGGTGAAGGTGTCTCTTAAACTTTGTTTATATGTGCTTTTAGTCAGTTATTTTTGTTTAGATAATTTTTTAACTAGCTATGGATAAATCGTGATCCATCCAGCTAGAGACTATATGTTTTTTGTAATAAAAAAAAAGTTTAAAAAAATCAAGTAAGATTATGGAATTATGAATTAAAATAATTTCATTTATTTTAAAAATAGTTTTATGTTCAATTCAGAAGGCATTTTGGACAGATTATCGCAGTATCGTTGATATCATTGTCATTTAAAGAAATTTTATCTGAAATTTTTTTATATTGTTAAGGCATTTTTTTTTTGTTGTTTTTTTTTCCTTTGATGCTGTTTAACAAATAACTTGGTAATATGGTTATTTCGAATGGAATTTCTTTTATTGAAAAGGCTGATATACTTAAACCAAATGGTCCTATTTAGGTAGGTAATATAAGTTCAGAGGAAAAAAATGAATTATCATTTCCAAAAATATAATAATTTTTTAAGATTATATTGTCCTGTATATACTATTTTCTAAGATTGGATTTATTAATCTTCCAACTAATTTGAGACTGCCTTTTTGATATATATTTTTTTTTAATTATATCAATTGAGGATCTGTTAATCAGTCTAATTATATTTATATTTGAGGCTGACAGATTCTTAGTTATCATGAGTGTGAGTATGTATCATATATATGTGTGTATTATATATACATAAATATCTGATTATACTAATACCTTAGTAAGATCTTGACGGGGAATTTTATTGACATGTTATGATGAATTGTTAATGTATGATGTGAAATATATATATATATATATAAAGAAATCAATTTCAACCATTAATGTTATATTTTAATATTTCTCTTCTCCATACTAATTGCTTCTTTCTATCACCAAATTTTTATTATTGTTTGGTGAAGAAATTTGTAATAATTTTGTATGCTACACTTATTTCTGTGTGTTTCTTGAGTCATTATGTTTGTTAAATATATCACTTTTTGACTATTTTTATAATTATTTTTTTAAAGGGAACCATGAAAAAATTCATTTAGTTGGTTAAAGAATTATTAATAATTATATATTCCAAGTTTTTAACGCAGTTGACATACAAATTTCATCGAATTAGGTTTAATAATGGATATTTGAGGGATTTTTAATATAGTAAAATCATAAAACTATAGGAAGAAACTCAGTATGTATATACAGTGGAGCGTCGATTATCCAAACTAATGTTGTCAGGGGTGGTTCGGATATTCGAAATTCACTAAAAAATAATAAAAAAATTTAAATTCCAATTTTTCTATTAATGAAACAACCACTCGTTTTCTGTTTGTTGGCATGCTGCAATTTTAAAACAAAAAGTGATCACAAATGTAATGTACACCTCATAAAGAATGATTTAAAACTGAAGATGAGCAACCTATTAGCAACCAAATGAATATGAAGGGATTCAGAGAAACAAATTAAACCACCTAATTAGTTTTACAGTTCTTAGTAAACAAATATGTAGTATTGAAGTCCAAGTTCATTTATTTGCAGGTTCCGAGAAATGATTAGGGCCCTCTTGTTGACATTCATGGAAAAACATTTTATTTTTCATAAAAAACCAGCAGAACTCCCATCTTCTTACCATCCTGTATCTCTCCTGCCCGTAATGGGCAAAATACTTGAAAAACTCATTCTGACACGTCTTCATCCTATCATAGATAAATTCCAATCAAATAATCTCAGATCACCAATTTGGTTTCCAAACATCACACTCTATTATCCAGCAATGCCATCGTGTTGTGGACGTTGTCTCATCCGCATTAGAGCGCGGAATGTACTGCACGGGAGCTTTTCTCGATGTAGAGCAGGCTTTTGATCGAGTCTGGCATCCGGGACTGCTTTACAAACTCCGTAAATTCTTACCTTTTACTTACTTCCTTATTATCAATTCCTACCTCAGTAATAGAGCCTTTAAAGAAAACCATAATTTTTCCTACTCTTCCCTCTTTACCCAGTCTGCCGGAGTTCCTCAAGGTAGTATCCTGGGTCCCATCCTATACACGATATATACAGCTGACATCCCAACCCATCCAAGCACTGTCCTCACTACCTATGCTGATGACACATGTGTGTTATCAGTAAATAAGGATCCATTTGTTGCATCCTAATCTCTTCAATACCATATCTCAAACCTTCAAGAGTGGTGTCAAAATTGGAGAATTAAAATAAATCCTAACAAATCCCATCAAATTACCTTCACCCTTCGTCGTAAACCTACAAATTCCTGCCCTACTGTATCCTTTAATAATATTACACTGAACCCTGCCATACAGATAAGTTACCTAGGACTCCATCTGGACAAACGTCTCACTTGGAATCCTCATACAAGACTGAAAAGACAAGAAACTGCTCGTCGTTTTCGCCTACTTCAACAATTACTGGACAAACGCTCTAAGCTCCCAATTAATTACAAAAGACTCATTTATATGACAGTTATCAGACCTATTTGGACATACGGAGTTGAGCTTTGGGGCTCTACTAAACCATCCAATTCATCTCATATCCAATCCAAAATCCTTCATAAAATCCTCAATGCTCCTTATTATGTCACAAACAAACTCATCCATCATGATCTTAATATCCCATATGTTGCTGATTTGGCCCAAACTAGATACCTATCCTTCCATGACAAGCTCCATACACACTTGAATCCGCTAGTCTCTCAACTTGCTTCTCATACTAATGATAAATTTTCATAAAATTTTATTTAATAAACAATAATTTTTACAATACAAATAAGTAACTGGCTGATCTGATCAAGTTAATTAAAATTACATTTGAAAAAAACAGTTCTGCTAATTGAGTGTTCCTGTAACTGACATTCCGATAATTGACCCTCCACTGTATTTAGTATACCAAAAACATAGCAATTTCAAACATTTTACATACTACCAAAAACGTAACATCAAAGTATAAATCATACTATAACAGGTCAACATTTTACATTTCATTGGAAGTATCATGATTTTTTACCCTTGTCCCCCTTTTTAGCAATGTCTTGTTTTTGGTTTTCTTTTTACTCTTTTACGAGTTCAGAATTACTCTAAACATTTCTGCTAATAGTCTCCTCAAGGCACTAGGAAAAAAACTTACTATAGAGGAATAAAAAAATATATTTTACTTTGGAAAATAACGATTCACTTGTAACATACAATTAGACACTGAGAAAATCCCTTGAGTCTCTGATTTTTTTTTTTTTTTTTTTATTGAGATGTTGAAAGTTTTTTTATCTGACAACTCAGTGTCAAGTTTTTTTATATAAGATTTTATCTAAAGTAATATTAGTGTTATATTATTTAAAAAATAAGAAAAATAAAAAGTATTGATTATAAGTAAAATACACAAAGGAAAAAACCTAGTTGTGTCCATTCATAATACGTTTCTTACAGGTTTGAATATAAGTACAATATAAAAATTGTGTGCCACACCATATTTTTTTTTCAGTTTTATGTGTATACAAACATGTATGTGACTTTCAGTAATTTGTGGCTTCAACAGTTATTTTATAAATCTAAAATAATGCTTCCTCGTGAAAACCTATCTATTTAGACAATTAAAGAACTTAAAATTCTAAATAAGGTTTGTATCTAACATTATCAATTTGTTTCAGTAATATGGTTGAAACTGATGGTCAAAATGCAGCAATTTTTACCTACTTTGCAAAGAAATTTAAAATAGTAATTTTTAAATGTTAATACCTTGGAAAAATCTATGCTGTTAAAAAAACGTTTCAAATAAAACTAGTGTAACATCAAATGTAGTGCTTAGTTTTTGTAGTTTTAAATATTAATTATTATTTGTATGTGTAAATATTATATAGACCCCTTTTATGTTGTATTGTGCTTAATCACTCATTGAGTCAGAATGGCTCCTTTATAACTAACTAGATGAGTTACAACTTCTAATTTTTAGCCTGGAACTGATAGATTCCAAAAATGAAGTCACATGTGGTGGATTGGTTAGCATAGCAACCTATAATGCCCAAGATCACAGGTTCACAGCCCTGCAGGTGGCCTTAGGATTCTTTAAAGTTAGTAAAAAGTCCTTGGTTGTGCTGTCCTTTATAAGAGACATAAAATGGGGTGCCTGTACTGTCAGGCACCTCTTAAAGATTCCTAAACTAATAAGTGACTTGAAATGAACAAACAAAGAAATAATTTCAAAAAGTCAGTTGTTTACTGTTTAACTCCCCAAACATCAAAATGGCAAATGCAGCTTAAAAAGTGATGACGTATGTTTGTAGGTCTATAATGAATAGTGGTATTTATCAAAGATCGGATTACCCCAAGATGTGCTCATTTTATATGATATACAATTGACTATCAATTTAAAAAAAAATCTTAATAGTTAGATCTTTTACAATTTGAACACATTTTGTACTTTTTCACCAATATTGTATTATTTTCTACTCTAGATGGGCATCCTCTAATGTTAGTAGGCTGATCGAAGTAAAACAGATGTATAAAAGTCTTATGAATTTGCACATTGTCTCTATTGTTTATTAATCCAACAGAATTGTGTTAGATATGCGGCAACATTTGCAGCCTTCTATTGATGATAACAAAACATGTTTTTTAGTAGAAAACATCTCTATTCCAAGTGTTCAAAAACAATAATATTCTGCAAAAATTTAGCTCCAATGAAGACAAAATAGATGGGGCCAAAAGAGTATTCGTGTAACCTTCAAAGAGTATTCTCAATGACTGTGAGTGAGTGATTAAAATATGGAATGGCACTCTCAATTTAATGTTCTTTGATTCTTGAATTAAAAATTCTTATTGAGAAGCCCCATTTTGGAGTTATGAACCAGTAACTGAAAAAAGTAGCAAACTGTGGAATGCAGACGATTCTCTACAAACGCTCATTCAGCCTGTCCTGTTCGGTTCAGAAGCCTTGGTTATAAAGATAGCCAATGGAAAATCGCCCGAAACTTTTGAAAGGAACATTTGATAGTGAATATATGGACCTATTAGTGAAGAGGAAGCATGGGGGAGACATACCAATGCGGAGCTAGCAAGTCTATTTAAGGCCCTGGATGTGTTCAAAGTAATAAAGCTTGGTAGGTTGCGTTGTTCTGGCCTTATTGCCAGAATGACAAAAATCGAGAAAAGGTGCAGGACACAAGCTGCTATGGCTGGATGGAGTCAGTTAGGACTCCAGGAGTCTATTAAATGTTCGGAACTGGAAGGCCGCTGTACTATAAATGAGGGCTGGCAGAAGTGTATCTAGGAGGCCTAAACTCATTGATGGCCTGAAGAGCCACGAAAGAAGTATATAAATGGCATGTTTGCCATTGAAGCTTCATAATGGCAGACAACTATTCGTAGGTCTTCAAGGACATAACTTAATGAAATATTTTAAACTATCTTTCTAATGAACATCTATATTTTTTTAGAAATAAAGTTATTAAAGAAGCAAAGGTGATCCAGTTTTTAAAAGATCATTTATAAAATATTTTATATTTCACTAAATGTATGATTCACTAGCAAGTTTCTTAAAAGGGTACAAAGATTTGCGTAGAACCCATTCTCTATTTTGCCCAAAAATGCCAATTTATGTACATTTTAACTCCATTTTTTTAGATTATTATTAAATACATTTTAAATCCAGAGCCTCTTCTGCAATTGATCATCTGAGATATCTTTTTGGACCCAGGCGAGGATATAATCATTATTTTTAACGATTGACCAAGGTTTTTCAGTACTCCAATATTTCGGGTTATATAATAATAATGTCTTTATTTATTCTGGGACAAGTCCCTATAGAATAACAATACAGGTATTGTAAGCTATTATAGTATGTCTTAGAGTGAAAAATAGTTACATTTAATTAATTATTACATGTAATTTAATAAGTGAGAAAGAATAAAAAAAAATGTGAATTACCTACAATAACAATATTTTAAGAACAGATTAGAAGAAAAGAAAGAAAAACAAATAAAAATAATTATGTTGAAGAAATTGGTCCGGGTAGAGGTCACTGAATGAAATTCTCAAGTAATTTCAGAAGATCTTTATTCTTTATTCTTCTTCTGAAATTACTTGAGAATTTCATTCAGTGACCTCTATCCGGACCAATTTCTTCAACATAAATTATCATAGGTCAACAATTATCATCAATAAAAATAATTATATAAGAGAAATAATTTATAGTAACATATATATGAAATTTATGCCAGGAAAAAACAAAAATGAAGAAAAATTAAACAATATTATCAGAGATTTACTTTTCATCCCTTTTTTTTCTTTTTTAATATCTATCTAGATGATATTAATAATACATATGTACATGGTTTAAATTCCACTCACTCATATATATAAATAAATAAAAACACACATAAATGTACATCAAAAAGCATTATTCATTCATCGAATAAAGAGTAAATTAAGTCAAAACTGATCCCCTACTATTTTCGATTTTTTGGGAATAGTATAATATAAGCATTCTTCCTCTTCTGTTGGACTTCCTTCGACCTGACTTGGGTATTTAACAGGTTTATCACTATCAACTTAATAAAAATGCGGGGCGTGCCTCTTTAGTCTACGAATCCCATCCAAGTTTTCAGGTGGTATCATGTGATGATAATGGTATTAAGGACTGGTAGTTCGTAGCAAACAAGATGGGCACGATAGCTTATTATGCCTCCTTCCTTGGCCTCTCTTGTCTTATTCATTTTACCCAACTCAATTCAAATGGTCCGTTTCATTGTGAATGTGAGTTATGGTGTTTCTTAAATGGATCTAAAATTTTGGTTCAGCTCCATTTTAGGTGACTAATTAATTAATTCTACTGTAAGATTCTTAATCATTGGAATTGTTAAAACTACTGCTGTTTTATACTGTATGATAATTGTTGACATTGATAATATAAGTGGAAGAAAGTGGTCCGGGTATTTGTACTTTTCTATCCTTAATTGTCTGTATTTTGCATATAGCCCTGAAGAAGACCTACAAAGTAGGTCGAAACGCCAATGTTATTAAGTAGCCGACTACTTAATAAAGTTTTCTCCAATTCTAAGAGAAAATTCATTGATCTCTACCCGAACCACTTTCTTCCACATACTGCTGTTTTAATTTATTATTTAAAATTATTATTCGTGTCAGCTTTTGGTGGGCTGAGGAAGTTGTACCTAAAGCAATAATAATTTAAATTACAGTTAGAGCTCGCCACTGAATATGGTTTTGTATGTCACTACAGCGAACAGAAGTCAACAGCTCTGATCTAATTAAAATAACATTCTTATAAATTTTTATTTCTTTTTTTTTTAACTGGATTTAATTCTTCTTTTATTTAGGGTAAGAGAAATAAAACCGTTTTACAGTTATTGTTTATTCTTAATTTTCACTCTATTAGAGACATTTCGACACTATGGTGTCATTCTCAATCTTTTCTTCTTCTGCATCTTTCAACTGGAAAGTCATACTTTTAAAAATTCTTAGATCATTAGTTCTCCATGGTCAATAAAATAATATTGCATTCTTATTATTAATATAACCATGCAATATTATTTTATTGACCATGGAGGACTAATGATCTCCTAAGAATTTTTAAAAGTATGACTTTCCAGTTAAAAGATGCAGGAGAAGAAAAGATTGAGAATGATACCATAGATAACTTGAAAACGGTTTTATTTCTCTTACCCTAAATTAAAATAACAGTAAAGCGCTATTATAATCTCATGGATCCTTAGGTTTTGTTAATCTCATAAACACTTGTAACAAGCAGACGTCAACAGCATTTATATATAATTCTACTAAGTAGTTGTATGCTTTGCTGTGAACTGATGATAAACCAACAATTTTATAAAATAATTTAGTTCTTGGGCTGCTAAATTTTGATTTTGGTTGCATTAATTGTACAATTTGCAATTTACTGTAATAATTATATTTGATTCTCTAGATTTTAGGCATTGATATTTATGTATATTTTTAGTTTTTTAATTTTCAATAATTCATTCTAAAAATATGACTCGTAGATTAATAACTAAGATGGCATTAATACTAAAGTAAAAACATAGGTGTCTTTAAAAGTTTCAGATTCTTGAAGTGTGTGACACGAGTCATCAAAATTTTATAATTTTAATAAATAGGTAGTGTCATTAATCATAATTATTTATTGTATTAGGAATTGATTTTTTTTCTCATGTAACTGCTCACATTACGAGCTTTTTTAAGGCTGTTGTTCTAATTCAATATTAGATAAATTTTCCATGTTTGAATATTATAAATCTTACAAAAAATGTGATAATTGAAGGTTTTGTTATTTGTTGTTTTTTAACAGCAAGTTTTTCATTTTTTTACTATAAGAAAAATTGTATCTATAGTTATACTGTAATAGAAATATTTTACATAGCCATTATTCTTAATGTTTATTTTAACCAGTCTAAGCTTAAAATATCGGGGCATATTTTTATTTCTTTTATAGCCCATAGTAGTAAAAAAAGATATAATAATAATATTGATTTGTATTATAAAGTTTATTACTTTTATAATTGATCGAAAATGAGGCTTTAGATTATTTATTTTAAATGAGTAATAATAAATATTAGGACATAAACTATATTTATTGACATTAGGTTATAAAAATTAAACATTAGTTTATTTTTTTAAATAGACAAAAATAAAACATTTTATAAAGTAAAATGTGTGAAATGTATATAAAAGAAATCTAAGCTTAATTTAATAATAATTATTAATACTATTTATTTATTATCACCCAATTGTGAGCTGTAAAGTCCTTAAAGAGAAAATAAAAAAACTTGCACAACTGGGATTAATTAATTAAAATATACATTTATTTAGACATAAAATCAGTGTGTTAACTAAATTTTGGAAGCAGTAATAAAAGAAAAAGCAGATAATCAGAAAAATTAGTGACTTTTTATTTTAATGAATAATATTTTTTGTTTAATATGAGGTTCCTCTTGTTCACTTTTCCCACATGCTTATAAACAGGTCAGCAATAATGAAATTGAAGATATGTGTGAAAGATTGGGAGAAATTAGGGTATACAGTGGTTTCTTATCTGATAAAACTCCCTATCCAGTTTCTATTTAAACAAGATATAAGATTTTGAAATTTTATAATTTATTTTTGGTCACTCTTAACCATTAGGTAAATTTGTCTCACATATGGTAACAACTAAAATTTTATATAATCATGGAAATAAGTATTTCTCTCTTTCCTTTTTCTATTTTCAGTTGTTAATATTTTCTTTTATCTTCATGCTAATTGTATCAATTTGTAGCAATAAGATTATTATATTGTTATAATTTAATATTTACAAGATTAAATTAAGAATGACAAAAAATAAAACTTATACAATTTTCAAGGATACCATCTTACTGCAAGTACAGTGGAATGTCGATTTTCCGAACTAATATGGTCAGGGGTGATTTCGGATAATCAAAATAAAACTAAAAACTAAATACCAGCCAAATCAGTAGGAAGGGATTCAGAGAAACAAATGAAATTACTTAATTAGGTTTACAGATCTTAGTAAACAAATACTATTGAAGTCTTAGTTCATTTTTTAGCAGTTTCCGAGAAATGATTAGGGCCTCCCTTATTGATGTTCATGGAAAAAATCATTTTATTTTTCATCAAATCTTATATAATAAAGTTTGTTAAAACAACTATAATTTTAACAATACAAATAAGTAACTGGATGATCTGATCAAATTAATTAAAATTACATTTGAAAAAAAAAAAAAGTTCCGTTAATTGAACCTTCCGATAATCGACACTCCACTGTACTACAAATCATCTCATGATTAACATTGCGTTTTATTTATTTTATAATTTGATTGATTTTATTCTGCGTCTTATAGTATTCAAAAAACATTTTGAATAATTTTCAATTTTTGAAAATATTTGTTTACACCAAACATTTAATCATCTCTTATTAAGGCATCATTATAGTCTGATTTTCAAAGTCATGATACTCCTCCATATCATAAATCTGTGAAATGGCTATTTACCACTTATTGCTTTTGTTTCTTGCATATAATTATTTTTATTTTCACTAGTGTTTGATCTTTTATTTATAATGAGATTGCAGAAGTTTAATAAAATTATTTTTAATTTTTTTATGGACAATAATTTTTATAATGCCATTGGAATAATAATCAAAACAAAGCTTTATGTCTCTAAAATACTGAAAAATAACTAACCAGTCAAATCAAACACTTATTTTTTATATTTTATTGAATGTCTGAGTGATATAACTGTCTGTGATAAATGTGTCTGTTTGGACTGTCGATGTAAGATGTTCTGTATCTTGACAACAGCTTGATCTTGTTATCTTCATTGACTAGAATTTGTTGGTGTAATTCCTGATGATGCCGTGATTGGCTAAACATTTACTAGCTAGTTAGTCTAGAGACTTATGTTTTTTTTTTTAAATTCTAATAATTATTTTGTCTCTTTTCAAGAGTTTGCTCATTTTTATCAGTATAATTTTTATTTTATGATAATGTGTAATGATAGTCCATATGTTGATTATTTCTTTTTAATTAGTGTTTTGATTCCCCTACATAGACTGCTGCAACTTTAACATCTTGTTAAATTTAAAGAACAGGTTAAAAATGTCAGGTATATTTTTAGCACCATAAGCGCAAAAATTGCAAATTATTAAAAAAAAATTGATAGATTATACCTAAGTGATAGGTTTAATTATTTTTATTTTATTCTTTCATAATTTTAGTTTAATGGTTAAAAAAATTTACATTTTTCCACTTCCTCTTTAAAAATTACTATGAATGTTTGTGGGAAGGTTACAGAAAAAAGTTTCAGACTTTTATCACTCATTCAATATATGAATTTTCTTTAACCCTAACTAAAGTACAAAATAACAAATGTAAATATTTCTGGTGTTAGGGGAACGAATTGAAACATGCCATTTTTTTAACAATTCAATTCAATGTTCAACTGTAACTCAAGTTTGCTTATTATAATTAATTATTTTCTAAATTTTATTTATTTTTATATCAAGCTTAATTTAATTTCATTTATTTGGATGGACTGCAAAAAAATTGAACTATTTCGTCAGCTCTACAATGATATACCCTTTGCAAAGCTAGTCTAATTTCAAAGAGATAATGAGGTTAGAAGGTCAAAACAATGTGAGATATCTACAGCAAAATGAGTAACAAGTATTTAATAAATTTGTCCTACTTTTTGTTCTATCTGTGTTCTTATGATTATTTTAATGAAATAATTGCGTTGATGAAATTTATTCCTATGATGAGGTAGAAATTTTTGTTTCTAATTGCTCTTTTAAAAAATATTACAGATGATAAAGGTGAAAGAAATTCATTAACGTTAGAAAAAAAAAAGTTTCCTGAAAAATTCTTTTAAAAAATCATATATCAAAATGTATTGAGATAAGAATATTTAATCAGCTGTAATGAACTATTTTTTTATAGAACGTATCTCTAATGGCTATCATTTTTCATTAAACTTCCATATGTATAGTACAAAACCATTTTTTTTATTTTTATAAATGAACCAAACCAAATAATTAACTACAATATAATGTATTTGTAAATAATAACAACATAAAACGGGTGACGCATCAGCCGACTTTCACCTACTACCCTACTTAGCATAGGAATCAAAGTAAGCGTTAAGTAGGTCTAGTGAAAGTTATACAGCATTGGATTTTAGTCGTTAACTGTGTACTTGATTTAAAAAGTTCCATCTTTTATCTCTTTATTCTCTCAGACCAGTATTTTAATTATTATAATAAACTTTTAAAGTTTTGGATCATTCCATTTTATATGTTATTAGCGTAGTGAACGGTGACCAACTAACCAAATTGACTTGGTTTAAGTCTAAGTACACCAAGGGAGCAGGACAGCCCAGGGTGTATAGCGCTGAGTTGCGAAGATGTGGTTCCCGAACGAAGCTGAGGCGGATCAATTATTTAATCTATTAAAAACCATTATCAACGAGTCTAATATGGTGACCATTACTCACCATAGACTATTTGCATAAATCAAAAAGTGTTGACAGCGTTTGTTGTTCTTTTTTCGTTAAAATCTATGTTGTGAATGAAGTGTCTCCTATAAACCGAGTGAATAATGTAGTAACATTGAATATAATATTTTCATGCATCTGCGGCTGACAGGGTTCAATAAACACATTTTTTAATAGAAATAAAAATGTCTTCTTCTGGAGAACCTCATCGCGATCGGTCTGCGACCATTTCTTTCTATGGTAAAAGATCCGAGGCAATACGATTCCACGAAAGGCAAGGAGACCCCTGATATTCTGCTGGAAGCGGAACAAAGGGGATGTTTGTGTGGCTTCTCTTCGACCCACTCTCCAACATCGACTATATCGGGTGGACATTCGTGCTCCATATGACCCATAAATGAAGCCATCAGCAATGTTTATGACATTTAAAGGTGCGAATTAGTTGGAATGAAACAGAAGTCAACGTAGCTGATTTGACCTTAGCGACATTCTGAAGAATCAGCGAAAACCACATAAGAACGATGCACCACTAAGTTTGGGAACATAGAAAGAAGTTGACAAATGAACGCTTTAATTACCCATACCATTCCCTTGATATAAAGAACGGAAAGAACTCGTACAAAACAATATAATGGTACAAGAGACAAGCAAGCGTCCAAGTGAAGTGATTCATTTCCTATTCTAAGTTTTGGAAGAGGATTTAACGTGACCTATCATTTGGGCTTTCTGAGCGTGTAAATGAAAACAAATTATCCGCGAAGGGGAGAAGAAATGGCAGCAGGTGAAAGACTGCATTTTTTGAAACTATGTACACAACCTGCATTTTATTTTGGTGTTAAATACGATCTGTATGTTCATATCAGTAAATTGCATTTCCTCAAGTTTATCAGCATCCATGGTAATAATTTCGTAACATAGATTGTTTCTTTGAAAATCAGTTTTAAAACCTTCGCTTTTATGCTATCACTTTCTTGGAATTTGACATTTTTTTTCAACGATCTTTCTTTTCTTGTTTCAAAATGGCGGCCGATTAAAGGTTTTTTTCATACTACCTTTCCGGACTATTTATGAATGAAAAGAATTAAATTAATTCTATTTATATTATATAAACAAAAGATTTATATTTGGCATGATTATACCAGAGCATCGAAAGAATAATATTTTTTTTATTTCAGGCAGAGGGGAATCCAAGAGCTGGCAAGTGGGCCGACCGCCGGATAAAAAATAAAGAAATACTTATATATCATAGACAAATTTCTAGTATCAAGGGACCCCTTTAGACTCTTAGGTAACCCAATACCCCCCAACCACTAGCCACCACCCTCTTGTCATCTGTTGAGTAGTGGTTAGCATAACATCCTACAATGCCCAAGATCGTGTGTTCGGTGCCCTAAAAGGCTTTAGTTTTTTTTATAGTAAAAAATCCTTTGTCATGCTGTCCTTCATAAGAGACATAAAATGGGGATAAAACTGATGGTCACGATTATGTGCGGTGTCAGGTACTTATTAAAAATCCCTTCTAATTATAATGTAGCATGTCTTCCTCAACCAAGAGGGCCCCGCTATATTTCAACGCCTGTGTCCTGGCAAAATCTATATTCTATAATTACTTTGCGTATGGTTTGGGTGCATACGTGTACATTGTGACACCTATCTCTTTAAATCACCATTTAACTAAATAAAATATACAACACAATATTATTCATTTTCACTCAATTTGCTTTTGTTATAATTTTCTTTGTTAATTATTCCGCAGGTTGTCGCTTCGAGTTGAGGCAGTTAACTTTTTTTTTTTTTTAAAGTTTTAACTTTTCATTTATTTCCCTTTTAATAATTTCCAAAAATACAAGTTACCATGAAGCTTAGTATGGAAAAGAGAATGTAATTATGGGAAATGTGTAAACTTCGGTAATCATTTCATCTAGAAATAATCGTTTCAACAAATACATATTATTTATACTTCGAAATTTTATTAAAAACATTTATTTCTTGATGAAATGATTACCGAAATCTACTCATTATCATAATTACAATTTCTTCTCCAAACTAAAGCTCACGATAACTTGTATTTTTGGAAAATATTAAAAATGAAACGAATAAAAGGTTAAAACTTGTAACTCAACTCGAAGCGACAATCTGCGGAACAGATAGATTTTCTTTTTTTCGACAAGCCCAATACTTCTTATCAAAAGAGACAGTCATTTAGTTTGTATTTCCTTTCAATGTATTTATGTTTATATGTATATGAAATACCAACACGCGGAAGACTAAAAAGGATGCTAGAAAAAATGGTATTAAGACGAAAACGAAGGATATTAAAAACTATTTTAGACTAAATGTATCTAGACGTTGAAGGGGGCAGGAGTAGTACTTGGTGGAACCGCGAGCGCTGGCGATGCAGAAATTATAGCAAATCAATAGCGGTTGACACCACTAAGGGATTCTGTAGTCCACTCAGATGGTGACCTAAAACCATCAATGTAAACTAATTTAAGAATATTTAATATTAACATTTTATATGTTTCATTTTGTTTAAAGATACTCTACAAACATATAAACTTCTTCAGTAGCAATTTATTCTAAAATAAAAATTAATAGAAAAAATTGATTTTTTTTCATATTATTCGGCTACTAAAAGCTTTTCTCCGAAATTAATTAAATATGAAAATTAAACAATAAACATATAATAATATTAAATTTAATAAAGTTATTCTTTTCTTCTTACGACTATTTTGCCGCATTATGGCACCTACTTTTATTATTTAGATTTATCATCAGATATTTTTTAAGGCCGCCCAATCATCTCTGCCTATTTCTCTAATGTATAAATCCTTATTTGAAAAGGTAAAATATAATTAAAAATAAATTATTACAATATATTTCCAGCCCCGGTGAATACGTGGATAAGACTTAGTTTGTTCTGAGTGAGTTCTTTATATTTAAACAAGCGTAATCATGCCATTTTTGTGGTTTTTGGATTGAAATTGAATAATAATATAAGGGATAACTCTACTTCAAGCCAATGCCTGACTTAGCCTACTTATGCACCAAGAGAATGGCACTATTCCGCTTCCCAAAGTAGAAGCTCATTTTTCAGACAATTCGAATTAACCACTTGTTCACGGGGGCTGTAAATAGTTCTATATGATTACCACGATCAATTTCATGTCTGTCCCTGACGTGATTTGTAAAATTAGCATGACACACTAATAGAATACTTACTTTGTTCCAACATTTATTTAATTAAAATCTTGGTTTCAATAAATTTAAAAATGTTTATATCTACTTTAAAAAATAAACTGAACCACTACAAGCTTTGAAAGGTATTGGGTTCAGAATTGGTACGGACTGTAATATTTATAAGCCAATGGTTGTGCAAGGATGTGATTTGTACAAGTTCAAGCTCAACCCCCGAGTTTTTCACCAAAGAAAAGGTGCCAAAGAAGAGGTCGTGTGGGCTCACCAGGAAAGTCTCCGGATACAGACTCGATTCACAGCTGTTAACCGAATAAATAACTTATTTATCAAAATCTAAATCTATTAATTTATGCAAGGTATATATATTATATCTGATGCCGTTATTAAAATATTTGTAATATCGATACGGAGATAAAATCTCAATTTTTTCTATCTGGAGCTCGATTAGAAACGGTACAGTAATACAGTAAAGTAATTCACGGCTAATATCAGCCGACGTTTTGGCTTAAGTTGAAGACATTTTTTTGATCCTAAACAAGATACAACAATGAACAAAAAATGATAAAATAAGTAATGAAAATTTATTTACTTGTACTTAAAAACTTACAAATAAAAATATTACAACAAATACGACTAATAATTACAAATACTTAAAAAGTTTACCTGATATGGACCATACATGACTTCCATGTACATCTGCTAAACCGTTAATCTGTGAATAAAATGGTAATTCTAAATCAAATTAAAATCTGCGTGTACCGCATCTATTATTATTTGAAATTTTGTCGTATTACTTATTGCTGCACTATATATTAAAAACATCGCTACGGATACTAATCAAAAATCTAGATGGATGATTTTTACCATTAAAACAATTTTCAAGCTAATATCACTTCCGGTTCATAAACAATATCTATCGTTTAATATGTTATTTCAAATGATATAAAAACGGTAAATATTAGATTTTAAAATAATTGGTTCATGTTCAAAAGACATCATTTTTGAAAAACAAAATCTTAAGGTCCCGGAGATCACGCAGTAAACAAAAAAGGTGCGAAATTAGATTTTATACCATTTGCTCAAAAAAGAAATTTTAACCCTCAGCGTCTATTGTTTTTTATTTAAGCGGCAAACGAAAGAATGACATACGTCGTACAGACGTCACGTCTAAAACTAATCAAAATTTATTCAGGACGGTCCCAAAATGAATATATCCCTTGAAATCTGACAAAATTTTTACAAAATATTCTTTATTTCATAGAAAAAATAAAAATATTATAAAATAGCTCATACAAGACTGAAAAGACAAGAAACTGCTCGACGTTTTCGCCAACTTCAACATTTACTGGACAAACGCTCTAAGCTCCCAATTAATTACAAAAGACTCATTTACATGACAGTTATCAGGCATACGGAGTTGAGCTTTGGTGCTGTACTAAACCATCCAATTCATCATGTATCCAATCTTACTATCCAAAATCCTTCGTAAAATCCTCAATGCTCCTTATGTCACAAACAAACTTATCCATCATGATCTTAATATCCCATATGTTGCTGATTTGGCCCAAACTAGATACCTATCCTTCCATGACTATTCTTGATACCCCCCCCCCCCCGAGGCGTCTGAAAAAAAGAAGGCCTCGAGACCTTCTACTATAGAACTTTATCGGAGTGCTACCGATGGGTAGTTTCTCCACAAGTGTTTTTTTTTTCATGTATTTTGTTTATGTTAGCAAATTTACTTTTATTGTAATATTATTACAGTTGTAAATATCAATAAATTATTCTAAAAAAACAACAACAAAAAACAGCTTAGAACTTCTACTAATAGCTCCAAGTCTACAGTTCAAAGACTTGAATGGGAAATTAGCTTACAGTGTTGAAAAAAATTACTAAATCCTGGCAAAATACTTAGCAGCCTTCCTCAATTATGAGACTCAGAACTCCATTTTCTGTGAGTTCACAAGTTTATACACTTTCAACCAACTTACAACTCCAACGAGGGTAAATCGAACAGATACCATTGGCAATCTGAGGAAATATGATGGTGGTCATCATAGCAGATGATTGATAAATTGACTGATATTATCATTGAGATCTAAAAACTGAGAACTTCCCCCGTGGTTGGACTTTTGCACTGATTCATCTCTTCCATAAGAAAAGTGACAAAACGGACTTTAAAAACTACTGAGACCTTACAAAATTCTCTCAAATGCTCTGCACATTAGGGGTGGTTATTAGGGCATAACAACAACTTGATCCACAATTGGGAGAATGCCAAGGAGGATTCAGAAAAGAGCGCTCTTGTGCTGAGCAAATTATGAATCTGAAATCTATCTATTCTAATCTGAAGCTGCGGAATGAGACATTGTTGGTGACATTCGAGGACTTTGAGAAGGCTTATGACTCGATTGACAGATTGGTTCTTATTCAAATTCCGGAGGACTTTGGATTGGATAATAAAACCAGGGCAATCATTCAGCAGACTTTCACTATGTACCACAACATTCAGAGTCAAGATCAGAGGAGTATTTTACTCTTAGGAGTACTCAGACCCTCGGAAAAATGCACTCAATCTTGTACTTCAATTGTGTACTTTAAAAAGTCATTTGTGTTATATGAGTGGCGTAAGGGAATGTACGGTGGTGTACAAAATATAGTAAAATTAGATTACAAAAAAAATAAACCTCTCTAGGTATATCCTATTCCTGCTTTTGTGGACGATCTTGCAATTTTCTCTTATTCCTTAAACATAAAAACCTTATTAGATTCAGGTTAAATGTTATTAAAATACCGACCATTGTTACAGATTCCATTTCCTTCATGAGATCATCTGACATCTTTCTCACTATAATCCTAAATGATTAAACTAACCCCATCCCTTTAAGCTCTTTTGTTGGTAGTACATGCTTCAAACCTCATATCCTCCAAATTTTCCATCAGCCATAACAGTACCCTTAAGTTATTCCACTGTTATATACATCTTCCACAACCTACCTATTATTAAATGTTATCTGTCAACCCACTGTACATCCACACTTTGATTATGGCTGGTATACAGCAGCAGATGAGACCGTCTCGAAAGTACTTCTTTCTAGAATTTGCCTTTGGTACCCTGAGCCAGTCACATGGCCAGGTTACCAACAACAGTTGCTTTATTCTACTACCAGCTCCTAGTCTTTTCTTTTCTATACCAAACTTTCAGTGCCTTTATTTAAATGTATCTCCCTCCCTATTGTACTTTGTTCTATAAATCTCTACTTTTTCATTACCTACCTCCTTAGCTTCATAATTAGCAAATCTTAATTAATGGTACTTACTCAGAAGTACCTAAATCACGATGTTAAATAATTGAGTTGATTAATTTTTTATTTTCTCTTTTCTCACCATAAGGATTTATTTTCTGTCACTTATTTATTTTTATTGACTCTGATGTAATCACTATTTGATTTTCATTATTCGTCTTTTGGCAGGCACTTTTTGTATTATCCGAAAATTTTTGTTATGTATTTTTCCAAAAACAATTAATGTCAGAATAAAAATTTTTTGTTGTCACTCTTTCTGGACTCATAGACTTAAGAGTCTGAGTAACTCAGTTAACTCTGATATGAGTATGTACAATATAAATAAAATCTACCGCATGTATTAAGTACGATTGATAGTAATTTATTTTCAGCCCGATGACCCCCAAACCCATTCTGTTCAACCACAAGAGGGCTAAATTTCTTTAAAAGTTCTCAAAATCATTTAGAAAAGAATCAGTTGCAACAATCAGGATCAGCAGACTCTTCTTTGGCTCACCCAGCCACTATAAAGTGTGTGCACTGCATTAGAGGAAAGCCTGGTGGTTGAGAGTGATCTTGGCCAAAATCAACTCCCTGCACCAGTTTTAACTTAAAAATAGTTCATTCTCTATCATTTACTGAACCCAAGACCCTCCATGTGTTATAGTAGTACAAGTTATCATTTTTTTTCTTTTTTTTTTACCAACCATCCCATTTTGAATCGGACTGTCCATTTTCTCGGTCACCTATTTAGTTGTCCTCAAACAAAGCTCCAGGGTGCATTATAGTCCTGTTTTCCCTAACCATGCAAACATTTAAAATTATGGAGCTCATCAGATAAGTAGAAGAGTATTTTATCTAATAAATAAATTGTGAATGTCCAAAAAAAAAAATCACTTGCAGGTTCCAGCTCTTAAGGTGACGTCGATAACTAAGATCAATATAAAAATAACATGCCAAGAATTGTATTCTCATTTCAAATCATCACCAAAGCGAATTTATTTCTCTGACAAATAAAAATATAATTTAAAAAATAAGTTGATATAATTTAATAATTACTGTCAGAGAAACTTTGCTTTAATGAAGCTGGTGAACTTGATTGAGATTGATTTTTATTTTTCACAATTTGTTATAATAAAACTATTATAATTAATTTGAATATAATTATCGTGAACACTTATTGTATTAACACATTTTCCAATTAAAGAACATTAAGGAGTTGTATTTATTTTCATGGTTGACCTCCTGTTTGGCATATATAAACCCATGTCCTGTTTTGAGTACATAATAAATGGTTAGTTTAGATATACATTATCATAGGCCAAATTATTCTGACAGTAATCCATCGAAACATTTTATTATAAACTTAGATACGTACAAAAA
The DNA here is from genome assembly GCA_037127475.1 of Arma custos. NCBI lineage: Eukaryota > Metazoa > Arthropoda > Insecta > Hemiptera > Pentatomidae > Arma > Arma custos. The sequence continues at coordinate 187,357,499 of CM073759.1, read as the reverse complement.
TTATATTAAACAGGATTTAGCAAAAAATTTACATAAAATGAAAAACTCCCTTGTGCAATTCGTCATATTAAGAAACGGTTCAAGATGATGTTAGAAGATTTTTGTTAATAATTTTAAAAAAATCATTAGGATTGAAAAGACATTATAAGGCAAGATTCATAATGGTTCTATTAGTTTAAAATGTAATTTATAGAAGAAAACAAGGACTTCCAATGAATAGTAATATGAAATACATAAATATATTCACATCAGAAAAGACGTATTAATAAATATAAATTAACATAAAAAATATATCTGATGTGAAAAAAATAATACATTCTTGTACTCCAAATTAATTTATGCATTAGTGACTCAAAAAGTGATTCTGAAATAAATTGAAATTAAGATCTGCGAGAACAGCTGTTTAGAGTTACAAACAAAGTACCACTTGCAGTTAATCACCTATGTCAATTTTTTTTCCATTGAAATACTACTATTAAATACTAAATTTAAAAAATAGTTCAATTATATTTAAAAATATTTTTGGATCATAATTTGTTTAGTGCCTTAAGTAAATAACTACTGTTGATTTACTGATTTTAGCTGAAATAATTCACATAAATGTCTATAAAAATTAATTGTATATAACTTTTTTTGTTTTTTGTATATGCTAGAGCTTCAAGGAAATTATCACTTTCATGTTTAACAATTTTAATCAGAACCTACTATGTGATTAATATTAACACAAAAGTTTTATATACTAAATATAAGACGTTCTGCATTTTATTATTATTATAGTGATGAAAATGTATCATGATCTTCAAGAAATGTAACAAACCTGGTGATTTCAATTCTTCTAAGCTAATAATATTTAAGAAATGTGGTATACAAACAAACAGGTGTATCAAATTGAATCAAAACTAGTCAAAATTGATTAAGAGATGGCCAAATTGATATTTCCGATGAAATGTGAAACGTTTCGTTAACTGCATACAAGGAAATAAATCATTAAAACCTTCCTAATTAAATAAATAAACACACTATCAAATAAAAAACTTAGTCGGCTGTATAGATCAATAAAAAGATTATGAAAAAGTATAACATTTCTTAAGTAATTTTAACTATTCTCTGACAGAAAAGTGAGCTGGTTTTTAACCCGTAACCAGTAAGGTGGGGTCCTGGGAGCCCCAGCCAGTTTTGTTTTTTCTATAATTCCCATAGGGGCTGCTATGAGGAGCTGTGGTCTACAGTACCTTTCAGGCAATAGCTTCTGAGCTGTTGACAGAAGTGGTTGTTCCGCAGTAAGTGATTTCTGAGTTTTATTCGATTATTAGTGGAGCGTGGGGTCCGTATGACCCCACCATACCATTAGCGAAACTTTTTTATAAAAAATAATTGATATTAATTCAGTCAAAAATGGCATATTCACAGCGACAGTCAATGAATGCTAATGATCCAAATTTTCTGGAATGGCTGGAAGGTGCTAAGAGCAATTGTGGAAGTGACGAGGACTTTGATCTAGATTTGGAAAGTTACCATGATTCTAATTCAAAGTTAGTTTATGGGACCAATGACAATCAGGAATATGAAGAATCAGGTATTTCTTTAGAAAATTTAGAACAAGGATGCGGTGTGCAGGGAGAAGTTGCATGACAAGTCTCATGGCAAGACAGCTCAGCATTATTTTGGTAATAATAGGATCAAGTGGTGTTCTACTCCACCTGCAGTAAACGTACAAACCCGTTCTCACAATATAATAGTAATTCATATGTAATTTATTCTTCATTGCCGGAGAACAAGCAATTATCAAGATTTGACTTTATTAAAAATCTCGCGAGGCAGCTTGTTGAACCACAATTTCAGAGGAGAGAACCAACTTGTGTGATCCTAGGCAATTGATTGCTAGGTTGATAAATTACCAAATTCCAAAGCCCTCAGCTTGACCTGGTAAAAGAATAAGGTGTGGGAAGTGCCCAAGGAGTTGGGATAAAAAAACAAAGGTTTACTGTGCTCATTGCAGTACACCAATATGCACGGATTGTGCCAAGAATGTCTGTGAAGACTGCCTATAATAGTGCTTGTGATTAATTTAATATTTTTTTTATTACCACATTATACCATTTTTTTAATGTTCCTTATATAGTAAATGATATAAATCAATCACTACTTTTTAAGATTTTTCATGTACTCATGTCTTAATACTAATGTTTAATATTTTGTAATTTTCATTTTTGCGTTTTGTTAAATAAACTTTTATATAAAACAAAAATTAACATTTATTGTGTTCGATCCCATTCAGATACATTTAGATATGATGTATGGTTGTAAAAAAAATTGTTTTGATTTTAATTGAACATTAACAGGGAAGATTTTGAGTTAACAAATATTGGGGTCCCGGTGACCCCACCTCACCGGTTATGGAACAACTTATGGACCATACCAGTTACGGGTTAAACAGGAGAAATTGAAATGCATGGAAGGAAGGTTATTTGTTTGAAAATGATTGAGGGTTCAGTATTATTTTTATAAAATAATTTAAAATTTTGTAAATGATTGGTTATATTAATATAAAAATTATTAAAATAGCCAATTAATGAGAAGTCAATGCTGAGATAGAGTTGGTCGACTTCATCTCCAATTCACATACACTTTTCTTTTTGGTTATCTACAATTCGGTATCCAGATGGTCATCCTACTTTGTCTTTGAGACTTATAAGTAATTATATATACATTACAAGTAATATACTATTTTGGTGATGATGTTTTTAGCTGTTGAAGTGAGAGTCTATTAAGTAGTTTGTCCCTTTTGTGAATTTCTACTCTTATTAAAAAAGAAAATATCCATAGAAATAACTCAATAAATATAAACAAATACCGACATTATTTACAACAGGAAAAAAGATATTTATATTGCGTGTTCATCTGCTAGCATTGCAACTATCACAATGTTAAATAGTTACATTTTGTCAGTAGATATTTCCTTTCCGAGTTACTATTTGTAACGAATATGCTTGAAAAAAAATTGTTTTATGGAATATTGTTTGTTTACTTAACATCACTTTATGTCTAATCAGACGATGCTACTATGGGAGCTCTAAATTTTTCCTATGCAGGTTTAATTAAGATAGGGATTTTTAACAAGCACCTGAAATCAACAGGCTTGGGACTCCCGTTTAATGTCCCTTCTGAAGGACAGTATAACAAAGGGTTTTTACTCCTTTTAAAAAATCCTAGGGCCACCCGGGCTACAAACCCATGATCTTGGGCTCAGTAGGTTGTTATGCTGACCACGTCTTATTGAATAGTAAGTGGCCGTAGTAAACAATATTATACTAAATTAAAAATGAATAAAGGGAAAGGAATAATCATAAATAATATTTTGTTGTTGTTAAAATATATTATAGTTAATAAATTTATAATTCTAAAGTTATCTTTCATACACTTTATGACTATGTTAGGATATACAGTTATTTATATCCTTCATTTATTTCTATTTTTTTAATAATTATTACCTTTTTTCTTTGGCTATTTACTTCTTAATTTTTACAATGGACTTTTTCAGAGCTTTTTTAAATATTGGGGAAGAAAATTAACCAGTTGGAGGTCAGAGAAAAATTCCATTAATAGAGATGAACTATTTATTTGAAACCAACATTTTGACCCAACTTGCTGGACTCCTTCAGGGCTAGATAGGCATTGCCTATCCAGCACTGAAGGAGTTCTGCAAGATGGGTCGAAACATTGTGTTCAAATAAGTAGTTCATCTCTATCTCAGAAATTCATTCTCTGACCTCTACTGCCTACTACTGACCATTTTCTTTCCCATATATGTATATATATATACATAAACATAAAGTTAAGATAGGACATACACCTAATCACTAATCCTAAACGATGAATGTAAACATTGTAAATACTATATTTAGAGGATTGTAATCTAAATAAAGCACTGTTTGACCAGACTTCATGCGTGTTGTTATTCTCCCTAATTACTCTTTTTTTTATGTTTTGCATGCCGAAGCTAATAAGTTATATATATGTTTGAGGTCAACCAATATTATTCAATTATTATTATTTTTTAATTATTGTTTTCTTTTTATGTTATCTAGTAATTTGTTATGTTCCTATTTGGACTATTCTGCAAACCTGCAGAAGATTCCAGTTAAGCAGTTAAATAACACTTATAGGGGATAAAGATTGAATAAAATCAGACTTGAACAGCTCCAAACACAACTTAAGAGCAACTAATTAGAAACAAAAATTTCCAATGGCTGTACCAATCAGATGTTGAATAACTATTGGTTCACCAAAAGTGGAGAAAAAAAGAACAGGTAGAGGTAAAAAATAACTCTTTAAAAACTGATAAAATGTTTATTAGAAACCATGTTGATTTTGTCAGAATTCATTAGAAACCAATTTTTTCTCTATTCCGATTGAAGTTTTTTTTTAAGATTAAATAAAATAATGTGAAGAACTAATATATATTCCATTGCACTCCAACATTTCTTAGGGATGTTCTGGTATAAAACAGATTTTAAATCTAATTATCATTAATTTACATGTTTATTATTTACATCTAGATAAGAAAATAAAATTGTTGTAACAATTTTAGTTTATAAAAATAAACAGCTTTATTAAAAAGGTTAATAAGTTTTTGAGGATATTAATAAACTCCATTGTTATTGAGGGCCTGAATAATGAAAACCTTTTCCAAATTATTTGAATTTTAAATTGGTATAAACTTTAAAAAATATCAGCAAGATAAAATTCATAACTTTGTCTAATCTTTTATAAAACCGATTTACTACTAATGTAGCAGTAATAATTTTTTCTTTTATATTAATTTCAAAGAACTGTATTAACTTATTTTTATCTGTATTCTACTTAACTGAAATTTAATTTATATCATAGTTGGAAATAAGTGTTTGACAACATTTTAATAGCATAAAATAATTTTGAAATATTAGATGGTTTTATACTAAGCAGATGAACTTCATTACAGGTATAAAACCATGGTCCATCCATAGAACCCATAAGGGGTCTTGAGTCCAGCATGTGATAGAGACTTAACTGTTTCTAAAACAATGGTTGTACAGGGGTTGTGATTTGTCCGAGATCACACTTGACCTCCAGATTTATCCCCCATTTAAGATTACCCACTGTTTAGAGGCTGGGTAAGCCCGTTTATCCGTGGATTTATCCGTGGCTGTTAACAGGCTGACTAATTAATCTACCACAACCAGACTTGAAACAGGTACCCTCAGCACAGCAATTCAGCCCTCTACACACTGAGCTGTCCTTCTCCCTTTATAATATATAAGATCTAAACAAAGTTTATATTGTGCTTCTTATCACCCTGATAATTATCTCCATGGCGTACAGGTTAACTTTGTAAAGTCTAAAAAAACAAAAAAAAGTATACAATTTTATTTATTAAAATTTAAATAGTTTTTAGGAAACAGTAAAAGTACTTCTTGAATAATAATAGTTGAATTCATATATATATATATATATATATATATATATATATATATATATATATATATATATATATATATACATATGTGGAAGAAAATGGTCCGGGTGGAGGTAAAAAAATTTCTCTTAAGTAGGGAGAAATATTTATTAAAGAGCCAACGTTTCAACTCACATTGCAGGTCTTCTTCAGGGCTAAAAATGCAAAATAAAGACAATTAAAATTACATATAATAAATGTTAAAGTTAAAATATATAAGCATCAAGGTATCTGTGTGGTGGAAAATAAAGATGGGAGGGCCTGAGATGTAGATACTAAGCATGGAGAATAAATGTAGAGTATAATACTCTACATTTATTCCCCTTGCTATAAACAAATTAAAACATATCTGGAGATGTATGTTGAATATGAAAAATTGTTTCCCAAAATGATCATCTTTCCCTTTGCAGAAGATTGTACAAAACAAGGTGAAGGATATATATATAAATGTATTTTTAACAGGTGAGCTTAAGTAATTACAGGTTTATTCATGACCAGAAAAGAATAAGAGGGTTAAGAGGAAAAAAGTATTATATGATTCTTCAAAAAATATAAGAATCAAATTAAATTGTTATATCCTGTCTTTTTTTTTTTTTTTTACAAAATAGGCGTTTATACTGTTTTCTCCTGAACACTAGTCACCATCTATTTTTTGTTGGATTGAGGTACATTATTTCACCAAAATAAAATAAATGTGAGTATAATGTTTTTCCGTATCAATAGTATTGAGTTGAGTATTAACAAGAAACATCTACATATAGTACTGTCATATTGAATAGTACTGTTCCGTCATATTGAATAGTACTGTACCGTCATATTGAATAGTACTGTACCGTCATATTGAATAGTACTGTACCGTCATATTGGATAGTACTGTACCGTCATATTGGATAGTACTGTACGGTCATATTGGATAGTACTGTACCGTCATATTGAATAGTACTGTACCGTCATATTGAATAGTACTGTACCGTCATATTGGATAGTACTGTACCGTCATATTGGATAGTACTGTACGGTCATATTGGATAGTACTGTACCGTCATATTGAATAGTACTGTACCGTCATATTGAATAGTACTGTACCGTCATATTTAATAGTACTGTACTGTCATATTGAATAGCACTGTACTGTACTGTACTATTCAATGCTGATTGAGAAGGCCTGGAAGGTTCGACGTGTCTTTGCATCGAATTAATGATAATTATAATAAAAACAATTACAATCAGCAGAATAGAACAAAATAACAAGAGAGGTATGAAGGAGAAGTACCCATCTGTACCTCTCCCCTGGCTTGATTTTATTACAATTTGTATATAATATATATATATGTATATATATATTTTTTTTTATTTAGGGTTCTTTTTTTTTAATTATTTATTTATTTATTTTTTTTTTTAATTTTGAAGAGAAAAGATTATGTCCCGGCCAAGACATAATCTTTTCTCTTCAAAATTTAAAAAAAAAAAAAAAATATATATATATATATATATAAATTAATTTTATGATTAGATTAGTGTGTGATTTACAATTACAATTTGCTAAAAGCCTATTTTTCCACTGATAGGGCTTCAAAACCTCACCAAAATATAGTTAGTAAGTAGCCTTTCTGGCAATTTTATTAGACTTTATATATTGTTTGATATGAAAAATTACTGGTTTATGAAATCATTATTATATGTTACATAAAAGCCTGGCACACAACATACAACTGAACTTTAAGGCTTCAGAATGATTATAATAGATAACTAATTTTCCATTGATACGTATCAATTATGGAACCATTGGATGAGGGGGTCTAATCATATATAAAAACAAATAAAATATTTGTTCTTTTTTAACAAAGATAGATGCAAGTACTTCTTAAAACACGGTGTTTTGAACAGACAATCTCATAGACATAGACCATTAAGTATTTTGCTGTACTTTATAGGGGAGATTGATTCTTGATTAATGTTTATATCAACTTCAAAACCGAATCCTTCATTTTCTCCTTATCCATTAAGGAAACAGGTCCTTCAAACTCATAGGGCTCTTTACATCAAGTTTATTCATAACTAACCCAAAGGAAATTATAAATAAATACACATACAAGGAGTTTTCTTCTAGCAGGTATATATAAAAAAGAGTGGTTACAATAAAATCATTGGTAAATCAAATATGTTATTTTTATAAACAATGATAGATAATTTATTCTTTAAATTATATAATTTTACTATCTTCATGGACTTCAATTTTAATTAAACTTGCAGTTCATTATATTTTATCAACTTAATTCCCATTGTATCAGCCTATAAAATTGTTATATTTTCTTTTATATTGTAATGTTTTATTCTCATCCCTGATGATGCTCGAAACGTTGGCACAAAATAAATCAGTCTTATTTATTTGTGTAAAATTCATAGGCTACAACCCCTGACCATTTTCAAAATTGCTCAAGATACATTTTCTTATTATTGATAATGAAAAATAAATTGATGATAGTTGAATCCGGAGTCTGATAAAATAATTGTCAAATTGTAAAAATTATGTGGGATTCTTTAGTGCTTAAACTTCAGTTACTGTACAAATTCTGCTAAACTGTGCATGAAGTAACCTATTATAGGGCGATGGTTAGCATGCTGCTGCAACACATCCTACATGAAGTTGGATGGTCCCCTCTTGTTTATCAGTATAGTAAAAAGTCACTAGATCAACCTAAAAAAAAGGTAATTTGTTTTTAGGAGGCAAATAATAATGCTGAAAATTAAGACTCCACTAGCAAAGGCTATAGAAGTTTAGTAGAACCTCAAAGGGCATAAGTCTGGAAATGAACATAATAATCAAATTAAATCAAATCTTGATGAGATATAAAAAAAATAAATGAACATCTTTGATAAAGCAAAGTATTTAAAGAAATACACTAAGTAAACTCCTAGTTTGTAAAAATTTAATGTAAAGGGTAAAAATATTATGATTTTAAATATAACACATCTGCACTAATGCAAAAATGAAAAGAAAATCATAAAATTTTAGGTAAAGAACTAGGGTGTTCTTATTAACTTATGTTGAAGGTGACCATTTTTCTCTAAGTCTGATTTTTGAAGGCTGGCAGCTTTTATAATTATGGTTTGACCATTAAAGGTCCAAAAATTAAAGGACTTCAGAAATTTTGAGTTGCGCATCGCCCCTTTTGGATGCAATAAATTGTCAGCATTTATTAAGCTAGAGCAACTCAATTATTAATTTGTGGTGCTAGATCCCATTACAACTGTTAGAGAAATCAATCAATTAATACATGTTTAATTGATGAAACAATTTCACATTATCAATCCAAAAAGAAAAAAATACTAGTATTGAAGAATTTTATTGCTATTTAAGGGCATAACAATTACAATAATTAATCAAATTATAAAACTACCTAGAACTAAATTAATTAAAATTAGTATGATTTAAAATATATTTTTTCTAATAATTAAAACTAGAAAAAAAATATAAATTTTAAACTATGTAAGTTTAAATTTTAACGGAAATTTAGTTCTAAAATTAGAAACGATAAAAATCTAACATGGAAATGTAGAACCTAAGTATAAACCAATGTTTTTTTCTAAAATATTGGGCATTGAGGTTTAAAAAATAAAATAATACAACAAAAGGATAAATTAGACTATAAATATTTGAATCCCATGGACCACTAAACTACTAATCCCTCAAATACGCTTTTCTCTCTAATTACAATATCTCTAACTTTTTCACAGAAAAGTACTTGTTTGTAAGTATCAACAGTTAGAATTATTGATACTATAATTAAGATTTATCCGAAATTATAGTAACTTCAGATTAAGAGACGCTACTTTCACCCCCTTCTCATTTTTTTTGTTACGTAATAGATTCTGAGGGTGGATCGATCTCTGAAAGCAACCCTCAAACTGATTGAGAAGGCTACACACCTTGACCCCTCTGTAAACAAATCACAAAACCCCCGCGTTTTAACTTTTAAAGAACTCATTAAAAAATAAACAACATATGCCGATGTATTCCGAGTACATAAAATGCTAACACTAAAAATACTTATTATCAGAAATAAAACCAACTTATGCTTCAACAACAGGTCAAATAATTGAAATAATTTATAGTTAAATGATATATAAGTTAGCTAAGATACATAGCAAGCAACCAATGAGACATTGATGTTTATACTTTACTTTATGTACAAGTATAAACATTAAATTGAATGTTTAAGTAATAAATCATATCAATGATGTTATGGTACAACAATTAGGAGGGAATAATAAATTTTAACATAACAAATTCAGTTGTATACTAAAAACGATGAACCTACAACCAGCCTGCACTAGCGTCGAGATGGAGTAATTACGCTTCGGGAATGTTCGTCCTCACCCTGACGTCACGGGTTCGGCTCCGAATCCCCTTCAGCCAATAGGAGCAGTCAGAGAGATCACGTGGTCTATTTTAACCAATAGGGTATCTCAGAGCTCATTTATAGTCGGATATTTTCTGACAAGCGTAGAAAAACTTTCATCAACAGCCGCCATATTGGATCAAGGCAGTCAGAGAAAATAAGATTTTATTCTCAATATTACCGTTATTTCACCCCATGTACTTTTATTTGTGTAGTGGTTTTTATTGTTTAAGGTGTATAGTGTTAGGAAGATACGTGAAATTCTGTGCATTTGTGCCTCTAAGTGATATTAGTGGATGATTTACATCTGGATCATTGTGTAGTTCCAAGAAAGATGGAGAGAGGGACGGTGGTGTAAGCTCATCCAGCTTGCTTGGGGGCTTCATTATGCCCAGTGGTGAATTTTGAATCATTAATATGTGCCTTGAGAGATGTTTAAACATCGAACTTGTGGCACAATTCGATTTAAAACCACTTTATGTAGACGAAATACATATAAAACCATGTGTAGTGGTTTCGAATTGTTATAAATACGGATCAGTGTAGTATAGTAGGCACGGCATTGTAAACAGGGGAGATATGGCCGAACATCTTGTCGATGGTCCGCCAAACAAGCGGCAGAAATTAACAGATCCTTTTCAAGGCCCCTCGGACCCTTCGGGTAAGTATTTTTAAGCAAAAATTGATAAAGTACCACATACTTTTTGATAGCACAGTGTTTAAAAGCCATGATAAAAATTGCAGTACTGCTTATAACATGTCAATTCCATAGCCTCCTTTTTGTGTTTATCTTTGTTTATAGTTGAATGAAAGAGTGATTTGACATTTCAGTATAAGTTTAAATTTCTCAATTAAACATAGTATACATTTCACAAATAGAATTATGTTAGGTTTACTGTTTGTTTTTATGTCAAAGTATAGCTATTTAAATCACATAATTTTTACTGTTATCACTTCTTAGTTTTTTAAAAATGATTTACTGGTTCTTTACATTACATGTTTATATTATTCTGACACTAGAACACTATTTAATAAATAGTAGATATTTATTGAAGTCTCCTAAACACTTGTGTTATTATGGCATTAGTTTTCTTATTCCAGTTTATCATTCTTATATTTTTTACAGTACTGGTTTCTTGATTTAAACATTTATCTATTTAATATTAAAGCTTTGTTTATTTTGATAACAAATCAGTGTTAGTAAGAAAATACTAATCCGAACGCATTTAATACTGGTTTCTATCTTTGATTATCTATATATTCCCAATTTTTCATAATGTTACCTAGTATTTTGAAGTGTCACATCATTTCTTTTGATGCCTGAAGATAGGTTTACATTTAGAATGATCAACATTATCTTTTCTTTATTGATGTATTTGGATTCAATCAAATTTAGAAGTGTTTCATATTTCATTTAAGTGGGTATTTATAATGAATTACTAGATTTAGTTTGATATTGAAATCCATATTCTTTACACTTAAATTTTTCGTGTATTTGTTCACTATCTGATAAATAACTTCGTAATGTTCATAAATTGTAGTACATAGTTCTTTAATGTTTAAGCATGGCTAACTGCATGGGCATTGGTAGGTTGCATGTTTTTAAATATTTATAACAAATATCCACTTTTGAATTAGTTTCTATTATGATTTTTAGTTAGGAAAATATACCCGACTTGCTTATTTACATAAAATTAATAATTTTTCTCTATATTAATAATATCATATGGATTCTAACTATGAATCATAGACAAAATTTTAAAGCTATAAGCAGTCCTTCGTTCTCACGTGTTAGATTGTCAATACTTCTAATTTTTATACAAGCTCAATATTGCTACTAAGAATTATCGTTGGGCTTGGATATGATTGCCATATGAAGAGACACGTTAAGGTTTTTGTCGTGATGCAGGCGTAATGGCGCCTGGGAACTTGATGAGGCACGCTTATGGAAACTATGGAATGCAAGGAGGAATGACAACTCAACAACAGCAGCAGTGGAACCCTACGAAGAGAAGTAATTGGCAAAATTAAAAACAAATATTATAGAAGCGAAATGCATAGTACCTGTTGGTATACTTTATATGGCTTGAGTAAATCTTAAGGGTTTTTAAAGTTTTGTTTTTGTTCATTACTCAAGTTTATCAGATATTAAAGATTATTTTTCTTTTGTAACTCAAGCGGCTTTAAGTATTGTCACAGCCTATGCTTTTCTGCTTTTCTATGAATTATATTATATATTTATGCTTTAAAGCATTATTTGAATTGGAGAAATGGTTTCTTTCTTTTTTAAAATTTTGGATATTCGGGAAAACTTCTACTAAAAGTTAGTGCTTTAGTAAATTATTTTAATATCTGTTCTTTAAATCTTTGCAATTTCAAAATCTTGAGTACTAAATGCCTTTAGTTATAACTAAATTATAGTAATTTCTTCTAACCTTTTTCTAACAAAGTAACCTGGTTAAGAGGCATTATATTGCAGTTTCAGATTGGTATCGGTTAATCCATTTTTATATGAGCCAAACGTAATTTTTTTTATTTCTTTATTTTTTTTCAAACGATTGATTGAAATATTCTTTTCATGTGTAGTTATTAGGTTGTATATGTCAGAACTTGATGTTATATTTGTGTAATTATGTGCTTATCGATGTTATAGGTCGCTTGTATTATTGTTTTCAAGCACTATTGATTACTGTGTACACAAATTTCTTAATGTTCTTGCCTTTCTATGTTTATATTGTAGGTTATTTTTGGAAAATACATATATAACTGTATAGACATCACTCATGTCCTTGTAAAGCTCTTTGCTAATTTTAAATCAATTGTATTTTCAAGTACTGTTTTATTATAGTTCGCATGTTTTTTATCAAGCATGTTAGAGTACAATTGCTCTTCAGATGTTTATAGCAAAAATAGCAAAAATATTTTATAGAGATCGTTATTTTTTCAATTTTATTTCTTTTTTAAAGTTTTTTTTTCAATTTCGTATTTACTTAAATTTTTAAACTAATTACACAAATATAACATGTTATTTTATCTTGCAGTTTTGTGTGAAATTTATAATTTCGAACATAATATATAATATAAATCTTGATTTTCAGTTAATAACAGTTATTGCTTTGAACTCAAAAGAGACACTTAGTTTTTCGAGTTTTTGGTGTAATACAAGTGTGATTTAGTGAATTTTTCTTTTCATGCAGCTGATATATTCAGTAGTACGGACATGTTTGACTTGGAAAACGACTTACCAGATGAACTAAATTCATGGGGTACAACATCAGATGCTCCTCCTAGTAGTAAGCCCCCAGCGACCGGTCCCGGACCAGGTCAGATACAAAATGGTGCTATCGAATCCCAGGACCAGAGGATGCAGCATCATCTTCTATCTCAGGTAATATTAATTTGTATCTTTATTATAAGTTTGAAAATTAACTATATTCATCCCATTTAATTCTCTTTTATTTGAAAACAAAACTTACTCCTTGGCTTCTTAACCCCTTAGTTATAGTAGTGATATTTAGACACCAGGCCATTTTATATTGATATTGGGTTTTCACACATGAAATGTCCGATTTTTTAAATCTTAATCTTCATAGAGGATTATAGCATTGCCTGTTGATTCCTAGCAAAATATTTACAATATATATATAGTAAGCACTTGTTTATCCTCTATTTGCAAACTGTGTTTGTTTTTTTCCCAAGTAGGCATACAGATTTTAATTTTAAACGTGGCCATGGAAACACGCAATTTCCGAACGATTTTTTTTTATGAGTACAAACTCGGTCATTCCGCTACCAAGGCAGCAAGAAATATTAATCGTGCGTTTGGTGAAGGAAGTGCTGATGAAAGAACCATCTGTCGTCGATTTATAAAATTTTCCTCAGAAAAATATGACATTAGAAAATCTGCCCCATGCCCCGCCACAAACATCAATAGAGGACGAAGATCTTAAGAATGCTGTCGAAGAAGACCCTCATAAAAGTCAGAGAATATGTGTCAGAGCTAGGCACAAGTCTTACAACAGTTTCCAGGCATTTAAAATTGATCGAAAAGGCAAAAAAGCTTGATTCCTGGATCACACATGAGCTCGACGAACGTCAGCAGTGGAAACGCCTAGAGACGTATGTTTCTTTGCTTGCTCGTCAAAGAAACGAACCATTTCTCGGCCGCTTAATAACTTGTGACGAAAAGTGGATCATGTATGACAATCGATGCCGATCTGCTCAATGGTTAGATGCCGATCAGCCTCCTGGGCACATACCAAAACAGAATCTCCATCCGAAAAAGTTAATGGTTACTGTATGGTGGTCTATGGCTGGGGTCATTCATTTTTCTTTTCTACCAAAGGGAAAAATAATTGATTCAACATCATAATGCCAAGAAATTGACCAATTGCATCAAAATTTGATCAAGCAACAGCCGGTACCGGTAAACAGGAAAGGACCTATTCTCCTTCATGATAACATGTGACCTCACGTTTCAATACAGACAGTAAATAAATTAAAGGAGTTGGGTTATGAAGTCTTACCACACCTCCCATATTCCCGTGACCTATCCCCTACAAACTACCAATGATTTAGACATTATAAATGCATTTTCTGAATTCTTTCATCACGTGACTCAACATTTTCCAAATCAGGGATAGAAAACTTAGTAAGCCATTGGCAAAAGTGTATCAAAAATGATGGTAAATACTTTGAATAAAAAATATGTTAGATTTTATCTCAAATTTTTATTTTCTTCTTGGTTTTAAAAACAGTCATTTCATGTGTGACTACCCAATACAATCTAGCCTTACAAGTTAGAATCTAAAAAGTTCTTTAACACCAGCTCACCACCTCTGGATTTTTAGTAAAATGTGCATATTTCTTAAATTTGTTCTAGTACATAGGATACAGGATTCATGCACGGCATCAAACATGATTTAATTGTTAAGTGTTAGTTGCCCATATTTGGCGTATAAAGTAAACTACTTCAAATAGTAGTAAAGTACTCCAAATACAAGTGCTTCTTAAAGACAGCAAATGTCACCGACACTTTAAGGCTAAAAGTATTTTAAAATATGTAGCAGAAATATTTGTTCTTACCACCTTCATTTCTTTCTATTAATCCTTATCGAATGCTATTTTATACCTGATTTTGACTTAGTATCTGGTTTCGGTAAGTTCACAATCAGACCTGGATTAATAAAAGAGCGAGTTTCATCATTTTTCAAGATTTTATGGTCACATTTATGGGATGGATGATAATAGACTAACAAAAAATATTCTCATAGTTTGATAAAAATTAAAAAAAACAGATCTATATGGCTCACAAAATTCTAGAAAGTTAAAGAGTCACAAAAGATGTAAAAAATGGACATCGATAAATTAATTTTTTTTAGAAAGTATCCGGAAAGAGGAAGGAACAACAAAGAGCAAGAATGAAATTATTCTGGGAAAGAAAAATCCTAATTATGCAAGCATAATCCTTAGGTGATCTAAATGAAGAAATGTATTGTACTTTAAGATGAATTTATTTTAAACTATGTTTCAAATAAAAAAAAATTTAAATTTCTTACATTAAGTGTAATAAAAATTAAAAACAATTCAAATGGTACTTAGATAGATTAAAATAGACACCGATTTAAAAAACTGGCATTGTTTTTAATTCCCGAAAAATCAAAAGAAATTAATCATAGAGCATTTACAACCTGAATACATTGTTGTTTTTATGTATGCATCAATATTTATTTCAGTTAAAACAAAAATTGATGTTACAAATGAATTTAGTTTCCCTGATTACACTGGTCGACAAAAATGAACTTTTTTTCTTTCACAAGATCTAAAATAACATTTTCTAGAAGTATTTTTCATGCTGAATTCAAATATAACTTTAGTTTTTCTCCATCGGGCAGGAGTTTTGTGTGATATTCATTTGAATTTTTATAATATTCGAAAAAATCGATCTAACTCAACATTATATGTAGCTACTCATTGTGACTTACCTAGAAAGTGGTAGATAGTGATTTTGGGGCATATTTTGCACCTGGAACCTCTCTCTTCTTGGTCCAACAGTAGTTAGATAACTACGTATTCTTACTTCTTTTTGGAGTAGATTCTACCCTTTGAGTCTGGAAGTTAAATCCTTCTCCTTGCTGTTTAGATAGATTTGAATTCCGAGTCAGGTCATTAAGGTCTTTTTGATTGGGAAAGTATGGTTCTGATGAACAGGTATTGACTTCATATGTAGGATAATTTTTATTGTCATCTGAAGCATTTTCAGTTTCAGTTAGGTCAGATTCAGAGTTATCACCTAAGGTCATATCTGCATATACTGGTACAGGCGTTATTGCAGATTTTAAATTTGGATACTTAACTGTTTGTTTTGTACATTTCTCTTAGATGTGATTCCTTTAATATTTTTCAAACAGAAATAACAATCACTTGAATGATCCTTCGGTTCCCACCAAATCATGGGAATTACTAATGGCATACGATGTGTACCATTTCTCCACCCAGTCAGCAATCTAACTCATGAAACACACCATGCATTTTGGGCCCAGCTCTTATCAAAATCACCAGCCTGACATTAGCTGTCAGTTGATAACACTTCATTGCGACTGGGGTCAAATTTCGTCTCTGAGAATTGAAGGTCAGCTCACCAAAAATACAGCAGAAACTGTCTAAATGATTTACACACTTTCTTGGCATGATGAAAAAATGAAGCACTATAACGCTTCATACACAATACACTTCCGAAAAGAAAGGAAGGAAATATTTCATTACTGAACAAATTCACAGTCAGTTCAATAATGACACATCACAATGCCAGGTGAAAAGGTCTGAGCATGTTTTAGATTTTAGGACAAAAGACACGAGCTTAATAATCTCAAGACTGAATATCAACAAACATTTCCTGCCTTTAATCGCACCTTTATTTCCTCTTGAATCTCATTTTCTCTAGTTACGATAGATCCTAACTATTTAAACTTCTCATGAAGTTCAAACTTCCTAAAACAATATCCCCAAAATCTATCTCACCTTTTCTGCTACTCTCCATCCATATACTTAGTCTTATCCGAATCTACTTCCAGCCCTAGTTCTATTGCCTGCATTTATCAACGTTTCTGTATTTAGTTTTATGTAGTGGCACAAAAAAAATTAAAATAAATTAGCTGGAACTTGATAAGTTCAAAACTATAATTTATTTATTGAATATTGAAAGTCCTAAAAATTCTGTCATATGAATTTGGAACAAATTCTGTAGAAAGGTGTTTCCAAGATATTTGAATAACTCAAATGCATTACGTTATTTTTGTGATTGCTTCATTGCAAAGATAGGACATTGTTTTCATGAGAAGTATCTATAAGATGTATTTCAGTTTAAACATCAGCGGTGGAGATAAAAACTGGAAATTGTTCAAGGAAATAAATTCCTAACTCAGTTTTTGAAGATGTAGCAGAGTAGAGGAGCTCAGAAAACAAAAGTGATTATGCTGATTATGTTTAAAATAAGATAATGTTTAGTACCAAAAATTATTCAGTCAAAATGAACTTGATGAGTTTATTTGTGACTTTAATCTGACTAAAGGTGCTGCTCAGTAGGCTCAGTAGACTAAAAGCAATTTAATCTCACTAATGATGCTGCTCAGTAGACTAAAAGCAAAAATCCACTACCCTTCTCAATACTTCATTTGTTTCATTCCTTATAAAACTAGAGAAGGAGAATCTTTCTCTCTGGACATTTTTTTAGTATAATTTAAAAAAAAAAATCTGAACCACTATAACTCATGAAGGCTCTCAGGTTCAGTACGTAGTAGAGACTGTATTGTTTCTTGGACAATGGTTGTGCAGGGAGGTGATTTGTCCTAGATCAACTGCCATATTTTTCTCTCTATTTTGGGTACCCACTTTATAGAGGCTGGGGGGATCCCCACGAGGGTCCTAGATCCCATAGAATTCATATCCGGCTGCAAAGAGATTAAATAAAAGTATGCCAAGCAGCTGGATTTGAAGCCAGACCTCTATCACTAAGCTACTTCGCTTTAAGGTATTATAATTTCTTGCAGACTTAAATTATGAGTTTTATCGAAAACTTACGCCAGTGATTTGTACAAAAATCCTATGAGGTAGGGAGATGGTTTGCCTCAGTATGGATTAATATTTAACTACAGTAGAACCTCGATTATCCGTCAGGGATGGGACCAAGATGGTGACTGGTTTGGGAAATAGACGGATATGGGAGTGAGTCATACGAGTATGTCTCATATATATATATATATATATATATATATATATATATATATATATATATATATATATATATATATATATATATATATATATATATATATATAAATTGAATAATATATTTCAAACATTCAACATTATATATCTACTCGCAACTTATTTATGCACTAAGAAGGTATGCATATGTAGTAAAAATTGATTGCTAAAAGCACAATCATTGTATGTCCATTTTTCCCCGCTTGAGAAATTAATATCAATTTAAAGGTGGAGTTTAGCTCTTTCCTCGGGCACAAACGTAGTATGCCCCTTCTTAATAATCATTAAATGATTATATAGAAGGGACATACTCTAGAGGTCCCCCGCAAGTTTTATATCATTAAGTGTCGTCCGAGGAATATCATAGATTTTTGCTAAGATTGAAGCACTTTCACCTTTTCGTAAACGTTTTATTACAATTTCAAACTTAGTAGCGATATCTAAATTTTCTTTTGTCTTTTTTTCCAACATTATTGTACGTACTTTTAAGAAAACGACAAGTACCCGTAAGACAAGAATGAAGACTGAAGGTAGTTCAACTGCGGAAGCTACATTAGGTAGAGATGAGGAGATAATTAATTTCTGAGAAATGTGTGCGAAGAAGCCAAGGTTTTTAGTAAACAACAGATTCTTGAAGACGAAGTTGTCAAGACACAACGATTGATTCTTTGCCGGCGTCTATGACTTGAGCAACCAAATAATATATATACATCTTTTTCCCCCCTTTTACAACTTTTTTTTTTTCTCAAACTGAGGTGATGGATAATAAAGGTTTTACTGTAATTAATGATTATGTAAGTACATTTTATGAGGTAAGATCTTTGCTGAGCCATATTATGGGCAATATAAAGTAATAATTGCTACTGATTTATTTCAATCATTTAAAAAATATAAATAACTCCATATAGTAATCATAAATTTTACTTTTGATTGTATCTCACCAAAAGCTATTTGGTCCTCATGTTCAAGTAATCGTTCAGTTTGTGCTTGTAAATTGTCTCATCTTAATCTGTTAAATACCATTTATTTTCATTATATTTATATTATATATATTTTTCTTCTGTTCTTTTAGCTTTAAAATGTTTTTTTTTTAAGCCTCATCTACAGATTTATGAATTTAAAATGTAATAATGTCACATTTTTACTGATAAGTTTCCTTAAGGCTATAAATTTATATGGCAGATGTTCATCTGCATTATTTTCCTAGCAGCAATGCCCCAAAATAGCAAAATCTGCGCATCCGATAATTTGATTTTCTCTGATTATTAGGGAAAGAAGAAAGAAAACTGTTTTCTGTATTTCTTTTCTGTAGTTTATTGTCCCCCAATGTTTCGTAATATTTTCAATGTTTCTTGGACATTTAGCATCTTACACGATGAGACATATAAGGACCTATTATAAGACAGCTAAGAAGACTCACATTTACAAATCTTAAATCTTTCAAAAAAATATTTTTTTAACAATGAATAAGCGCCTTTGTATGTAAGCACAATAACTTTAGTTACCGACCTTAACATACAAACAGTTAGCGAACAAATAAGGACTTTCTACGAACAATTCCACAACCAACTACTTGGAGACTTGATCACACTCACGAAGGAAAAAGGCGACAACACTCATGCCAAGAAACATAAGGATCACCTGTTGAAGACTAAAGAGAAGCTGGATGAGACTTCTTTATGGAATGATTCGTGATATCATACCGTTGAATATCTCTCCCTTCATGCCAAGGTCTTGACCTTCATATTTAATGACACCAGTAAGATAACTAGTGAGCGTTGAACAAGTTAAAAAATAAAATAAAATAGTGTAGTCTTATTATTAAGAATAAGACATATTTTGTATGTAATCAAACATGACAAACCATTCTTTTTTGATTTATATGAAAGCCAAATAGGGATGTGGAGCATAACTTGTAAACATTAGAAAAAGCACATTATTCTGTTTAAAAGTTAGTTCCTATTTAATTCTTAAGAATAAATCATCTTTAAACTGGAAATGTTACTCAAACAATAAATAATAATTTTCGGTACGTAGATTTTTTATTTATTTATTTTTTATAAAATGGTTGTCTTATTTATTTTTGGTAAAGAATCAATTTCAGAAAATAAAACAAATTATTATATAAGGAATACCTTATGGTGTAAACCTGGTGTCCGAGGCGAAATGTTAAAAAGCCTTCTGGGTAGTGACATCACACTGACCTCTTCTGGGTTCCTATTAGCTAGCTCGATATTGTGATTTTGAAAATTGGAAATCTGATTTTCAAGAACTGGTTTTCATCTAAATGTTCAGATTAAAAAAATATAAAATATGTAACCTGCATATATGTCAGTAGGTAAAAAAATTATACTATATCATGTTAATCCCAACTTAAAAATTATTTGACATCATTCATTAACTAAAAATCATTTGAATCATTGTTCATAAAAAAAAATTTATTTTCATCTAAATATTTTATTATAAATGCCAATTACAAGAAATAAAAACAACCATATTCTCCATTTAAAACTGGATATTTACAACAACAAAAATAAACAGGCTATAAAAAGTCTTTATGAAGTCTTATTAATACATAGCATATTGATTGATTAAAATCTTTTAAACTTATGTTATAGAAAAGATAGACCCTCGGCCGGGATTCGAACCCGGATCTTCTTTCTCTCCGTGACAGTGCTCTAACCATTTAAGCCACTAAGCCTGCTGGCAGAGGGCAAATCTTTTCTCTTATCCGATCCCATGTCCTCGTGTTCTCACAATTTTTGCGATGTATACACGAGAACGAATGTTCTTTGAACATTACTTTTAATTTTAGGATCTTATTGACTTACATCATATATTACTATTTATAATTTTTTATAATTAATGGTCAACTGATTTGATTTTTAAATATTTTTATTTTAAATAGAAAAGATAGGCCCTCGGCCAGGATTTGAACCCGGATCCTCTGTCTCTCCGTGACTGCGCTCTAACCAATTAAGCCACCAAGGCCGCTTGCCGGCAGGGGACAAATCTTTTCTCTTATCCGATCCCATGTCCTCGTGTTCTCGAAAAAAAATATAGTATATTTTGTTTGTTAGCAGTTATAACCTAAAATAGTTTAATGAGATTTACTATTTTAAAATCTTGTTGTTTGTTATTTTCCTTCTTTAGCTTGTATAATTATAGTTTCTAGAGTCTGTTCAACACCATTTTATTGGCCAAATTTGTTATATTATTATTGTCATATAGTATTAGTTTTATGGTCTTAGAGTGATGAATGAGGTTTAAATATTTAAATGGACCTGAGTTTAAATGGTTTCTTGTAATCTCTAATTTGGTTTTTAACTGCAACTAAAAGACTTTAAGTACTACCTTTAAATATAGATACGCATGTTCCTACTAAATGATTACTTGCTTTATTAGAGGATCCATGTTTTGTATTAGATGCCACCCAAATATCAAGTACTTCTGAAATTTTTCTTTCAGTTAATTTCCTTATATATATGGGTGCCATCAGTCATAAGGGAATAGGATAAAGCAATCTTGATACCTTTTAACATTTTTTAGTATTTTATATGCTTCCTGCTTGCCGTCTTTTTTATTTTTCATTTATAAAAGTTGATGCAAATGTGGGATCTTCCAAAAACTGAGATTCAAGTGGTATCATTCTTCCAAGAAAAAGATATAATGCCCCTGAAGAAATGTTGTAAAGAAGTTTACAACATCAAATTGTTTTAAATTAATGACTTAGAGATGTCATTTGAGAAGTTGCTGAAGTAGGTACAGTTAAAACAAGGAACGAACAGAGACTATTTAAGATGTAATCGAGTTTATGTTTCAAGAAAAGGGCCTATTTAAAAAACTATTAGATATTATAACCATAAATTGGTGTATAAATCTTATTTATGTGTTTTATTATTATTTAAATTAAAATGTTATTTAAGTATGTGTGTGTGTGTGCGTGCGTGTGTGTGATATATTTTCAAATGTCAAACTTGTAATAGAGGCTCTAGGGCCAGAATGTATGTTCAAGCAATCTTATGACCGGTGCTAATTTATGAGGAAAGTACCCACTTTTATTTTAAAAAGGACACTACTTTAACAATTTATGAAGTAGAATTTCTTCTTTAGAGCTTAATTGTTAATATTATTTAAAATAATTATTATCCAATATAAACAGGTTAAGAAATTAACTGGCTAAGGCTTCAACCCTTATTTGAATATTTTTTAAATATTTAATCTATTTTTAATGTTTTCAGGGGGCCAAGACTCAACTAGTCGCGATGGGAGCTGGTTTGAAAGGCCAAGCCGGTTCCCTTCAGTCTCCTCCCAACGTGTCAGTCAGTAAGTCTGGTGTTGTGGAACAGATGGTAGTCCCAATGCAACATCAATTACAACAACCTTCAATCAATAATGCTGGCCCAGGTAGTTTTTATTTATTTAAAATTCTGTCAGTATTATTTCTGGTTAATTTTTTTTTCTATTGATATTAAAAATACTGTTATATTATGCTAAGGTATGATAATGACCAGCTCTGCCCTGAACCCAATGACTGGCACATTGGTTGTTACCAATAAGCAACCCCTCCCGGCTTCAGCTGTTACAACCATGATGGTTCAACAGTCCAATGCCAATGCTCCTCAACAGCAAGGTTTGTATTAATTCAAATTATCTCCCTTTTTTTTCTCACCCTTAAGAATTTTTAAAATTTAGCTTGAAAATTCGATATTTTTTATCAGATTATTGAACAAAATAAACAATTTGTCACTGTAGAAGCAGCTTGAATTATATAAATAGCAAGCAAGCATAAAATTTAATTATTTAATAATTAAGCATCAAGCAAGCATTTAATTTAATTATTTTTATTAGGGAGTAGAATGGCTCAGAGTGCTGAGCTGCCATTCCGAATGTACTGGGTTCAAATCCTGTTACTTGGCAGACTTTTAGCAGCCGGGTATAGATCCCATCGGTTCTAGGACCCTCCTGGGGCTCACCCAGCCTTTATGATGTGGGTACCCAAACTAGGTGGATAATCAAGCTGTTAACTAAGTTGTTAATCTTGGACAAATCTCCTCCCTTCCCAACCGTTGCCTAAGAAACATATACTGTATACTGAACTTAAGACCCTTCAAGGGTTGTAGTGGTGCAGGTTTTTTTTTTTTTTGGTTAGCTTATAGCTGAAGTTTGTTAAACTAGTATTTTCAGGAAGATATAACAGTAAAGTTTTAATTAAATAGCATATTGATATTTCAATTTCATTACAATTGAAATATTTTATGTAGCTTCTAATGTGAAAAAATGATATTTTTTTTTCTAATAAAGAGATAATCAAGGAAGAGGGGGATTGGTAAAAAAAGATTTATTATAAGATAAAAAACTGGCCTGTTGTACGCTCAAGTAAAATAATTATGCAATGTAAATTTATTATTATGATAAGTTTACTAGATCAATAAAGGCTATAAGTTGGAATGAAGTTTATACTGCTAATGATACGGATAGAGATATTTTCACTAAGCTATTTACAAAAGCCATTGAAACGTCTAAGGAATTGATCCCTAATTGTAACAGTGGTAAAACAAATAAATTAAAACCCTGGATAAATGATGGTTTATTGAAGCAAGTTCAATTAAAGAATCTTTTATTCCATAATCAAAAGAAATTTCCGAACAATCTTAGGCTCCGTAAAAATTACATTAAATTTCGTAATAAATTAAAAGATGATATTAAACATAGCTGAGATCGCTATTATTCTGAACTCTTTTATAAATATAATGGAAACAGTAAGCAACAATGGGATTTAGCCAGCGAACTTATTGGGGAAACAAATTCTAGGAATTAAAATAATAAGTTGCAGATCTTTCTGTCTAATAATTTAATAAATGATCCTAATATTTTGGCCTCTAGCTTTGGAGAATATTTTTCTCAAATAATAAGGGATGTAAAATTAAACTCATCAAATCTGCTCCAAATTCAAGAACCCGGTACACGTAAAATATATCCTACTTCTTTTTTTGTCAACCCAGTAAATGAATATGATGTAATATCTGTTATTAACTCTCTCAAAATGAATAAATCACCTGGCATTGATGGAGTAAGTACAGCCTTGGTTAAATTAGTCAGTGAACATATCGTCCCAGTATTAACTTATTTGATTAATCTTAGCTTTATATCAGGGGTTTATCCTACTTGTCTGAAAACTGCTGTTGTTGTACCTATCTTTAAAAAAGGCAATAAAAAAGATATTTCAAATTATCGGCCGATTTCACTTCTTTGTACATTTTCCAAAATTTTAGAAAAGATAATGAAATTAAAATTATTGAAATTTTTAGAATCTAAAAATATTTTAAGTGATAAACAATTTGGTTTTTGCCAGAAACTAAACACAGAACATGCATTGGTTTATTTTATGTCCAATGTATACACATCTCTGAATGAAAATAATAGGATTGGATGTGTTTTTGTGGATGTAACTAAGGGGTTTGACACATTAGAACATGAAATTCTCTTTGATAAAATGGAATGTATGGGTATTAGGGGAGTTGTGTTAAATTGGTTCATGAGTTACCTAGCTGATCGGAAACAAACTGTTAGAATAGATAACTGTTGCAGTGAATTCTATGATTTGCGTTGTGGTGTTCTGCAGGGATCAGTGCTAGGCCCTATTTTGTTTTTGCTGTATGTAAATAACCTCTGTTCGGCACCGTTAAGAGGTAGTCTCACCGCCTTTGCTGATGATTTGGCGCTCTCCTACTCTCATAAAGGGTGGGTCACTGTCCAGTTGCATATGCAACAAGATATGGTCTTCCTGAGTCATTGGTTTGCCTATAATCGTTTAATATTGAGTGAAAAAACTAAATTTCTTTGTTTTGATCTTAGAAATAATTTTAGATCAGATTTTCAGTTCATCTTTCATGATCAAGCTTGTTCAGGCAGAGTTAATTGTATCAATAATAAATGTATCCCTCTTGAAAGAGTATTTGAATTTAGATATTTAGGAATAGTCATTGACTCTAGGCTGTCTTGGAGAGCACATATTTCTTACATTTCAAAAAAAGTAAAATTAGGGCTACGAAAACTTTATTTCATTCGCAATAAGTGTGACCACTCCTTTTTGTTGAAATTTTACTATGCTCTAATACATTCTGTTTTAGAATATGGGATTGTATGTTGGGGTGGTGCCTATGCCAGTATAATTAAGCCGTTACTGATTCTTCAAAAAAAAGTTGTCAGATCAATATTGAGGAAAGCCAGTAGGGAACCTTCTCGACCACTTTTCATTTCACTGCGGGTATTGCCCGTTAATTATTTGTTTTTGTACAAAACCTTAAGAGTATTTTTTATCAGAAGTGGTAATATTGATCGCCATCCGGCTGTATATGGAACCAGACGTAGAAACCTTTATAGTGTGCCTACACCTAGTTATACTTTTTTTAAGTCGTCTTTTGTTTACATGGCGCCACGAAATTTTAATAACCTTCCCAACAGAATAAAAAATGCTTCAACCACAAAAATCTTTTGCACTACTCTGAAAGAATATATTTTTTCAGAAAAGATATAGATCATTTACTGCACAGCACTTCTGAATTCATAGTCTACTTTACTTCTTTACAGCGTAACTTTTCTTTTTTATATGCTCTCAGGCCAAGACTTCATCTTAATTAATAGAATTGTGAGGGTAACCCTATCACAGGTTATGACCTTAAAGGGTACCTATACCCATTTCCTTAATTTATTTTTATGTATTGTTTACTAATAAGCTTATTTACTGTATTATAAAATATCTACTTATGTTAATTTTTAATGTGGAGATGGATTAATAAATAAAATAAAATAATACTTACATAGATAGCATCATGATAGTAAACTGTAAATTTCCTCTTTGAGCCATAAGAGCGTAACTTAAAGACCTTGCACTCTTTTTGTCTGCACCTCTGTAGTAATTCTTATTAGACACCATCCCTTCGTTTTATGTTTCCATTAAACCTCATAATATGACGTTCATAGAATCATCTCTGCAAAATTTAAAAAAAATAAACATTTTCTTTTTTTTTTTGTTTCATTTTTAGTTGCATATTTGCTTATAAGCTTAATTGAAGCAAATATGTGCAATACATTTATTTTATCTTTTGGAGCTTATTTTCTAAAATATATATTTATACTTCTATTATGTTCAGGTATTCTTATTAATCAGTTACATGGCATGATGAAGCAAGGAAATCAATAAATCATTAAAAACATGCCAGTAATCATTGAAATTTGGGTAGCAGCTGGTTCATATGGAATGATATTTAGCTTATATTTCAGTTGGTTTACTTCCGGGGCAGAACGGACCAATAGGAGGAATGAGGGGTGTTGCGATGCAGAGTCACTTAGTTAACAGGGTGCAGAGCCCGTTACATTCAATCAATGTTCAACAGCCTAGGTTACAGGTAATTATATATATTTATTTACTTCATTGAATTGTATCTGTAAAGATACATTGTTTCTATATTTTAAATTAAATTATTTTCTTTAAATAATGTTATTTTTCTCATAGGCCAACAATATGGGTGGTCTTGGAGGCGCTCCTTATGGTTATGGTGGTGTAGTTGCATCTCAGCAGAGGGCTGTACCACCCAATCTTTCTGCGATACAGCAGACAAGGTTTCCTCCAAATTTAGGTAGGTTCTCATTGTTATGTTATATCGTTTTATTTAAATATTCATTTAATAAATAAAAATTAATTGTTTTTCTTGAATACTTTATCCATTTATTTTATGTGATAAGGAGGAGGGAATCCTGTCGATGGGGGATTGGGAAGCGGCCCCACGGGTGCTGCTCCGACCGCCTCCCCTGCCGTAACTGGTGCCCCTGTACCTCAGGTTCCATCCCAACCACCTACATCGACTTCTGCTGACCCTGAGAAGAGAAAACTTATACAGCAACAGCTTGTCTTGTTGTTGCATGCTCATAAATGTCAGAGAAGAGAGAATCAATCCAATGGGGAAAATTCACAAGTAAGTAGTATTGTTGGTTTTTCTCGTATAAATTAGTTTTGAACTACTCTAGAATTCTATTGAACTGCCTAAACCCCAATGTTTTTATTTAATGAGATTACTAGATGTAAATTTGAACTTGGATAATTCAATTCAAATGTAAACGTTAACAACATATGAATTGTTTTTATATATTACTTATATTGTATTTTACTACTTCCTTAGAATAATATGATAAACAGTATTATTTAATACTTTGAACATTGAGTCTATCTCGTTAATGTCCATTTTAACAGAATCTAAATATTAGCCTATTCTATATAATAATGCATAAAAAAATAACAGGTAGATACTAATAAATGTTTGTGAAGCAGCCATGATATCATTATTTTACAACTTTCCTAGAGAAATATGAAAGTACTATTCAATACTTAAAACATTGAGTCTATCTTGTTAATTTTATAATAACAGAAGCTATATGTTTGCCTATTCCGTTTTTTTAAAAAAAGTACATAAATAAATACCTGTGAAGAGTCCATGATTACAGTGATTTAGCATTCCAGCTAACTCAGTTGTTTATGTTTGCACCATTTTAACTGACACAGTCAATTCATTCTTGATACCCATGGTCTGTAAATACAAGAAAATACTTGTTTATTATTAACAGCATGATAAAATGTGCTAACAAAGCAAAAGATAAAAACTTTAACTGCCCAGAGTAGGTTTGCTTTACAGAGATGGCGTCTACTATGGAAGGCTCCTGTCCTAATAATTATTATAAGTAGCGTTACACCTAGTTGTGTAATATTGGCTTAATAATTGTATATAGCAATAAATTAAAGGAATCACCATTAAATGTGGAAGAAAATTTAGAATGTTTTTCTTGACATTACTGAAAAACTGTAATATTTCTTTTCTTTCTTCTCTTTTTATTTATTCGTACATTGTAAATGTCCTACTTTATTTTTACTGTAGTAATATTAGATTATGATATAAAATTTTATTCATTGCTTGTTTGTTTGTTTTTTTTATAGTGTACTCTACCTCATTGTATGACGATGAAGAATGTCTTGAACCATATGACAACTTGCCAAGCTGGTAAGACATGTTCCGTTCCACACTGTTCTTCATCGAGACAAATCATTTCGCACTGGAAACACTGTACTAGGCCCGATTGTCCCGTTTGTCTTCCTTTGAAGCAGGCTGATCGACATAGAGGTGTTAATACTAATGGTAATTTTGTTTTCATATTATTAGTTTTTTATCTCCACAATATGTATGTAACAAATATCATGTTATACTTAAAAAAGTTGAATTTTTCATCCTTTGTATCATATCACTCTAAGCACTTGAATGAAATAGTAAACTCATCTGAAATGTGTATCACTTTCAGTTACTGTTCCCTTCTACTGGCATAATAACCTTTGTAGCTTGTAACCATCCATCACTTTAAACTTCCCATTAAACAACCCATACATTATCAAAATAAAGATTATTATGAAGAATGAAATATTTAACTCATTGGAACATTATAAATAAAATGACGTCAAGTTAGTGTTAATGCTATTATCTTTTATATTTATACTTTTATCATATTTTTATTTCTATGTTTTCTTGTTCCTTTCACATTGTTTATTTATTCCTCTGAAATATTTTTTATTCCCCTGTCAAAAAAAAACCAGAACAAGTTATATAATTCACTACTTAAATGAATAAATATATTTTATTAAAATATATTATTAAATATACTACTCCCTAACAACCATTTGAAAAAAAATTAAGAAAAATATTAACAGACTTAAAAATACAAACATGATGAATATATACAAACATACTACAAACGCTTTCAAGAAAAACTATACGGACGTCCAAACCCATTAATAGAGCAAATGGCCACAACTCCCATGCCATAGGACACTAGGAAGAGGCTAAAAGAACGTGGGTGAGAGATCTATTACCATAGGAAATTAAATCAAGCCACAGGAGTGATGCCGCTGGGTACTGTTCTTGATGCCTTTCCTATCATACGGTATTTTATTGTCAACCAATCTGCTGATTGTCAATTATTTGTATTTGACAGTTGTGGATGAAAATATAAAGAGTGAGAAAAAAAAAGATGAATATAAATTGCTCCCAAACAATTGTAAAAACAGCGTACATCTTACTAATATTATAAATGTGAAAGTTTGTATGTGTTTGTCTCTCTTTCACACAAAAACTACTGAACGGATTTGGATGAAACTTTACAGTAATATAGGTTATACATCAGAATAACACATAGGCGATAGCAACCACGGATTTAGGCAGGGGTCGCACGGGGGCACATGCCCCCCTACTGTTTTTTAAGTACTGTGGAGAATCCATTATAGTATATAATTAAAGGCAAATCACATGATCATAGTTGTTAAAATAACGGAAAGAACATGAGTGAAACTATTTGTTTTGATATCCTACTAATCTTACTAATATTATAAATGTGAAAGTTTGTATGTTTGTCTCTCTTTCACGCAAAAACTACGGAACGGATTTGGATGAAACTTTACAGTAATATAGGTTATACATGAGAATAACTCATAGGCGATAGCCAGCACGGATTTAGGGGGGGGGCGTGCCCCAGTTTTTTAGGTACTGTGGAGAATCCATTAGCATCTTGAAATTTGTAGATAGGTTCTTTGTATAGTTTAAGAAAGAAATTTGTATAATTTCTCCCCAAGGGTTTCCCCTTTAATATAATAGGAGTTCAAAGGTTGTATAGAATCCGTCAGTTTTGAAGTTAGACATCTGAAATTTTGGATGTACGAGGAACTTATATTTTAAAAAAAATAATTAAATTATTTATTTAAAATGATCTTTCACGAAACTTTATGTGGCAGACCAAATTCCATGCGAGCGAAGCCGTGGGCATAAGCTAGTATATACATAATCTTTTTCCAATTATTTAGTGTACATTTTTTATAGTCAGACTTAATTTTGAATTCAGCATTGATTTGTTTGAGGAAATGGTTCAAATGGGCAGACACATAATTAGTCTTAATCTATTGAAGTGACATTTTAGAACTATTTAGTATTGTACTGTATTTGTGATATTTTGATATTGTAGTTCCCAATTTTAGAAAACAAATTTATCTAATCTAACTTTAATCTTGAATAATTCGATCTGGTCTTATTAAAATTAATAAGTTAATAAAGCTTTCATCATTGAAATTTTAATTTTATCAGTTTATAATGATTATTGGTGGTTCTCAGACATTGGAGGAGTTATTAATTATGTTAAGTCTCCAAGGTTCTGATCTGATTAGGACTTTTTTATTTTGCTCTTGTGTTTTTCATTTTAATTTTGTTGCTCTTTTATATTTATTTATTAGAACAAATTGGTATTTTAAATGATTTTTATAGTTCCCAATTAAAGCAAAACGTATTTACATTAACTAACAGATAGTAGTAATCTTTGAACAGTTTAAAAATAACTTCAGATAATTACCTTCTAACCTAAAATTCCTGCTTCTGAACCAAACTACTGAATGTACTATGCTAATGTCTCATTCCCATTAACAAAATTGTCTCCTGATATAAAGGTTTTTTTTATATTTTAAAAAGCAAGCAATGTGTTTGAATTATTTTTATTCACTAATAAAAAAAACATCAATAATCCTTTCTAAAATTATATTTATGTTTAGCATAAATATTTATTCTGCAAAGAAATTATATTTTATTTAGATTGTACACTATGCTTACCTTTCTACCTTATTTAATTACAAAACTTCATGCACTAATTGTAAATTGTCAATGACATTATTTGTTAAATTCTAAGCCTTCTATGTATTCGAACTTATAGACAACTTTAAGGATACAATAATGAAATTCTTTTGTTTTGTTTATCTTTTCCCAATTACAATCATATTTGTAGAAAAAAATAGAAGAAATCTATTGGCAAATACAGTTTTTAAATATAATTGAGATTTTAAATACAATCATATATTTAATATTCAACCTCCTTGTTATTGATTTTTGTTTCAGTCGAGATGGATCAAACAAGATTTGTGTTTTCCTTTCCTTTTAATTAGTTGTATAAAATTAACTCATTTTATTGTAAATTTAACTATTTATTATACATACTGGAATAATATTTTTAGTCACTGGTCATATTTTAATCACTGGTTCAAAAAAATCATATACGAAATTGTAACATCAGAGCTAAAGCGTCTTTTCTTTACCATAATTATTTTCATTTCAGCTGTAGGGAACCAGAATGCCAATGCGGGTCCAACAAATCCTTCAGCATCAGATATGAGAAGAGCGTACGATGCACTTGGTATACAATGCCCGACCTCGGCAGGCGGCGGCGGGAACCAATTGCTTAGCGCAGCCGGTCCTCGCCCCCGCCTCCCTGGTGTTGCACCTACTGCTAGGGTTCCGCCACAGCCTACTCCTACGGCTTCTCAACAACCTCAGCAGGGTAATGACTAAATTATATAGAATATTTTAACTTGGAAGTTAATTTTTTATTCTTTATTTTCTCTCTTGTTAGTTTACATAACTCAAACCTATTGTCACATCTTAATAGGTTGCTTGAATTATTATCTGTAAATTATGTAAATAAAACGTTTGATGAATTGCTTTGTACGCTTTTGTCTTCGGGATCCCCAGGGACACCCCTGTCTCCCGATTTTATGAAGAGTTGAGGTGGTTGGAACCTTCCTATCGCCATAAGTATTTCCTTGCATCCTTCCTCTATCAAGTTATCCAATCCCGCCTCCATTATACTTATATGAGCTCCTCAAATTTAAATCCTCCATCCATTCCCGTGATGGAAACCGCTGCTTTCGACAGATCGTTCCTGATTCTGTCCTGTTCCCTGTGGAATTCTATCCCTTCTTCCATCCGCTGCTCCAAGACCCTTCCTACCTTAAAATACCACTTATTTGATTACTTTCTATCCCTCCAGTTCCCTGAAGTGCATACATAAAATATTATATTAAATATTATTTATTTTGTTTTGTTTTTTTAATGTGAAATCTTCATTTTTTCATTATCATAAGCTATTTTTTATTTATTATTATTTAATCAGCTTTATAGATTGACTTTTCTATTTGTTTTTTTCTTTGTACTCTAAGGCTCTAAAGCCCACAATAATGTACAGTTACGTTATTCTAAAGGGACTTGTCCCAGAAGAAATAAAGAAGTTATTATTATTATTAAATTGTGAATTTTATAAAGACCAATTTACCAATCTACCTGTTGAAAGATTGTAATATGTATCTAATATTCTATGTCTGAATTTGTTATTTTAAATCTCTTATCCACTTTTTTAATATATTGAATTGCTAAGTACTGCCAGCAATGAAGGAATTGAAAGTCGTTAACCTTGTTTATAATATTTATTTATTCATATATATCTTACTCCTCTTCAGGAGCAGGGTAGCTCAGTGTGTAGAGCGCCGAGCTTCTGAGCTGAATGAATGTCCTGGTATAATATATAATATTCACATATTATTCTCCTCTTCATAAATTCCTCTTAACGAATTCTTAAAAACCTTATTTTGACTTCTTTTTTTTATTTTATTCAAATAGAGAGATTTACAACGATCAACTAGTAGTAATTTCTCATTTATCATCAACTAAGAGAAAGTAATATTGCCAACCATTTTGTAAATAGAAATATGTTCATTTTAATCTCTTTGGTGATTTTTTTTATAATTAAACATATTGCCATATCTCATGGTGCCTGTTCATCATTCTGCTTACTATTTTTTTAGGTGCAACTGTCGTAGGACAAAGTCCACAGGTTGTGCTACCATTGGAATCCCAAGCATCTCAAGGCTCCAATGCTACCGCAGCCCAGACTGCTGCTAGTATACAGCAGTCTGTTGCTAGCAATATACATAATAATTTATTTGGATTCGTTTCGAATTCTGCTGAGGGTCCCACCAGCAATGTAAGGCACACTCTACTATTT
This sequence comes from Arma custos, assembly GCA_037127475.1. Lineage (NCBI taxonomy): Eukaryota > Metazoa > Arthropoda > Insecta > Hemiptera > Pentatomidae > Arma > Arma custos. Next base: position 187,324,424 of record CM073759.1, on the reverse strand, counting down.
GATGTTTTATTTATTTATCGTTTTAATTTTGTTTGTTTTATCATAATTTCTTTTATAAATTTATAGTTAGCAACTACCGATAGTCGATTATCCACTCTTCAGCTTCCTGCTGGTATTGGAGTAGGTCAGGTTACTGCCAATCCTGTCCAAGGTACAAAGGAATGGCACCAATCTGTCACTCCAGATCTCAGGAACCATCTGGTACATAAGCTGTAAGTATTATACGACTTTTTTTTTCCTTTAGGTTAGGTTTTATTGGTTTATCAAGAATACTTATATGAAATAATTTATTTTAAAACAAAAAAATATTATATAGGAATTCCATAAATGTGGTTATTAATTTTTAAACCAGGTATTAGTTTCTGTATAAATCATTAAATTATATAACAAATTCAACTCCTTAACAGTAAACTAAACAAATAAGCTCCTTACCTATGTTTTTATTTTATTTTATCAAGTAATTCTTATATTTTTATTTGGCCAAATCTGCTAAATTGAAAAATATTTAATAATATATACTGAGCATAAAATATTGGCCTATAGTTGTACAATCTCAAAATTTGCTGTCTTTTTCCAGAAAAAGGTTAAGTATAAACCTTCACTTAAGTTTCAATTTTTCACACAATAATTTCCACTTAATAAAATATTTTCATAATCGACTTCCCTACCACAGGTATGAAATTGACCATGACATGTTAGGAAGTTAAACGATTTTTCTTTAAAAAATTTATTATTATGGTTTATAATTATTCAGTTTTATGACTTGTAGCCAAGATATGGTTGGAGTCAAAAGCTTTCCTCAATTAGCATCCATTATCCCCTGATTTACTCAAAATGGTTTTACGGTCAAAATTAGGATAGAAAAAACTTGGTATTTTGAAAATGTTTGCCAGGAGTAAATCAGTCAGGACATTTTAGATAAACTGGATTAACATTTAAATATACATCCTACAATCCGCATTTAACTTATTGCGCTATTTAACTTATGTTTTTCTTCCTTTTGTTTCAAGTGTCCAAGCAATATTTCCGACTCCTGATCCTCAAGCAATGCTAGACAAGAGGATGCATAACCTTGTAGCTTATGCAAGAAAAGTTGAAGGTGATATGTATGAAATGGCGAATTCAAGGGTAATCATATATTTTGTATTTATAATTTATTAATAAACATGTGGTTCCATGATGGTTGTTTTTATAATTTTTTTTATTTTATTTAAATTAATTTGTGTTATACCTTATAATTATGTTTTACCAAAAACAAATTATTGCTATGTTGAATTATGTTTAAGCATAAGTATTCAATCTTTGGACATTACTTAATTTTTTTGTTATACTTATGTATCTTTCTTTCTTTTCTCATTGATTTTCTGTGTCAGGATTTTAGAAAATAAGCTGAAGCAGTGTGAGATAAAGTTATCTTAGTGAAATGGATTTTTTTCAAAGCAGATTAATTTGTTTTCCATCCTCAATATTAAGCCAATAAATTTTACTCCAGAAATGAACTCTTCGGTTTAACAAATTTACAAAACATGGAGTTACCAGTTTGTCTACTTGTATCTTTCCATTCTTTTATATATTCTGAGGAGATCTGTGTCTATTAATTTTTTTCTTTTAATTTTTTACTTAGATCACATTGTCCTTCTAACACGATATTTTGGCATGTTTAATGCATAAATTAAATAAATTAATGTTTAAACCCTAATTTCTGGATAATTAATATATTTTTAAAAAATTAACTCATGATCTTCTTGTATTGAGTAATATTCGCCTCATCTTCTCAATTTTACCCGTCTGTTTCTTTGAAAATTTGTATAGTTAAAAAGAAAATACGTAAATGTGATATACTTACACATTATATAATAAATGCCTATTTATTAATATAAATTAAGTAAAGACAGATTGAAAAAAAATTATACCCCACACCAGTTTTCAACTTCAATTGGCCTTTTTTAGTAAGGGGAAAGGGAAAAATCAGTAGGAACAAGGAAAACATTTCTGTCCTGAATCTACAATGTGTTCTGTCATAATAGTTACAAAGATTTTATCATTGGCTTACTTGTGAAAGAGGGTATCAAAAATTCAAGTTTTATAATTTTTAAAAATAACAATTTGTTTTAAAAAAGAAATATTTCTAAGGACTTCTCAAATCCAAAATACTTTTAAGCCCATGATATACTACACTGATGTTTTTGTTATTCATGTAAATAAAGGTTTAGAAATTTGTTAAGTAATGTTCCACTAAATATTTCTTACTATTAACCTGTTACTTATAATTGTTGAGAAGACAACAATCACAAATTAAAAGTTTCAGGCAATTATAATTCATGTATATGAATTATACATTAATGAATGCTCATTGTAGTTGACCAATAAGTGACTTAAATCAGTCATGACCTTTTAACTCACGATCAGAAGACTGCATTCTCGCAACAGAAGATCTTAGCTTACTATAATCTATAATCAAGATAAGATGTTTTCAAATGGAACATAAACTGACACTTAAGTACTCGGTATTTAAAGAAAATTGAATCAATTCCTTATTTGCTAAAAATGTAATTATGAAATCAGTTGTTGAACTGGGTGCAGTTAGTAAAAGAGTTGGCTAATCGAATCATAACAGTGTAATTCAAAGTTTGATAGTATTAAGTTTAACTAAATTTAGAGTTAAAAACATTATCCCATATCTTCTAGTGGTAAGTATAGATAATTTAAAATAATTAGTAGCTGATATAATTAAGAATTTTGATACTGAAAAAAATGCAAAAGAAAACAAAAAGCTGGTATTCACCTCACTTTTGTACACCTTATAGGATTGGAGATCAAGATCAATACCTTTTATTAATTGTATTTAAAAAAAAACTAAGTTTTAATATCTTCTCAAAATATTTAAAAGATAAAATTTATGTTACCTCCTAGATTGCAGTGATTATAAATTTCTCAATGTTTTTGTTTTTATTATAGTGTTTTATATTTAAACTAAATCATAATTTTAAAAATATCAACAGATTAAAAGAATAACAGATTTTATTTTATAAATATTTGGAAATATTTTAGCAAAATAAAAATATTAAGAAGAATGAACAGAAGATATTCATGTACATTGTTCTGTTTTTAATAGGTTTTTTTTTTTTAAATATATATATATATATTTTGTCTGACCGAGAAGCGAACCAGGATGGCTGAGGTGGCTAACGTACCACGGCGGATACGTGGGGACCCGGGTTCTAATCCCGGTCCTGGTCATATCTTTTCTTTTCAACTAAAATATTTTAAAAAATTATAACATCTAACATTAAAATAAAAATAAATAAATTATAATAATATATGATGACGTAAGTCAACACGATCTGAAAAAAAAGTAATGAACTTTCTTCCCGTGTATACATCGCAAATTGTGAGAACACGGAGATATTGGATCAGTGAAAAGAAAAGATAGTCTGACCGAGAAGCGAACCAGGATGGCTGAGGTGGCTAAGTACCACGGCGGATACGTGGGAGACCGGGGTTTGAGTCCTGGTCCTGGTCATATCTTTTCTTTTCAAATAAAATATTTACATATATATATTTAAATTTTCCCATCCTGTTCATCTTATTTTTTTTGGCAAAACATGACTTTACAGATAATAATTTATTACTAAATTTTGAAAAAAGTATATATTGTTACTGTCATGCGAAATTTACGAACATGAAATCCATTACTTTACACAAGTGAAATTAAACTTTTTTATTCTTCAATGTTTTAGGAACACTTTCCATCATTTATGAGTGAGTGGAAAATAGTTGACTGAATAATTCTAATGATGGATTGAATTGGTAAGGGGGTGCAGTCAACGATTACACAAAAATAAGTTCTTATGATTGACTTCACTCCCTGACCAATTCAATCCATCATTTCCGTAATTTAATTTTTTTTTCTCCCTTGGATTTACTGGTGAAAAAAAGTTTCCACTTTTACTCGGGAGAATATGACAGATATTTTAGTATACAGTAAAATTGTTATTTTCATTTGTTATATTCATCAGCATAAATTCATAATGGTTCTGTATTTGTAGTTGTTATCATCTAATGAAGAATTAAATTTGTTAGAAAAAATAATGTCACATTTGAAGTGAAATCAGTTGATAATAAAAAGATTTTTTTTTTTGTTCTTTTTAGAAGAGCAAAGCTTTGTTTTAAATATTATTTCATAAATTATCACGTAGTATTTAAAAAATTGTTTCACTTAATCAAAACTTGTAAATACAAAATTAAACTTAAATGTTTATAATTATTTGTTTTATTGTAGAAATAGTAATAAATAAATATGCTTTATTATACAAAGTATTTTTTCAATAGTTATGAATAATTATAATTATCTTTCTTTGGGATTAGTATTTTATATTTTCTTATTATTAGCAAAATACTTTTATTTTATGTTTTAGTGGTATTTTATGTTATTATCCTATTTCTTTTGGTGATGAATAGTATCATTTTATTTGTTCAGTAAAACTTTAAAGTAAAGAAGATTTTTTTTTAATGTTGCTTCAACTGATGAGGCCATTAGCGGCGACTGCTCTCCTTATATTATATTATCAAAGAAGATTTGATTTTGATTTGTTTTAATATTACTATACAATGTAATATAATTAGGCAGGTGGATATTAATTTTTCTTTTCTGACTACATACTTACCACCATTCTCTTACGATTTGTATTGCTTAACCTTTGTGATCGCCCAATGGTAAAAAAGAAAAAAACTCTGTCTGTTGGTGGTTTTAATCTGATTATATTAGTTGTTTTTTTTAATAACTGCACCAATCATAGGTCGCCTAAATTTGAACCTTGGAACTCATCAGGCAATTTATCCAAAATGACAACCAATTCAAAATTATATACACCTTTAGCTTTTGGATAGTAATGAAGATTAAGGAAAAACAGAGTACTTTGGAATGATTTTATAAAATAAAAGAAATGAAAGATTGCAAATTAAATATTACATATTGACAATGAACCCGGGGCAACTAATAAGTTCTTTCTTTTTAATTTTGTTTTGAAATGTTAACCGAGTGAGTTATTCCTAAATGTTGGATTGAATTACATCCAGTAATCTAGCGATGACTGCAAAACAGGAATGTAAACCTATCAAAAATCTCTGCCCAGTTTTTTGTTAATCCAAATTAACATGTTTTTATTTGTTTCTTTCATTTTGTATGTTGAAGATAACTCACTTTTTATTTTTTCTATTTACAGCTATTATTTTTTTGAAAGTGAGACAACTCCATTTTGTAAAAAAGTTAATTAAAGTCAAATATTTTTAAAAATTAACATAATTTTATATTTTTGATCAATTTAGGTGTTATTTTTGAAAATGGTTTAAGTTCATTTTTTCATATTCACGATTTTCCATTTGAATTACTTTTAAAATACGGACAAACGTTTTTATCACTTAGCACACAGCAATGAGTGGTGTTTTTAATCCTATACACCTTTTAAGCATTATTCTGTAATAATAATTTAAAAGAATAAACAATTTTTTTAGATCCAAATGGACTTCAACCATTTGCAAAAGTGTTTCAATATCAGTATAAATTTATTTGGTCAACAATATTTCAAATATGTTTATTTTAAAAGTAAATATTTTGCAAAAACATAAAATGGAGTTGTCTCACTTTCAACGGCTTAAGTATTGGTTATTTCATACATATTAAACAATAAGAGGATTTTTATTTTAATTAATGAGGAAACCAATAAATAAAAAAGTTATGCTGTAAATATGTAATAATTATTTGATTTTGTATTAATCACTTGTTTTGTTTTTTATAGTCTGAATATTATCATCTATTGGCCGAGAAGATATATAAAATTCAGAAGGAATTAGGTAATTTTCTATCCTATTCTAATAATGATAGTTGTAATATATTTTAAAACCTTTTAAGATAATTTGAAGTCTATGGTGATACTTATTAATAAATTTGATTTCTCAGAGGAGAAACGTCAGAAAAGGAAAGAGCAGCAACAGTTACAGCAGCAGCAGCAACAACAGCAAGTTCAGACGCCGGCCCAAGTGCAAGCCCAGACTCAGGCAGTTGTCCAAAGGGCTAGAGGAATGGTTACGGGTGCTGTTCCTGTTGCAGTTGTTCCTCCTCGCCAAGATCCAACGCAACCTCTCCATTCACAATCACCAGGTACAATAGCTCTGTCCTGTTAAAATAATCATGTATGTTAGCTGCGCTTACTTTCTATGTTTAATTTTAGACCATTAATTTGAAAAATATTCATTAAATACTTATTTTTAAAATAATGAAATTGAAATATTATAAGTTAGATAATAAAAAATGTTATGGTTTATTAAATAGAAATTTTTAAAGTAATAAAATTAAATATAATTTTATTTCAGAACAGCTTTCTTAATGTCAAGTCGACTGCACACAGACTATTTATTCCATATTGTACCCTTTTCTCATTCTTTAGTTCAGTTTGATAATTAAATTTTCCCAGTTCCTTTTAAAAATTAAATGATATAAACAATTACAAAATTTATTAATAAAGGAATAGAATAAACTAAACTAATTGTTTTCATATTAGTTACACATTAATAAATTTAAAACATAGTTATTTCATTTTGATGAATTATATTTTTGTTTTTTCTATTAAAAAAATATTTTCTAGGCCATTGTTGTGGATGTAGTATTTATATTGAAGAAATTACTTTTTAAACAAATATTTATGAGTTTATAAATAATTAAATTAAGATATTCAAGAAGGAACTTCAACAGAAATCCGAAATTGCAATCTAGAAAGTCAGAACTTAAAAGAATAAGTGAACTCAGTAGTCCCCCGATTTTTTTTTTATCAATGTTAAACAATTACCTTTAATCTAACTCCATATAAATATTCAAATGGGTTCACGCACAATTTTTGGTCTTGAGTGCATATCATCGTAATTCTTCTTATCCGATTATCCATAGTAGTATAAATTAATATTAAATGGCACTAACAAACAATAATTCTGGTTCAATCATCTGTTTCTCAAAATGAAGATCTACTGTCTTACACCTCAGTGTTCTATTTTAATTACCTAAAAAAAAAAAAATTGCAATACTCACATATATGTAGAAACTTTAATTTCTTTCGTAACAGCTGGAATTAAAATATTAACTAACAGCTGTTTGCTGATTTTGTTTCCTTAGTTTATTTCCTATCCAACTAGTATCAGTAAATGTTTTAGAGCATTTGTGTTTAATGATGTTATAATGAAGATTCAAAATTTACGGATAATTATCGTTAATTTATTATTATTTTTTACCTAATAAAAGTTTTTAAACTACCATTTGTGAGGTAATAGAATGGCTTTAATCTTTGTCTATATGATTGTGTGTATTAGTTGAAAGTAGATTTTGTTATTCATTATTGTGATTATCAAAGCTTATATTTTCATAAATGCTTAGAAAAGGCATTCTTAGATAATTAATAATTAATATTAGGTAATATTATGCAATTATTAAAGTGTTAGATGATGAGACAAATTGGATATTATTATTTGCCTAATTACTGAACAAGGACAAAACATATGTTCTGTAAAATTAATATTTTTGTTTTAATTTAAAAAAAAAAGATTGGTATCAGAAATATTGAAATAAATTGTAATTATTGAATTAATTTTCTTTCAAAATAGAAAAAAAAATGTAAAATGTGGTTTAAACTTAATTATAAATATTTGTATTTCATGCTTATTTTTTTTGTTGATTTTTGTATAATAGAGCTTAAAATTTATTGATTTAACATTATATATTTGAGTTCAAATTTAAGAATTCTATATTTTTATTGTTATGTTCTGTTGGTATTTGATTATCTCTTTCAATTCATATAAATGTTATTAGGATAGAAATAGTTTTTAAAACTAAAAATAAAACAGTTTTTTTAATGCTGAAATTCTTACATTTTTTAATTTTATTTTTGGTGCGTATGTTAAATTTTCTTTTATTTCATATTATATAATATTAATAAACATTCTATTAAAATTCGAATAATATCCAGAGTACTGTCTACCATCAGTGTAATTTATTGTTTTCATAATATCATGTGTATTTGATCATTAAACTCAACTTCAAGTATATTATAATAACATTTTCTTATCAGCCTGGGGTTGGCTTTTATTTGAAATAGCATTAGCACTATACCTCTTATAATGTTTATATTTCTAATATATTCAGTTACCAGATATGTCACTTCCTTGGTGAAAAACCTAGGCTTATTCTTATTTTTTTCTCATAGATAGATAAGGTTAAGGATAGTTAATGCATATGAAAGGTTTTTAAAATTGTATTTTAATTTAAACTAAATTTAGTTTTAAGCAGAGTGGGTTAATTGTACTGAGGGAATCGGAATCAAGCATTTTCATAGTTTTTGGCTTAAAATCGAGTTGTAATATAACTAATAATTTCATTTCAAACCAATGCCAGCCTTATTTACTATGAGGTTAGCACGATTGGCTCTCCTAAGGACTAGAAACTCATTTTTGAAAAAATTAGACCTAACCAGTTAAACAGGTATTAGGCTGTTATTTTGTCCTATACTTTTCTTAATGTTTTATTTTACACATACACATACATACATATACTTGCATACCTACATGTGTATGTGTAAATATAAATATACAGTTTTTATTTTATATTACTACAAAGGTGTATTTATATTTATTTTACAGGAATAGGTATTGGAAGTAACAGGATAGGGTCTCAAATGGGGCCTAGTCCTAGCGGTCCTGCTTCGCAGCAGAGCGTGACTGGTTTGTCTCCCTTTGCTGCAAATCCTCCTTCTGTTCCGCCGACAACCACTAGTCAATTCCAGAACACTAATCACCAGGTAACATATGGCTTTAAGAAACTAATGATGATATTATATTATCCATCCATTTTTTGTGGAGTGACTTGAAAAAATTCTATTTTGAAATAGTTTCCTCCCCCCTTGGTTTAATTCCAGGTTCTTTTGCTGAAAATATTTCTGAACCAATATTGAATTATCTAATACAGTGGACTCTCCTAATCAGCCAATAAGTAGGTGTAATTGCTGCGCATTACAATGCAATATATATTCAATATATTTAATATATATGCAAATATATATTTAATATAATGCAATATATACTGAGACTGGCTATAGCAGGTAAATAGTTTCTCCTGTTAGCCGCTGTTGATTAACCATATGGGATCAAGATACCCTACCATGATTCACCCAGCTTCAATAAAGCCTCCCAATGCTAGAAATATTATAACTGTAAAGCCTTATCTTGTACTGTACTGTGAACCTTAGATCCTTCATGTGGGGGTCTTAATGGAATGTAGGTACTAATTAAATTAATTATACATAGTATGAACAATTAATATTTTTATGTAAATATGCTTAATTATTTTTAATTATTACAATTTATTTAGTTTCAGGCCAATGCTCGATTACCTAATACTGCCCAAACCTCTCCTGCTTTTGGTCTTCATCCATTTCCTTCACCTCAGCAAGTCTCCGCCCCTGCGAGCCAGACTAACAATGGGAGAGTGCCATCTCCTCCATCGTCACCAATGGCAAGTCCAACAGTTGCACCATCTCCATCCATGGGGAAATTCTCCAACCATACTCCGCCATCTTCGCTCGCTCGAACTCAACAGTCCAGTAGTAATTCTTATTCAAGTCAGATGGCTGCCATTACGGCTTCTCTCAACAGGGTAATTAAAATATAATTTATACATTTAACTAAGTATCTCTATAACCTTTTCATATAAATTATAAAAAAATATTTTGAAATTATTAATTTTGATTTAATAATAGGGAGCGAACTATATAGAAACTAATTTATTCTGATTATTTATCTGATTAGAAAACTAGGTTTATGTAGAAACTACCATTTGATATTACCTCTAAAAACATATCACTGATGTGTTTCTGTCATATCTTTAAGTAAGGTAATAAATTCAGAATATATTTTATTTCATCCAGTATGTGGCATGAAATAATTCTGCAAGCTGAATTATTATATCTCCATTTTAAAGTTTAACTTATTTAACATTAGGTTCTTCAGATCTTTTACATTTTTCGTCAGACTTTAATCCGCCAATACATTGCCTCGGACCTATACCACAGCACTAGCCTGCTGACAGCTAACCCTTGATTGTGGACTGTGTTGTATTACAGTTTTCTGCTAGTTAACTTGCTTTGTGTTAACTAACTAGCCTTTTGGTATTACAGATATAGAGTTTGACTACAAATGCACAAAATTCCACTATTTGAAGTCATAACAAAACATAATAGAAAATGCCAAATTTGGTGATAGAATAATATAAGATTAGAATACATTTTCTTCTCTAAAATTTATGGCATGATGATATTTTTTATTTTATTTAGTTCTCTTCTTTAATGAATGTATCATAATTTTGGAGCATTATTTATTTGTAGATCCAATTATAGTAAATGAGATTCCAAATCTAAATAATAAGTTTAGTCTAAGGCATTAAATTAGCAAGGTTTTATTATTTTATTTCAATTATTGCTCTCCTATTTCAATCTTTTGCCAAGGAATAGAAATATATTGTGATATTATAGTTTTTCATATAGTTGAAAACATAAAAAAGTGAAAGGATACACGCAGTTAATATGGGATTATGTTCATTTGACCAATTTGATACCATCTTTTATGAGTTATAATTATTTATAACTAGCGACCCACCCCAGCTTTCCTCGGGTAATAAGGCATATTATGACTACATAATTTGTCTTGTGTAATGTATATTTTTTTTATCTCGTACCGGCCACTAATGACCACGTGAATATCATTGGTTAGGCTTCTTTAGGAGTTTTGATTTTCTTTCTTCCCATCTCAGCTAATGTACTTTATTATATAGAAATTATAAAAATAAAAACAAAACCAAATATTTCTTTATATACGAATTTATTATCTTGTACGTTAGATAATTGCATGGAATCAGGTAGCGTCTTCGGTGAAACCCTTCGATATTCCAACCCATTTACACCAAACCTCGACAAATTATATGCCTAAACCTTCTATGGTGAATCACTCTATCTATTAGTGAAAATTCGTGCAGTAGTTATTAAGTTTACCTCGAACAAACGGGATATAGTCTGTATCAAAGTATTAATTGATTTTATACTTATTATTAAATTATCAATTATTTTGACGTGTCTTTCCAGGATGAAGACTCACCGACTTCAAATAATAACCAAACAAGTAGGGGTAAAGGGGATATTAAATTGGAGCCCGATGAAATGAAAGAAGAGGAAGAAGCTGAGAGAGGAAGTGGGAAAGGAATCGGCACTGGAAAAATAAAACAAGAACCTATGGATGATATGCCAGCTAAAGGTTCGTTCTCAGATTTTTTCTGTTAAAAGTTATTTGAAGTATAGCTGTAAGTGATTCTTAATCCAATGCTCATTATAAGTTGAATAATACTTTAACAATGGGTGACTAGGGTACAGTGTGGGGTTGTTCATAATTCTGTGGCTATTTTTATTTTTTATTTGTAATTTGTTTATTGGCCAATGTATCCATCGATGATTTTTTTTATTTATAACCATCTGGTTCATATTTAAGTTTATTTTTTGTCTTATATATAGTGTCAATTTAAATAAAAATATGTAAGTGAAAATAATTTAGTGACTATTATTATTTTCAGAGGCTTTCCTGATCAAAAGCTTTGGATTTATCATAAATCCATCCGACAGCTTTCTATAAAATCTTATCACTTAAATTAAAGGTAGCTCTTGCTAATAGATCTATTCCGTACTGCAAGGGCATTGTTCGGTAGTGTAGGAGCTATCATTTTTAAAGAGTTATTTATAATTTTTCCCCATTAATTAGTGCCAAGGTTTTTAACTCATTTTCGAGAATTTAGAACAGTAAAAGCTTTGGAACTTAATCTTTCCATTTCCAGTATGTTATGGCAGGATGTTTTATATGTACCTGCTTTTGCTGGATGTTTTATAATAACTTGGGATAGGATAAGGCAAGAAACTTGTGTGAACAATCAACTCCTGCTTTACGGTTGTCCATTGAAGAAACTCTTCCAGTTATTTAATAGCCCTTATTTAATTTTTTATTAATTCTCAGTCTATTGAAGTCATGCTGTCTGTTTAAGTTATACATAACTGCAAATATTTATAACTTATGCAGCGCTTATATTTGTTTTTTTGTTCATTCACAACCTGTTGTTTGCTTTTGTCATATAACCTGGCTGCTGTTTCAAAAGCGATGTAGGGATCTTTTAATACTAAGGCCATGTCATAATATTAAACTCATTGCCTTAATCTAGTAGCTGCATAGCCTGATAATATGCTACTAGTTGTCTTAATTTTTTATTGATGAATATGAACAGCAACATGCTGAACAGAAGGAATGCGACACCATTATCTTGCTATACTCCATCGCTGGTTTGAAATATCTCTTACTGCACATTTGGAAGTTTCCATGACAACCATTGTTAAATAAACAGTGACAAGGATAAAATAGTTGCTTTTATCATCATAATTTTGTTTTTAGTTTTTCCCTTGTTTTGGTTTCTTAATTTTGAAAACTACTGATTAATTTGTTATTTATGTGATTGATTTTATATTATTATATTTTCCTTGATATTCTCAGATGAAATCAAAGAAGAACCTAAGTCACCAAAAGTTAATGACACACCTGATGTAAAACCAACCATTGTACCTGAACCGATACAGCAGGGTGTTGGGGTTGATAAGAAGAAAAAATGTTGTAAGTACCAATCTTATTGTTATGTTCTATAAATGAAATAATTATACATAGGAATATTGATTTTTTAGTGGAGAGTTAAATATTTTAAAATTCACTTTCAGTATTTAAACCTGATGATCTAAGGCAAGCATTAATGCCGACATTGGAAAAACTGTATAGACAAGACGAATCGTTACCTTTTAGACAGCCTGTTGATCCTCAATCTCTTGGTATTCCTGACTATTTTGACATTGTCAGAACACCAATGGATTTATCAACAGTGAAGAGGAAACTTGATACAGGACAATACTCTGACCCTTGGGAATATGTTGACGATGTTTGGTTAATGTTTGATAATGCTTGGTTGTATAATAGGAAAACCTCTCGTGTTTATAAATATTGTACAAAGGTGAGTTATATTATTTTTTTAGTTATGTATAGTTATATTATTTTTGCAGTTAAACCTCTTTTGTCTGGCATTCTGTCTTGTAAAAAAAAAAATTATTTTTATTTGTTTTTTAATGAAATGTTTTATACTGATAGTCATAATAAAACACATGTTAAGATAAGCTGTTAAAAACAAAGCACGAAAGCATTAAAAACAATCATAGCCGCATATACGGGTCATTGTAGACTCAACGCACATATGTTCAGGCTAGGACTGGAGGGCCTTCCCACATGCCGCTATCGCCGTACAGAGGACGAAATACCCTATCATATTATCTGCCTATGTGATAGGTTTGCTGACCTAAGGTTTGCAACCTTAGGATAGAATCACTAATCAGGATAGAGTCCCTAATCCTAGGCAGGTTGAATTAATCAACCATGCAAGTATTCTAAAATTTGTGGGTTTAGCCAAGTTATGATTGTAATAATCGCATACATAGGGGCACACAATAGACCAAGTATGGTCGCAGTGCAAATTATGCCCACAAAAAAAAATAAAAAAAATAAGATAAGCTGTTTCTCAATAAGTGGTTTAAAGCTATTTTTTATGTGGAAGGAGTTAGGTCAATACAGCTTTGATATACAAGGGTGGTCTGAAAAGTTCCCGACCTATCAAAAATAAATACAAGACATTTGAACAATATACTGTAACTCCTCTACACACTTCTCCCAGTGATGCTCCCATCTCTGTAACCTGTACAAAAAGTACTCAGCATTTTTCTCTGCAAAATAATTGTTCACAAAGGTGATTGCCTGTTCATTTGACAGTCGCTTGGGGCTAGATCTGGTGAGTAAAGCGGATGTTCAAGCAGTTCAAACCGTAATTCGTGGATTTTCGCCATGGCAACCGCTGAGGTGTGAGATAGTGCGTTGTCTTGGTGCAACAGATTTTCTTTTTCTTGTTAAGTAATGATGCATACTATGCTCTTGTAATGATTTTTCCTTTTTGAAAATAATTGATTAAAATAACTCCATGACTATCCCAATAAGCAGTCGCCATCACTTTCCCAGCCAAGACAACAGTTTTTGTTTTGTTTTTTTTGGAGCAGGTTTCCCCTTTGCAATCCACTGTTAGGACTGTATTGTTGTTTTGGGCGTATAATGGTGTATCCAAGTTTCATCTACAGTAATTAATCGGCACCAAAACTCGGATTTATTGTGTCAACAGAGCATTGGAAATGTTCATTCAAAAACATTTTTGGTCTAACCCGATAGCACCGAACGTGCGGACATCTTTCTCATATATAAATGATGATTTAATATGTATCAAACACGTTCTTTTGACATGTTCATAACCTCTGCTATCCCTCTCACTTTAATTCAGCGGTCGTATAGCACCATTTGGTGAACTTCGGCGATGTTTCTGTCAGTAGTTGCAGTTTGTGGACATCCCGAACGTTCAGCATCTCCCAAGCTCTTACGGTCACGTTTAAATTTAGCTGCCCAACATTTCACTGTGGTAAATGAAGGTGCAGAGTCCCCATACACAGAATCCAACTCATCTTAGATATGCATAGGCGTATTGCCTTTCAAAAACAAATATTTAATGACAGCTCGATACTCGATTTTGTCCATTTTCACAAAAACACTTACATCAACTCACTCAAACGACTTTTACTTAAAAACTGTGTGTCCAAAATGGCTGAAACTTTGTGAATAACTGTCAACAGATGAACAACGAATTTCACTTGCTTTTATTTACTAGTGCTGCCATCTTCACGTTGCGGTCGGAAACTTTTCAGACCTCCCTCGCGGTCGGAAACTTTTCAGACCACCCTTGTAGATTGGTACTCTGTTACTATACTTTGTCTTATGAGATATTTTCTGCTCAACTATGTAAGCCTTTATATCAATTTCCAGTAAATCATACTTATTTTAAATGACCCAACAGAATGTTTTTATGTTATATAAATTCAGAGTTCCTTTAGGTATCTGTTTAGATAGTGCTAATTGAAAATATATTGTTAGTGGTCCAGTTCTTGCTTACTGCAATGAGTGGCAGACAAAAAGAGGTTCTACTTTAACATAAATACTCTAGCTGGAATGATTTTGCTTACATAATATCTCTTTAACAGTTATCAGAGGTTTTCGAACAAGAAATTGATCCTGTAATGCAAGCCTTGGGTTATTGCTGTGGCAGGAAATATACTTTCAATCCTCAAGTCCTCTGTTGCTATGGGAAACAACTCTGCACCATTCCAAGAGATGCAAAATATTACAGCTACCAAAACAGGTAATGAAACCATTTTTTTCTTATAAACATTTTTATTTGTACGTAATAGAAAATATTGGTTAATCATCTATACAACATCAATTAATATAATTTCTATTGCATTCATTTTCATCTGCATGACTTAAAATCTATTGTGGAACTTTTTGCCTATGAATCATTTCACTAGAGAATTAGTTGAAATTTATCACTAATAATTTCACTATAATAGACATTTATGCTGTTGTTTATAAGATAATATTTTTAATGATTATTTGAATACAGTGAGTAACTTTTTAATGATTATTTGATTACAGTGATTAACTAGAGACTAGATTTTTATGAATTTTCTTCTTATTTAGTTTGCCTGCTTGATCATTTAGTACCCATTCAGACTAGGTATATTGGTATATCGTAGACATGGACATTTTTCAGAAACAATATTCTTAAATGATTAAAAAATAGTTTTATTTAATTATTTTTGTTTTCTGGGAGGGGCAGAGTTCAGCGAGTAAATAAGGGGCCCTGCTCATATCTCCTGGTCTTTGGTTCGAGTCTGGCTGTGGCAGATGATTATTGTTTTGTTCCATCGATGCCTTAGTTCACAAATGTATTAAGTGCAAATTTTTCAAAAATGGTTATTGTTATATCACAGAAGCTGTGAATCTTACAAAAATATATTGTATGCTTAAAGTTGAACTGTATTTCTTGTGTTAAATTATTATCAAAAGTTGACTCCTGTAAAATCTTGTTTTAGGCCCTTAACATATATGTGGACGAAGGCATCGACATGAGTTCATGAATTCATATTTATTTTCACAAAATCTGTCTCTGGTGATACCTGTTTAGAGTTTAAATTGTTTTATAAATAAAATGAAAACTGATTATAAATTGTAATTATTAAGGCATGTTACCATTGGCTTCTTCAATTAGCATGAGATATCAATGATGAAATATCATTTGACGACATTTTTTACCTTCAAAAGTTAAACTCTTGTGTTTTTCATTTCATTTAATATTAGTTCTTAGTAATGCATGATTTTTCTGTTCCTTTTCATGGTGGTTGTTTTATTATAATTGTGAACCATTTAACATTCCCTTTCATATTTATATAAAGTAACCAGCACACAATTGTGGATGCGTATCTTGTTTTTCTAATTTCCCAAATTTTTTAATTAGAGATTTTTTGTTTTCAAAATATCTAGTTTTATAATTGTACAAGGGCAGATTTGTTATAGTGCTGCACTTGCAGACAGCAAATATTTTTTTGACAAGCTCCTCTACGTTATGTTTCCCCAAACAATTATCAATTTATTTTTAAAAACTAAGTGTAGATGATTTTTATTAAATTTGTTTGAATCTATAATTTTTTTAAAAATTATTTTATTGAATTGTACAACTGTAGTATATACATCTAGTGCAATGGCTAGAATCTATAAATTAACCCAAAAATTGCGG
The DNA here is from genome assembly GCA_037127475.1 of Arma custos. NCBI lineage: Eukaryota > Metazoa > Arthropoda > Insecta > Hemiptera > Pentatomidae > Arma > Arma custos. The sequence continues at coordinate 187,307,596 of CM073759.1, read as the reverse complement.
CCCACGGCAAGCATCTTGTCTGCCTTAGTGTAAATTTGCTATAGTGAGTATGGTTTTAACCCTGCATCAATTAGTATTGTTTCAAATTCTTCCATTTCTTTATTGCGTTTTCTTTGAAAGTTTAAAAAAAAAAAAACTTATTAATCTATATTCATTTAGTATTTTAAATAATCATTAGTTTTTTTCTGAAGCATCAAATATTTATTTATTATATTAATGTTTTGATTATGATGATCCTAAATAAACAAAGCCTCTCCTGATACAGTAGCAAGTTTTAAAGTCATACCAAGAAAGATCTACTTAAATCACAGAGTAACAACCTATTCCAATAGCTACGGCCAAGAAGCGGTTGTTGGATTAGGAAGAATTTACTGTTTTCTTTTGTTTTGTTTTTTATTTTTTATGCCTTTCTTGCACTGTTGGTTTAAATTCTACATACAGTTGTTATTAGAATTAGCTATGTGGTTATGAGCACACTTTCATTCATTGTAGTTCTTTGAAATTAACAATATCTTAATAAGTTTTTAAAGTTCTGGTAACGATTATTCTAATGATTGCATGTTAATTTTTATTTATTTTTTTAATTAGTATATTTATTATTCCTTTTGAAGATTTATTTTTTCCCTTCTTTTTTTTTTCGAGTTGCGCTTTTAGTTTGCACTTTTAACAATGCCCTAACGCACTGCTTTATTATTTTATGCTTATGTTATGTTCCCGCTGTTCCTTCTACTTTAAATCTACTTGAAATTTGAAAACATGGTTCGTAAAGAGGATATGGTGTTTCCTGTGACAGATATACCTACTGCCACAAGTGCTTCAATGACATCCCTGGGGATACTGTTTCGCTTGGAGATGATCCTTCCCAGCCACCAACGTGAGTATCTGTTTGTTATTTACTGAATTTTCTTTACTCTATTTTTTCTCTAACCTATTTTATTTATGGAAGGACCAAGTGATACATGATTTTTGAGAAATATATTTTTACATACCTATTTCTTTCAAATAACTTGCCCATTTAATATGATAATTGTTCACTTGGTAATTATTCCACTGGCTGTCCCTTCTAGTTAAGTAACCAGTTTTAACTTTTCATCATGAGCTTTGGAGTGGAAAAGATAATGTAATTATGGGAAATGTGTATACTTCGGTATTCATTTCTAGAAACTTTTCAAGGAACTATATATCTTCTATACATCGAAATGTTAGTTGAGTCTTTTATTTCTGATGAAATGATTACCAAAATCTACTCATTACCCATAATTACATTCTCTTTTCCATCCTAAAGCTCACGATAACTTGTAATTTTGGAAAATATTAAAAATGAAACAAATAAACAGTTAAAACTTGTAATTATTCGACTCGAAGCGACAAACTGCGGAACATATACTGTTCACTTTAATAATAAATAGCTTGGTCTTAAGTTTACTAAAAATAATTTTATATTAACCTCAAATCTAAATTTTTTATTTTTGGTTGATAATTAAAAACTAACATACAATGTGTTACTTTTGTTGTCAAAATCATTCAAAACAATTTATTAAAAAAAGTAAATAAATAAAGGACTATTAGTTTTGGATAAAATTTACTGAAAGATAAGAACTAATTAACTTTCAGGGTGAAGTGGGAATTTTAGTTATCCAGACTGCTCTTCAAAAATCTTTAATGGATTAAATTAATTAATAGGATTCTATTTTAATTTTAATAACAATTTTTTTTCTTTTTAACAAGAAAGTTGTTTGAATATAATACTTCATCCATATCATGTTTAACCTTTTTGCTACTAAGAGGGAATATAGTGTGAAAAAAGAATGATTATTTTAATTAAAAAGTTTGAATATTGATACTTTTTATAAGATAAAAACAGAACATGATATTTTTCTATCAACTTTCAAATTGCTAAATGATTTTTTTATCTCTAGGTCTTTTACATATGTCATTTTTCACATTAGTTAGTTTAACATAATGCTGATGATAGGATTGATTTTTAAGAATTTTCTATATAAATATTTTAGTTTTAAAAAAATTGTCATTTTTATTAATGTTAACTTTTGTTTTGGTCTAACTTTAATAATGACTGTTATGTTGATAATTGTATAAACCAGTCCTCAGTTGTTTTTATGTATTAAGGAAAATTTTTGTTTTTTCAAATATATTAAATGTTTTTTCTATCAATCATTTAATTTTTTTCTTTTAAATTGATAGTGTGATAAAGAAAGATCAGTTCATAGAAATGAAAAATGATCATTTGGAGCTTGAGCCTTTTGTTGAATGTACCGACTGTGGGAGGAAACTCCATCAAATTTGTGTCTTACATATGGAAAATATTTGGCCTCAGGGGTAAGTGGAATTATGTTTTAATTTCTGTTTCAATATTTAATATTAATCAATCTTATATCAGATAATAATTACCTTTTTTTTTTTCTTTTTTTTTTTTGTAGCTTTACTTGTGATAATTGCTTAAAGAAGAAATCAGCCAAACGGAAAGATAACAAATTTAATGCTAAGAGATTACCAACGACAAAGCTGGGCACTTACATTGAAACAAGGGTTAATAATTATTTGAAGAAGAAGGAAGCAGGGGCTGGTGAAGTAGCCATTAGGGTTGTCGCCAGCTCAGATAAGATTGTTGAAGTGAAGCCCGGGATGAAAAATAAGTAATTCAAACATATTTATATTTATGGATATTTTATTTTAATATTTTTTTCATTTTATATATATATATATATATATATATATTGAACATTGCACTTTGTCTTTGTGCATATATAAATCTTATGTTTGGAAGATGGCATCTGTCACTACGAGGTTTCTTATCCCACTCCAGATCTATAAAATATAATCATGTACTTGAGCTTTAGTTTTCTACAAAACAATTTTTAAGTTTAAACTCAACATTAGTCAGCAGTTGATAGTTGTCGACCACCTGCTGTAGTGAAAATATCACAACTACTCCAACCAGCAGTGAACCCTTCTTAGATCCCATACCTCGTCTTCTTTAGAACTCGTCCATTATTATTTTGTCAGGGCGTCAACCTTAATTTCTAATAAAACTAGGCCTTCATATTCAATATATATATTTACTTATTATACAAAATGTTTCATTTATTTATTCTTTTCAGATTTGTTGAAAATGGTGATCTTCCTGATCAGTTCCCGTATCGTGCAAAAGCCCTATTTGCTTTTGAGGATATCGATGGAACAGATGTATGTTTCTTTGGCATGCATGTTCAAGAATACGGTTCGGAATGCCCAACACCTAACACGAGGCGGGTTTACATAGCCTATCTTGACTCCGTCCACTTCTTTAGGCCGAAGCAGTACAGAACTGCTGTCTACCATGAAATCCTCTTAGGCTACTTAGACTATGTAAAACAACTAGGGTAAGTTATAAGCATTTTATATTTTTGAAATTATTTATTAAAGTGAGATATTTTACCATCGAAATTTAAATATTTAATCAAAATAATAATAAGTTTTTGGTTACCATTAACATTGTAGGATATATGATTGAAAGTGCTCAAATTAAAAAAAAAATTAGCTCTTTCTAATGATTTAATGTTTTTCGATGTAATTCATTATATTGAATGAATTTATTAGCAATATCTATAATCAAATAATTTCCTTCAACAAAAAAAAAAGTAATTATTTATCCATGTTCACGTAGGCTTTTTTTGCATAATTGAAATAACACCAACAATTAGAGGCTTAAAAAATTGTAAAAAGTTACTTTATTTTTATATTTGCAAATTGACAGCACAAGTTTTGTTGTCAGTTCTCAGAAATACTTCAAATATTTAAGTTTTAAAATATTGCTCCTGGTAACTTCATTGATTTTTCATTCTATTTTATTAGAATATTGAATAGGATATTTACTTAATTGTAATAAAATAAAATTAGTTCAGTTGATTTAAAAACATTAAAGAAATAAATAGTTACTATTCTACACATTTCTTATAGTTAATGTTTAATGTAATACAAATATTTGAGGTGTTGACATTGTAAGTCATAAAAAGGTAATTTTACAGGAAAAGCGAAAAACTGTTTGTACGCTAAAAATGAAAGTTTCAAGTGAAAACATAGTTACCACCATTACTTCTCATAGAAACTGAACCACTCACAGTTTTGACTTACTCCTCTTTCTGTGCAATATCCATAATTAATTATTACCTTATCAAGGAAAAAACTGAAGAATGATTTTTTTTTAAATAATAAATATAATTTAATTAATAGAAATAGAAAAATAATGGAAGTTGGGATTAATTGATAAATAATTTCAGTTGGGAGCTTAGGAAAATTATTACATTACAAACATACTTGTAGCAAATGTGAAAAATCGCTAACTTTTTCTTTTATATTTGCGTGAGGATTATCTATCTTACTAAAAAACTGTAAAAATTGCACTAGATCAGTTTTATTTGCTTAAGTTACTGTTAAGCAAGTAATTTTATACTTCGACTCTATATCAGCCCTGGTCATTTCTCTTCAAACCTTTGTATTATTTATGACAGGCTAACATTTACATTTCTTTTTTGTGTGGTACTCCAATTTTACTGAAAATTATTTATTTATTAGAGGGTTGCTTAAAAGTGGGAATAAAAAATGGGGCAATAGAATGTTTTTTGTTCAAACGTTATATGAATATAAATGAATCCTATGTAGGTTTTCTCTAAAAATATCAGATGTAAACCAAAATTAATTTAACAAGTGACCTTACTTTAATCAATTCAATTACAGATACACAATGGCACATATTTGGGCTTGTCCTCCATCAGAAGGTGACGATTACATTTTTCACTGCCATCCTCAAGAACAGAAAATTCCTAAACCAAAAAGGCTTCAGGAGTGGTACAAGAAAATGCTTGACAAAGGCATAATCGAAAGGATAGTTCTTGACTATAAGGTTTGTATTATTATTGTCAATTTTCGTTTTTTGTTTGTGTTTTTTTTTTCTCGGAAAAGAAATAATTTTATAGATGTATTGTTTGGTAAAATTTAAAAAAATAATTTTTACCTAATCTGCAAGTCATAACAATTATCATTCCCGAATGATACTCAAAAAAGTTTGATCTACCTAAAAAAGGTTTAGACAGGAGGTCATCTTATCTAAAAATTATTTGAATATTTTTATTTTGAAGAGAAAAAGTGATAAAAACTTTTGTACAAATTTTATAAATATATAAAGCATTTCCTATTAAAATACTGTTAAAATCTTACATTATAACGGTTATAAGATTTGTTTACACCTTGATATAATTTACATCTTCCCTATATCACTGTCATGCCATTGTTAATTATTACTCCCTCCCAAGCTCTAATGAAAACTATCCCCCTATCATCATTATATCCTCTTAAAATTTTATTCAATATGTATAAATTAAAGCTCTGTTATGACTCAGAAAATGGTATTAAAATATGTGTCTATATTTTTTTAGTTTCTGTTGTTGAATAAACAAAAAATATTTTAATTTATGTATTTGATGTTACTGGTTTGATATTTTTTTTTATCACGAAAATCCCCCTATGATCATCATATCCTCTCAAAATTTTATTTAATATGTGTAAATTAAAGCTCTGTTATGACTCAGAAAATGATATTAAAAAATATATATATTTTTTTTTAGTTTCTGATGTTAAATAAACAAAAAATATTTTAATCTATGTATTTGATGTTACTGGTTTGATATTTTTTTTTAATCACAAAAAAATATTTTTATACCCAGCATTTTATAAATTACTAATTTGGTCAAAAGTTTTGTATCATTATACATGTCAATTAAGCACAATAACTTGTCATTTTATGAAAACATTCTACAAAATATGAGGTGTGGCTATTAAATAACGAGACTGATGTTGCTTTCGATATTCATGGGATTGTGTACCTTCACTGGGTTACTGAAGGTCAAACTATTAATCAATACTACTACCTTAAGGTACTTGCAAAACTACGTGAAAGAGTAAGGAAAAATCGACCCGAAATGTGGAAGGACAAATCATGGGTTCTCCACCAAGACAATGCGCCAGCTTATTCCGCGTTACCTGTCAAGAGGTTCCTAGCCCAGTACAGCATCCCAGTGTTAAAACATCCACCTTATTCACCAGATCTTGCACCATGTGACTTCTATCTGTTCCCTAAGGTGAAATCTTCATTAAAAGGGACGAGATTTGAGTCCATGGAAGCCGTAAAAGAGAAAGCGGCACGCGACCTGAAGGAGCTGACAGAAGATGACTTCCCGCACTGTTTCCAACAATGGAAAATTAGCATGGAGCGTTGTAGGGATAGAGAAGGGGTGTATATTGAAGGAGATAGTAAGTAATTATGTATAAAATAAAAATAAATTTTATTGCAATGTCAGTCTCATTATTTAATTGCCACACCTTGTAAGTGTTTGGGATCAATCAGACCATTGTTTCTTATTTCTTTGCTGTCCCTTCAATAACTGTCTTCACAACTTCAAGTTAGCCCATCTCATTTTTACAAAACAAAATACAGTAAAACCTCTATTATCCGTCACTCTCTGTTAACTTCACCTCAGTTTTGAAGGGGGGAAATATGTATATTTTGTTTGGTTGCTAAAGTCATAGGCGCTGGCTAAGAATCAATTGTTGTGTTTTGACAACTTTGATTCCTAGTACATCTGTTGTTTACTCAAAACCTGGCCTTCCTCGCACATATTTCACAGAAATTAATTATCTCCTCATCTCTACCTAATTTAGCTTCCGCTGTTGAACTACCTTCAGTCTTCATTCTTGTCTTACGGGTACTTGTAGTTTTCTTAAAAGTACGTATATACGTAATGTCGGAAAAAAGACAAAGGAAGAGTTTAGATCTCGCTACTAAGTTTGATATTGTAAAATGTTTACAAAAAGGTGAAAGTGCTTCAAACTTAGCAAAAATCTATGATATTCCTCAGACTACAGTTTTTACGACAATGATTATTAAGAAGGGGCATACTAGATTTGTGCACGAGGAAAGAGCTAAGCTCCACCTTTAAATTGATATTAATTTCTCGAGAGGGAAAAAATAGACATACAATGATTGTGCTTTTAGCCATCGATGTACGTAATTATTATTATTTAAAAAAAAATATTTTTACTATATATGTATACCTTATTAGTACTTAAATAAGTTACAAGTACATATATAATGTTGAATGTTTGAAATATATTGTTCAGTTTATGTTTGTGTGTATATATATATATATATATATATATATTATTAGCTTATGCCTGCGGCTTCGCTCGCGTGGAATTTGGTCTGCCACATAAATTTTTGTGAAAGATCATTTTAAATAAATAATTTAATTATTTTTTTAAAATATAAGTTCTTCGTACATCCAAAATTTCAGATGTCTAACTTCAAAACTGACGGATTCTATACAACCTTTGAACCCCTATTATATTAAAGGGGAAACCCTTGGGGTGGAATTATCCAAATTTCTTTCTTAAACTATACAATGAACCTATCTACAAATTTCGAAGGTCACATGTGGTCTAGTGGTTAGCGTAACAAACTACTAAACCCAAGATCGCGGGCTCGTAGCCCAGCAGGTGGCCCTAGGATTTTTTTAAGGGAGTAAAAAATCCTTAGTTACGCCGTCCTTCGGAATGGACGTTAAACGGGTGTCCCGAGCCTGTACGATGTCAGGTACTCGTTAAAAATCCCTATCCTAATTAAACCTGGATAGGCCAAATTTAGAGTTCCCACTGTAGCATCGTCCGATTAGCCATAGTAGCATAAAGTGACGTTAAATGAACAAACAAACATCTACAAATTTCAAGATGCTAAGTTCCTGATATGCCTTTAATTATGTACTTTAATTATGTACTATACTTTAATTATGTAGGTACATGCCCCTTTATAGTTCATAATTAATTGTACTATTGCTGTAGCCTATGATGTATAACCTATTTTACTCAATAAGTTCCATCCAAATCCTTTCAGTAGTTTTTGTGTGAATGAGTAACAAACATTCTCATATATAATATTAGTAGGAAATCAAAACAATAGTTTCGCCCATGTTCTTTTTGTTATTTAACCACTATTATCATGTGATTTACCTTTAATTATGTACTATAATTGATTCTCCAAAGTACCTAAAAAACTGTAGGGGGGCACGTGCACCCGTGCGCCCCCCCCCCATAAATCCGCGCTTGCTATAGCCTATGTGTTATTCTGATGTATAAACTATATTACTGTAAAGTTTAATCCAAATCCGTTCAGTAGTTTTTGCTTGAAAGAGAGACAAACATACAAACTTTCACATTTATAATATTAGTAAGATTTATGATTCTTTAAATATTTTAAATATATAGATATATTTTTTTTTATTTTGAATAGAAAAGATTATTTCTTGGCCGGGATTTGAACCTGGGTCACCCGTGTCTCTAGCGTGGTGCTCTAACCACTGAGCTACGAAGGCTCGCATCCAAGCCAATAAATTATGAATATAAATTTGACGTATGTCAATGAGATCCCGATTAAAGTAATGTTCATGTTCAATAAACATACTTCCCTGTGTATACCTCGCAAAAATTGCGAGAATACAGGTATATAGGATCAGTGAAGAGAATGCATTGGTCTGGCTTGGATGCGAGCCTTGGTTGCTGCTCAGTGGTTAGAGCACCGTGCTAAAGACGCGGGTGACCCAGGTTCGAATCTATACCAAGAAATTATCTTTTTTTTTCAAAATAAAAAAAATATATATCTATATACATATAACATATGTCTCACTCCCAAATCCGTCACCATCTTGGTCCCAGATTGGCCGACGGATGATCGAGGTTCTACTGTATATAAGAAAATTATAACAAAAATTATTAAACACTTCTTAGTTTCTATCATTGGTTCTTTGCTATATCTAATGCCATTCAATATAGTTGGCATCCCCTTAAAGTATAATAGGATGTTTGTTGTTGTTTGTTTGTTTGTTTGTTGGTGCTTAAAGGCGTAAAACCCTTAGGTCATCAACGCCTTGTTGTTGTCTTGAGGTTGTGGAGAAAATCTTTGTTCATATCATATCACATTCAGACTGGCGCACACAACTCGTGACTATATTATATTGCAGACAGTAGTCGATGTGTTTTCAAAAACTGAAACACCTACGAGACAGCAGCCTCGCTGTCACCAAGTGCCTTTGCCAAATCTGGGACTAGTCCTAATTTATATATTGTTGACCGGTAATATACACGCTCCTCAAAAATGTGTCTAACTGTAAGGTTGGCATTACAATGTTGGCATAAAGGAGGTTGCAGTTTTGTAATGATATGTAGATGAGTGAGCCGAGTGTGGCCCAGTCTCAAGCGAGTCAGGGCAACCTCCTCTCTACGGCTGTACCTGTAAGAGGTAGACCAGGCTGTTACTGTTTTTTTGATCATTTTTAATTTGCTAGGTTGACTTTCTTCCCATGTGGCTTGCCATTTCTCCGATATTTCTATTTTAAGAGGCCTATTTAATTCTGATGGAGTGAGAACGGTGGTGCCACGGCCAGGTAGCATAAGTGCCTCTCGAGCTGCCTGATCTGCGAGTTCATTACCTTTAATGCCAATTTGGCCAGGGATCCATATAAAATATATGGACTTGCCCTGCTCTATGAGTCGTATAAGATGACCTTGAATTTTGATAACAAGAGGATGGTTCGGGTACATATCTTTCAATCCTTTTATGGAGCTTAGCGAATCTGACAATATGACTATTGTCTTCTCAGTCAACGACAAGCTGTAATTTCGGGCTGAAGATATCGCATCGAGTTCAGCAGTATAAACAGAAGCTAGTTTATGCAGCTTAAACTTGTGAGTTGAGTTGCGAGTTACAAAAGACGAAGCGGTTGAGTTTTCGGATTTGGATCCATCAGTATAAATTAGGAAATGACCTGGGATGTTTTCAAGGATGCGAGACAGCCGTATTTTATATTCTGAAGGAGTAGTATTGTTTTTTGGAAACTTACAAAGATTTAATACTGTTCTAGGTGGTGGTAGGGTCCAAGGTGGATTCTGGATTTCTGGTTTAGATAATCTAATTGCTTTAAGAGCCGAAATAAAAGTAGAAATTCTTCTAACGCCAGAGGAAAGGTTGAATTTGGTTTTTGCTGGAATGCTGTACAGAATTTTGATTGAAAGATGTATTTGTGTATGGGATGGTCTGTCTGGAGAACTAATTTGGAGATGTAATTTATTGCCAATTTTTGTCATCGTTTTTGTGAGGGAGACCTGCTTCTGCACATAGACTGAGGATAGGACTTGTTCTGAAAGCGCCAGTTGCAATTCGGATTCCAGCGTTATGGACAGAATCTAACTTAGCTAGTGTTCGACTAGTTTGGTCTAGTCTAGTTTGGTAGATCATTTAACGTCACTTTATGCTGCTATAGCTAATCCGACGATGCTACAGTGGGAGTTCTTAATTTTGCCTATCCAGGTTTAATTAGGATAGGGATTTTTAACGAGTACCTGATATCAGTATAGGATGTTAAATTCAAAGAAAGATTCGTTAACTGAACAATTTAGGTTTTGAAAATTCAATTCTACTCTGTATGTCGCTGTTAAACATTGTTTTTATAGATAGCATTGCCTTCATTGAAATGTACTTAAAAGTTATTAGACCAGTTGGAATCTAAATAATCTAAAAACTGAAGGGTTAACTGAATTTTTTTTATTGATGGTCATAAGCTATTAGGAACTGTTTGAAAGTTAATGAAACAAAAGCCTTAAACTGATGATTTTTAGAAAAAGTGTTAAACAAAATTTGGAATTTAACAGGCCAAGATAATTATTCTAGAGAATTGCAAAACTTATCTAATGTGGATATACTATTGTAAGAATTTGTATAAAATATATTGATGCTGCTTCTACTAAAATTTATGTTTAATTGTTAATATTTTTGCTATCTCAAATTAACTATGAAGTGTCTTTTTAAAAAAAAAAAAAACTTTATTTGTTTTAGGATATTTTGAAACAAGCTATTGAAGATAAATTGAATTCTGCTGCTGAACTGCCTTATTTTGAGGGTGATTTTTGGCCAAATGTTCTTGAAGAGAGTATAAAAGAATTAGATCAACAGGAAGAAGAGAAGCGAAAGCAGGCAGAGGCTGCAGAAGCTGCTGCTGCTAATGCTGTAAGTTGCAAACATAACTTAAATAATGAATTAAATGGGTTAAATCGATTAAATTTAATATCTTACTGATAATACTCACATGTGAATATAATAATGGGACAAAGGGGCTGTAAAAGTCCTTAATTTTTTTTTTGTTCTAATTAAATAAGGAAGAACAGAAAATTAAAAAGACAAAACATTAATTTTAGTTTTTTGTATCTGTCATTCATTAATTGTTTATTTTCATAATTGTATTTGTCCTCCCTTGGAATAATTGGTTTAGTCAAATTTGCCTTCTTTTCATTACAACACCTTTTGATTATTTTAATCAATTGAGATAATAAAGCTGACCATATATTTACTGACAATGTACAATGTTATAACCAACTTGACCTATAATCCACTTATTACAAAACACTTTTATACCATTTTCATTATCATATTTTAAAATTAAAAATGTTTCTTGTAGAAGAAATAGATTGGTTGATATACATTACAGAAGTTCTTAAGTTGACATTGTTTACTTAAAAAGTATCTAAATTGGCGCTTATGGAAGGAAACTGTTGTCTTAGGATAAGAGGTCAGAAAGGGTTACTGTACTACCAAAACAAATATGGCTGTAATCTTTTTTTTCTTAATAAAAAGTGATCATCTTTTTTCTCACGTGCAAGGATGCATGTTGTTGATGCTTCATTGAAGGATATAATTATACTGATACTATGGTAGTGGATGAATCCTAATGTTGTTCTATTAATTTCGTTCAAAGAGAAAATGTTAGGAATGAAGACCATTAGAGAATAGAAAAAGTCAGAAGAAGCCCGTGCCCAAGTTTTGGGACATGTTTTTAGTGAAGTTAATAAAAGTTCCTAAAAAATTATGAGGAGTCCCCCGCAATCAAAAGTTGCCTAACAGTTAACTTAGTTCACCTGTAGTTACTTCCTGTCGCTTTACCTGTTTGTTAAACTGTTGTTTTGAACATGAATTATTGTTTAACCCATTTATATCCAATGATGCTTATACGAAACATTAATTTAACAATTTTTTTTATTTTTATAAATTTGAATATTTTTCTATTTTGTTACATCAGCTTATTATTTCAGCTTTTTAATTATTAATAAATTTTGTGTTTTTTTAACCATTGAAAAATAATAATATAGGGTCTTTCATTAAGAATGATAGGATTTTAATTTTGAATAAAACAACAAAGGTTTGACATATCAACTTAATTCCTGCTTTATTTTGAAGCTTGGACAATGCAGTTATGCTTGAAATAAGATATTGTTCAAATGTCCACCACGGGCTCGTAGACACTGATGCACCTGATCACTCCAATTTCTTATCACTTTTTGCAATAATTCCCGCTGTATTCCGCCAATAACTTGACGAATATTCTCTTCGAAGTGATCCAAAGACTGTGGCTTGTTGGCATTGACTTGTTCTTTCACATAGTCCCAAAGAAAATAATCCAGGGGTGTCAACTCTCATGACCTTGGCGGCCAGTTCACAAATCCTCGTCGTGAGAAGATCGAATCGCCAAACCTTTCCCTCAGCAAAGCGAGATTAGCATCAGCTGACATGTAGCGCCATCTTGTTGGAACCACATCTCTTCAATAGTGACATTCTCAAGTTATGGCCCTAAAAATTCGGGTAACATGGTCCTATAGCGATCACCATTCACTGTTATCGCTGTTCCATTCTCATTTCGAAAGAAATAATGTCCGATAAGGCCGCCATACCATAAACCGCACCAGACAGTGAGTTTTTCAGAATGCAACGGAACTTCATGTAACACTTCTGCGTTGTCCTAGCACCACCCACAAGTAAGCTACCACTTTGGTAATATTTTTTATTACTTCCAACCGATCGAGAGGTCAAATGCTACATCATGAAACTGCACACTATACTAGATATAGTAACACCTAGAAATTAAAAAAAAAATATGTATTAGAAACCGAGAAATCTCTATTTGAAAAACTATCACTCATCTAGATATAGTAACACCTAGAAATAAAAAATTAAAAAATATGTATTAGAAACCGAGAAATCTCTATTTGAAAAACTATCACTCATCTAGATATATTAACACCTAGAAATAAAAAAAAAATATGTATTAGAAACCGAGAAATCTCTATTTGAAAAACTATCACTCATCTAGATATATTAACTCCTAGAAATAAAAAAAAAATATGTATTAGAAACCGAGAAATCTCTATTTGAAAAACTATCACTCATATTGAAAGACCCTATACAGTAGGTTATATTTTCACACTAATGAGTTCTAAGATTTGTGTGCGAATCGTAATTTTTTATTTCTTTGAAGGAGTTTATTATCCAAACGATTGTAATAAAAGTTACAAAAACGGTATTATTGTATCATTTATAAATATATCACCTTGCCTATCTCTAAAAAAATAAAGAAAAGAGTGTATATATATATATATATATATATATATATATATATATATATATATATATATATATTTCCTTATCTACGCATGAGCACATTTTCTACCACCATTATGGCTGAACAAAAAAAAAAATTTTTTTTGTATTTTTATTTTAATTAAACTACCCTAAAAATATTTCTTTGGAAAAAAATCAAAACTTTGAACTTATTCATGCCTTGGCCGTAAATGGCTTAAACAGTTGTCCATGAATTAAAACATCTGTGTTGTATTCAACTAACATCAACTAAGATTTTTAAATCATAATATGGGTAAAAATACACGTCGTAATAACTATTTCAAGCCAAGGCTAGACTTGTATACTACAAAAATGACATCATTCCGTTTTCCTCTGTACAATTTTCAACTTTAATACTTATTCATCCGAGCTGCTGATAAACATAACTCCATTTCTCTTTTGTATAAATTTTGTACATTTCATAGAAAAAGTCAAAACTGTTCTTTGAGCTAGCATTCAATTAAGGAATTAGCCCATTTGTACATAAAATATTATGGTAACTTTAGTTTAAATGATTTTCACTTATAATAAATATCCTATATGCATAAAATGTAGCTATGACACTCTTGAAAGAGGAAAGCACAAGCTTCTTGACTGTTCACAATATGTTTTACTACTCTTTTATCTTTTTAATTAATATTCTGGAATAACTTACATTACTCTGTTTTAAAATTTACTAATAACATGTAATGTGCCAAATATGCATAATGTATAATATTTTCAAATAAATTTTATTATTATGTTTTACATTAATTTAATTTTCTTTTTTAGATTTTTTCTCTTCAGGAAGAAAATGAAATCGGTCCTGATGGTAAAAAGAAAGGGCAGAAAAAAGTGAAAAAATCTAATAAATCAAAAGCAAATCAGAGAAAATCAAACAGTAAAAAATCAAACACTCCTCAGACAGGAAACGATCTCTCTGCTAAAATTTTTGCTACAATGGAAAAACATAAAGAAGTATTTTTTGTTATTAGGCTACATTCTGCTCAAAGCGCTGCCAGCTTAGCGGTAAGTTAGTTGTAATTAATCTTATATTGTTTTTCTATATAAAAATTTCTTCTTTCTAAAATTGTTAGATATCAGTAGAAATATTTATTAGTTATTGTTTTGTTCAATAGATTATTAAGATTATTGCTAACAATTGTTACTAGAGAATTCAGGTATAATCATAATCAAGTTCATTACTTCACTCTAATTGTAACTTACTTAGTTTATAATTAATCCATTCGTTTTTAATTTTCAGTGCATATTTCGTAGTAAATATAGGAAGGATGATAATATTTAGATTTGTTTTTTAAATGTAGTTTATCAGACATTTACTTTCCATGTCATCTTGATAAACTGCCTTGTTAAAATAAAAAAAATTATCTTATTCTTTCATTGTTTCCACTGACTAATCTGTTTCTTCTTTTTTTCAGTTATCCCTGCCCTTTATGTTACATGTTTTAATGTATTTTACATTTCTTTATAGCCAATTCAAGATCCAGATCCTTTTATTAATTGTGACCTGATGGATGGCCGTGATGCCTTCTTGACTATGGCTCGGGAAAGGCATTATGAGTTTTCGTCTTTACGAAGAGCAAAATTTTCTTCTATGGCTATGCTCTATGAGCTCCACAATCAAGGGCAAGATAAGTTTGTATATACCTGTAATAACTGTAAAGCCCATGTTGAAACTCGATATCACTGTACAGTATGTGATGTAAGTATTATTCTATTATTAATTTATTCAAAACAAAATCAAGATTAATATGTATTAAACAAATGTCTTATGTTCATTCCAGGATTTTGATTTATGTGTGACTTGCTTTGAAAAAGATGGACATCCACATAAAATGGAAAAACTTGGTTTAGATATTGATGACGGTTCATCTCCTGCAGATCAGAAACAGGCCAATCCACAGGTATCTACAATTGTTTTTTTCATAGCTGATTTTGTTTTCATTTTTTTAAACAATATATTTTTTTTAGAATAATTTATTGATATTTACAACTGTAACAAAAATATTATGAAATAGTTGTTTTATAAAATTAAAGATTCATACCTGTTATTAATAAGTGTTTGTTTTTTGTTGGCTAACAGGAGGCTAGGAAGTTATCTATCCAACGGTGTATCCAGTCATTGGTCCATGCTTGCCAATGCAGGGATGCCAACTGTAGGTTACCAAGCTGTCAGAGGATGAAGAGGGTTGTTCAGCACACCAAAGTTTGTCAGAGGAAGGCTAATGGCAATTGTCCTATTTGCAAGCAGCTTATTGCACTCTGTTGTTACCATGCAAAATATTGTCAAGTAAGTTCACTTGAAAATTAACAAGGTTTTAATTGTAATAGTGGTAATAAGGATCTAGATTTTCATCTTTGTGACATATGCAATGAGTGTATGTTCATTGAATTTTTCTGTAATAGATTGATACTTCTTAGCGATACAATCCATTAAAGATTCTAGCTTCCTCCAAAAGCAATTGTTATACATCCCAATCTAGTGCCATCGCAATCCAGTTTCCATGTTCATATGTTCTCTGTCATTGGTGGCCTGACAATCTGCTTACCATAGCTTTGACCTCCCAACTCTGATGATTTAAAACAGGGCTTTGTCAGGTTATTTTTTGGATATAATTTGTTTACTATTCTGGAAAGATGTACAACATGATATAAATCTATAGGTTTTATATCTACAGTCCCGGTGAATAAGTGGTTAAATCTAATTTCACCTAGAGAGTTTAATTGTATTGAGGGAAGCAGAATCGTATCATGCTCATAGTTTTTGGCTTTAAATAGATTTGTAATATAAGCACTAATTCCATTTCAAGGCCATGTCCAACTTACCCCCCCTTATTCACTATGAAAATAGCACGATTCCGCTTTGATAAGTACAAAAAACTCATTTTTGAAAAAAAAAAAATTGACATAGCCACTTATTCACCGGAGCTGTAGATATATTACCAAATACACGTTTTTTTGTTGGAAGTTACTGCAGATCCTTTGAAGACAAATTGTGAAATCTGCTCAAACCCAAAAAGAACACATTTTGGCACCTGCCAGGTTTCGAACTTGTTTTGAAACCATTTACCTGGTTTTAGCTTCATTGGCCTGTGTGCCCTTCACCAAATTTTTGTCATTAGCCAATATTACTACCCATTTAAAAGTTTCTGTTAAAAATTTGGGAAGTCTCCTAGCCTGACTCGACCCTTCTGTAATGATTTACCAGGATCACGTACACGACTATTGTCATTTTCAGACATAAATAAATCTATATAAAGTGGATGTAACCTGCTACAATTTGAAATATTAAATAATTACTTTATTTTAAGGTTTCAACTCCTACTGAGCTGTGGTAGGAAGGTGATCGTTGTTGTTTGTAACAAATTGGTGTACATAGGTTTATGAGAAATAAAGATATAATTTTTGTTAACACGTTCTTTAAAAATTATACAAACACACCACACTTACTTATACATATTAAAAAAATACATACCGTACATCTAACTAAAAAATACATACCGTACATATAAATACAGTGTGACATTTCTTTGTGATTTAGATAAATATTTCTAATATAATATATATATAATTATTTTTGTTAACTTAGAGATCATTTAGACTCTGTCAAAAACTGAATTGGTTTGTGATGATCAGACATAAATTAATTTCTTCCTGCCATAGGTGATGGTGTTCCCAGCTATTCACTTGAAATTGTCTTCATTTAAAGCATTTAGAAATGTCATTTGGCTAGGTAAAACCACTTAGCATCCCAAATTGATATTTCCCAATGAATTTGTATAAGATTTTGTTATATATATATAATTTCCAATATTCTGTCATAATATTGATCAAAACTTTTTTTTGATTTATAATTATATTCTTAGATATTAATTATATATTGCCTCTTTTAGGAAACGAAGTGTCCAGTGCCTTTCTGCTTGAATATCAAGCACAAAATGAAGCAGCAACAGCTGCAGCAACGCCTACAACAAGCCCAGCTGCTGAGAAGAAGAATGGCGGTGATGAACACGACGCGTGGTGGAGGGGGAGGCGGCGGCGGGGGCTTGAGCGGGGGGGCCGTGAGCCCCGGCGGAGCTGGACCACCTGCCCTGATGGCCCCCCAGCCGACACACCAGTCCCTCGGCCTCAAGCCCGGCTCCCAGACCCCTCCTGCCAACGTACTACAGGTTGTCAAACAGGTATCCTCTTCTTCCTCTCTCTATCCTAGGCTTACATTCTTCTTTCTTTTTCATCTGTTTCTAAATTTTGTTTGCATGCTATCCACAGTTTTCAGGTGTTGGTAATATGTCTTTTAGCTATGCTGTGTGTTAAAATATCATATTTGTATTTATTTCTCAAGCCTCTCTGCATTTTTCATAATTCCCTTTTATATTCTTTATTATATACGCTGTACTGCATTATCTATTGTAAAACATGCTAGTAGTTTATGTGATATAGACACTCTGTGTGCTGTACGTCATACAGTTTTCATACCTGGAATAGTGAATTGGTTTGATGTTAGACCTTTAGATGCTTTCTGAGCTAAGCTCAGTGATGGCTTACTTATGGCTCCTAAATATACACATTAAAAACATAAAATAGTGAAGGAATGTTTATACCCTTAGTTCCCAAATTGGTCTAGGTAGACCCTCAGGAGATCATAGGAGATTCGACAGGGTCTACGTTGGCGTGACAAAAAAATTATTTTAATAATTTCATTGCAATAATTAATTAGGTAATCCTATTCTATTAAGAAGCCATATCTTGTTGAGTGAGACCTTATGATTACTAAATCTTCACATTTTTTGTCGACTTTTAGGAATATGTAGAAATGTAACTGTAGGGGGTCCACCGGAACCAGCTAAAGATTGAAAGTGGTCTATAAGAAAAAAGTCTGGGAACCTCTGGTTTATACAAATTTTTGATATATATAAATCTTTCAATAAGATAGCCTTATAGCTAAAGAATATAGAGTACTACAATAAACTAAATTTATGATGTCACTATTATTACTTTGGTTTACTTAAAATGTTCTTAAACATGAAAGTTAAAAATATTTAATGATTTTTCTGTTGTTATTTTTAAATTAAATTAAGGTATGCTTAAATAAAATAAATTGTGCAGCCTTAATAAATGGAGGCACTTGGAAGGGGTTAGTTTGATGATTCCTAAATTAGTTACGATGAATTCTCTCTTAAATTCTTCTATGTAAAGTTTTTTATGTAATTAATAATTAATTTAGTTATTAGTTAGGAAAAAGAAACCTTTAGTAATCTTAAATTTGATTCATTTTTTTTTCGTATTGGCCTACTAAAAATGGAGCATTTCTATATCATTTATTTTAATTATAATTAATTATATATCACATGTGTAGATGGAAGAAGTCTAGACTTGACTGAAACCTAATTTTTTTTAATTTCTCCTATTTTCCCTACCATGATTTCTAAAAAAGAGTAAAACTCCAAGGAGAATCAATGTTTGTACCCCTGCTCATAATCTATTGCTTACAGTGTGCAATAGATTATTTTCTTTTTATTCAGCATAAATTTATAATATCTTTAACATAATTATAGGTTATAATAGTCTAATGAATTTATTTACTATATCTTATTCATGATTAGGAAAACAGATAAAAGTTATCAAGAGCTCCAACTTTCTAGTTTAATAAGATTTGTGTGTGTGTGTGTTTTTTTTTTTTTTTTTATGTGGGCAGGTGGAAATCTTCAAAAGACGCGGATAGGCCCGTGTGTGGGATACCACCTCCCTACACCTGTTTTCCACACTCCACGGGACTGCCACTAGGCATTACTTCGTGGAGGGGAATGGCTGTGTGCCGCATCATGGCCATTTCCATCTTTTAGCTTCTTAGTCTAAATTTTTCTTCTTCAAGAAGGTACCAGTCTTTGCTGATTTTCTCTCCTTGTCCTTTCCTCCTCTCTCAGTCTTTTGAGGATCCCTGTGGCCAATTTTTTCCCCGCTGTCCACTTTTCATCCAACTTTAGCATGCTGCTCACTAAATTTTCAGGAGTCACCTTCTTTCTGCAGGCCAGCTCCAATTCTCTTCTCTCGTCAGTGAAGCGAGTACATTCAAAAAACACATGTTCTGCTGTTTCCTTTACCACCATACACATATTGCATTCAGCACCGTCGTCTAGTTTGAATCTGTACTGGTAGGCTCTAAAGCATCCATGTCCAGACAATAGTTGTGTAAGGTGAAAATCCTCCTCCCCATGTCGACGATCATACCACGAACCTATGTCAGACACCAACCTGTAGGTCCACCTTCCAGTATTAGCCGAATTCCAACGCTGTTGCCAACGTACGATGGTGGTTTTCCTCTCTTCGTCTCTTGACACTCGAGAACTACGATTGTACCATCTGTTTCTTTCTTCCACTAGCATCTCAATTGGAGGCATGCACGAAATTACGCATACAGCTTCGTAAGAAACAGTCTGAAAAGCACTTGTCACTCTCAATAAAACTCTTCGATACACTGAGACCATCTGTCTCCTGTACGATGCGGTGGACATGGCTTCTTTCCAGATTGGAGCTCCATATAAAAGGATTGAGGAGACAACAGTTGCCAGGAGCTTTCTGCGACTCTTTTTGGGTCCTCCAATATTCGGCTTATTCGGTGCGTCAATAATGAAGTAATTCTTGCCGCTTTGGCGCTGATATACTGTGTGCGTTAAACTGGAGACGTGCGTCGATGACAACTTACAGGTATTTCAAGTGTGGCTGGGAACGAATTTCGTGCCTACCCACTGTGAGAGTAACAGTTTCAATTTGCTTCCTGCTACTGACCAGGAGCGCCACAGTCTTATGGTCTGTAAGCTGCAACCCCATAGAAGTTAGCCATCTTCGAATAATAGCGACAGCCTGGTTGGCAATTAGGGTAATCTACTCAATATATTTTTGTTATTATTACAATATATTTTGCCACGACCACAACTGCCATATCATCGGCGAAACCTACAACTGTAACTCCATCCGGCATGGGTAACCTAAAATCTCCGTCATATATAATGTTTCATAAGAGAGGAGCCCTGTGGGACGCCACCAGTGACCTCATACCTTCTGAAACCACTATTCGAAGCATAAATCTATTTCTGTGTGTATGTGTGTATGTGTTAGGGATGGTATTTGCTTACATTTACAATTGTCTATTGTTACAAATTTTTTTTTAAATTTCAACTAAAAACGGCCATGTAAGACAGTTGATTGTGGTATAGGTTATTTAATATCCAGCCTGATTATTTATAACATGTGGTGGGCGGGAGGATGGGATAAACGACACTCTTTAACTTAATCAGCATTCAGCCTTGGGTTTCTCTAAACAGGAATTGTCCTGTTTAATATATATTTAGTTCTTTAATATATTCAGTTCATTATAAATGGAATAATTATTTTATATATATTTCTAATTACTTGTTCGATATAAAGGTTCAGGAAGAAGCAGCGAGGCAGCAAGCACCACAGGCCGCCCTCAGTTACCCAGGGAAAGTTGCTCCTCCACAGCAAGTAATGCCTCCCCCTGGCCAGCGAGGGGGCATCCAGCAAGTGCCTGGCCCACCTCTAATACCTCCAATTGAGCAATGGACTCCAAGGTAAGTATTCTGTCTTGGGATATCAGCAATGTTTATTGGAATTATATAGCTTTCTTTGTATTATTTGTAAGTATTGTAGCATATTTTCTTATTAACCTGTAAATAAATATATCATTCTAATAGGAATTTAAAAAATGTACCTTCTAGAACTAGTATACCAAATAAATAATGATTAAATTAACCAATAAGGAGCGGAGTGGCTCAGTGTTAGAGCACTGAGTTGCCATGCCGGAAATCCTGGTTCAAATCCCACTGCAGGCAGTAACTTTTATTTAATCTGTTTGCGTTGGGAGATGGATCATATGATGGGATCTAGGACCGTCCTGGGGCTTACCCAGCCTCTATAAAATATTATAAAAATAGGGTACCCAAAATAAGGGGTAAAAAAACCTGGTAGTTGAGTGTGACCTAGGACCAGTCATCTCCTTGCAGAACCGTTGTCCATGAAACAGTACAGTCTCTATCATGTACTGAACCCCCAGACTCGTTTACGGGTTGTATTGGTACAGGTTTTAAATTAACCAATTGTTTGTTTTACTGTTAAATCAATAAATACTGTTAGTTCTCGTCCCTCACAATGCACTTAACTTTGCAATCTGATTGAAATATATTTTGTATGATGTTAGGTACCAGAATCAAGTGGGGATGCCAACAACACCAGGACAAAGACCTGGAATGTTGCCTGGAGGTGGTAGTGCGATGCCGCCCGGTGCAGCTGCTGTACCTGCGATGAGGGGGCAAGCTCAGACCCCTGCTGTGCAGAAGCAAGTGCTGCAGCAGCTTCTGCAGACATTGAAGAATCCTACAACTCCTGATCAGCAACAGCAGATACTGCATATATTGAAAACTAATCCTCAACTTATGGCTGCATTTATAAAGCAAAGACAGGTACGTTTATGTCCTTTTAAACCTATAAGCCTATGGTTCCATACCCTTGGGGTCAGTGATATGATGAATAACCTTTCTTTTATTGTTCATGAATTTTAACTAATGTCATTTTTATCGTTTTAAATTATAAGAACAAAATTGAGTACTATATAGTATAGTGCATAGTTGGTTTTAGTAAAATATGATGAGCAGATGTGAAGTGGTTTATATGAAAACTGATGAAAGATGAGGATCACAAGATTTTATCACTTCTTGAGAACATGGTTAATCTATTTAAAAGTGTGCCCACATTTTACTTTTAATAAATTCCAGATAAAGCTCATACACTAATAAGAAAGTATAATTTCTTTTATTATAATTTATTTTATTTTTATATGATATAATTTTTTTAAATATTTTATTTGAAAAGAAAAGATATGGCCAGGACCCCGAGATGGTTGAGACGTCACCACTGACAGGTGAAGGTCCCGGGTTCGAGTCCCGGTCCTGGCCATATCTTTTCTTTTCAAATAAAATATAATTTCTTTTTATTCTTTAAAGAGAAAAGATAGGCCCTCGACCGGGATTTGAACACGGAACCTTTGTCTCACCGTGACATCGCTCTGCCAATTGAGCTATCTCTATCATCTATATCTGGCTTTAGGATCTATGAGAGAAAAGGTTTGTCCTCGACCGGCAGGGGCCTTGGATAATTCAATTGGCAGAGTGATGTCACGGTGAGACAAAGATTCCGGGTTCAAATCCCAGTCGAGGGCCTATCTTTTCTCTTTAAAAAAAAATAAAATAAAATAAAAAAATATTTATAACTCATAAAAAATGACCAATAATTATAATAAAAAAATATAATTTCTTTTGTAAATATAAAAAAAAATATATAATTATGATGACAATTATTTTAGGCTTCAATTAATATAATTGTCGTCTTTTTTGTTTATGTATATTGATATACTTATAAGGCTGAGACCTTAGAAAACTGTTCTTAGTAGAAAGGTATCCATTGAGTTCCACTTTAATTAGTAAATGTAGTTGGGAAGTAAACACAGAGAATTTAAATTATACTTATCCATATTATAAATATTAAAAGAAAAAACTAAAATATCTAATATTAAAAACATAAATTCTTATTCTTTTTATTTTTTCTGAACCAATGTAGTAATTAATTTAATTTAAAACTACATGTTATGTTTTTTAAATATAATTAATATTTAATTGTGACATTTAATTTTTAACCAAGGCCATACAATGAATTACCTTTGAAATAACAACACTTCTTGCTAAATAGATATTCACATGCAGGAAATGTTTTTAAAGAAGCACGACTTGTATTTATACCCATCAATCATTCAGTTCACGGTACAAATATCCTGTAAATGTATTTATTATTATTTGTGTCCGGAATAATTTCTGCTACTAAAAATATATGCTCTGGTCATAAAAATATTGAATAGAAATTCTGCTTTTTTATTCCATTTCTATATAACAAAAATAGTATAAAAAATTACTATCACTAATGAATAAATTACTTCCGCTTCCAATTATAATCTGGCCTGTTTGTATTTTTACTATCAAATAATTGATTGTCGATGTTAAGATGTAAAAATCTATAATTGATAAACCTTTCTTCTGATCACATTGTTCCATGATATTAATTATAAGGTTCCTTCTAAATCAAATTTATTTTTTTAATTTCATACAAATGCTTGGTCATTTATTTTTTTCTTTTATTGTTTAATCATATTCTTTATCCATGTTTTGGGGCTAGTCTATTTGTTTAAATGCCCCTAAGATATTTTTACATACATTCCTATGTGTTCATTTTCACTCAGTTTTTGGAGTGATATGTTTATTAATTTGGATAGGCATTCCAGCAAGCACAGCAACAACAGGCTGCTGCTGCAGCTGCAGCAGCTGGTGGAGGGGCAGTTCAGCAGAATCAGGCTGTCACTGGAGGAGGGGCTCAAGGTCAACAGCAAACCGTTGGACAGCAGCAGATTCAACAGCATCTCCTGCAACAGCAAAACAGGTTGCAACATATGCAGATGCTTAGCCAGCAACAGCAGCAGCAGCAAGTGAACCAACAGGCGAACCAGCAGCCTAACCCTCAGCACCCTAACTGGTACAAGCATCAGCAGCTACTGGCGATGCAGCAGAGGCAGCAACAGCAACAGCAGCAGTTTCCTCCAGGTTAGTCAATTTTTATTGACAAACTTATATAATCAATATAAATCAGGATTTTGTTTCACAGCTTTTGTGACCTACAATCCAATTTCAAACTTTTAATGAAACATATGTCTCTTGCATAATTTTTTAACCCTTTTATATTTCTCTTGCTCAATTGTTTAACCCTTTTGGTGTTAATGATATAACATTTCAGAATAGAGCAATGCCAGATGTTGTATAATTAATATTATTGCATTATATGAGATGTGTAGTAAATATGATGGGTGAAATACAATCATAACATTAATACTGGAGGGTTCTTGTTCCTAAAGCATACATTCAGCCTTGACTTCCTCTTTCCAACCTTTGGTTTAAAAAACTGTATGTTCCTCACTTAGTTCAAAACAGAAAACCCTTTATGGGTTGTATAATGCATGTTTATTTTACTTCTTTCCTTAACATTACTTACTGGTTAAGTCCTCAGTGTATTGTGTACAACTATCACCCGAGACCGATTATTGACTTGCTCATATTTTAAAGGCATAGACCTTGCCTTATTTCATTATATTTTTGCAATTTTGGAGATGAATATCTGATTATATAACAAATTAATTAGGTTTGGCCTTATTTTATAATTTAAAAAAAAGTAAATTATTGTAATGCATTGCTTAGCTTTGTTATAAAGTAAAGATCTTTGATTATTTAACAGGTTACCAATCAGCGGCAGCTGCAGCTGGACAAGCTGCTCGACTAGGTGGCGTACGTTACCAAGGCTTTGGCGACGGACAGTATTCAGCAGTGAGTAGTAAGCCTGTAGCTTCCCCTGTAATGGGCCCGCCCATGCAACAGACTGGACAACCTCAGATGATGCGGTCACCTCCGCCAATCAGATCACCACAGCCGAACCCTAGCCCAAGGCCTGTTCCTTCTCCTCGACCAGGCCCGTCTCCGACGACAGATATGATGCTCTCCCATATCTCCCACCACCAGTCCCCTGCCCAACCCTCCCAGCAAGACCCCAACGATCTCACGCCTCAGGATCAACTATCGAAGTTTGTTGAACAATTGTAGTATATACAGTAAGTTAGTGTGCTATGTACTTAATAACTCGTTGCGTGTGCTTGCTGAACAATTTTTTTACCTCGCTGACATCGAAAAGTTCCTCAGGTCAATGAGGAGAACAACTCTTAAATAAAGTTTCCCAAGTGCTATTTTTACTTCTCTCTCGTTCTCTTGGACAAATGTGTTATATTTATTTCTGTATAGTATATTTAAAAACGAAAATTTATTCTTTGACTTTATTAGAGTGAAAACATTTCGATATTGGAAATGTTAGTTTATATAGGTTTTATCTAAAACGAAACTGTAAATTTTGTTAATATCATGTAAATATATTATATATGGGGTTTGTATTGGGACATTCTAAACCCATTGAGTATCTATACTATTGATATTATAATTTTATATAAATTAAATAATACCTAAGAAATGTAAGGGTTTAGTTTGAATCTTTTATTACAAATAAATACTTGTAAATATGTCGAGAATAGAGATTATTGTTATGTACATACTCTAAAAGATTGCCAATGAATATATATTGTCTTATGTTTAAAATATAATGTATATATTTATAGATATTAATATAATTGAAGTTGTTTTTTACAAAGAGGTCGTAGCTAGCCATAGAATATCGAATGGCTTTTAACAATCTAGTATATCGGCTTACAAGGCTGTGTTGTGATGATGGGTGATGTTGATTGTTTTTGAAGTTAATCTTATTCATAGACAGATCAATCCAATGTAAATAAGAATATTATTGAAAAGTGCTATACTGTTAGTTTGTTTACATTAAATATTGATATACACCAATTAATTTTATTTTTTTTTAAATAGACCTTTTTAAGACAAAGAAGTAGTTTTAATGAGCGTTCGATCTCTTTCCTGACCCTTTTTTGTTCATATGTCAAATGTCGGATTGAACATAAAGAGTCACATGTTATTTTTTTATATATATAAACATGTATACATATATATATTTATTGTATGTATAAAACTATAGCTTGTGTATTAAGCTTTTTTACGTTTTTGTACAGATAGTAGAAGAGACAGTGTTGACATTGGTTACTGACATGTGACTTACTAGTTTCAATACTAGCTAATATATATTATTATCTAGGGTCACATCTGCCCTTAATTTCCATTTGACATTTTAAAGTAAATTATACAAAAATATAAAGACGGATATTAAGTGCAGCATTCTGTAACCACTGTCATATCAGCCTTTTCGCAGTCATTTATGCCATTTAGCATAAATAAGTTCCAGTTAATTTTATTTTTATTTTGACACATTTTGTTAATTTTCATTGTATATTATATATATGTATATGTCTACTACATCACCAAGTTGGAATTTGAAAAATGCATAATCAAAGAAAAGAAAAACTTTGTAAAACTGAAGACATTCCAAATTATTGGGTCTTGAAATTTGCTATTGTAAATCTTGTACAAATAATTTATTTGAAAGTTAATTTTTCAAGTTCCAAATATAAAAATTCAAAGTTTTGATTCGAATTCTTTGAACAAAAACTTATTCCTAGAATAGTAGTACTGTCTTTTAATGTTCAGATAATTATTGAACAGCTTCTTCCTATTTCCTCAAATGTATTTATTTCATTTGTATAAAGTTGATTTAAATAAAAAATAGTTAACTTTGAAAAAAAAATGTCAATTAAATTTTCACAATTTGCTAGCACATTTTACTCGGCACATTTTAAATGTAACCATTCATTCTTCAATTATCGCTCCACTAGTTTCTATATATTGCATATCTAGACATTACACAACTGGAATATAAACGTGATATGGTTGTGTAACTGATTAACTTATTTATATAATACAAAAGGTATATTAATACAGGTCTGCATTAATTGCATGCCTTTTTATTGTTTTTCTTTATTATTTTTAATACTTGATTACTTTTTAAGGTGTAAGTACTACATTGTGTTAAATGTGTTCCTATTTTTTTCTTTTTCTTTTTTTCTTTTTTAATTAAATTTATTAAAGTGTCTGGTGTTAGTAACAAATTTTCAGTTTAAATGAATTTTGTGTGATATTGATTTTCAGTATTATTGAAATACCAAAATATAATGGTGATGTTTAACTTCAGTGGACGTAAGCTCAATTTGTATATAACATTGTACATTTAAAAAAAATTAAAAGAAAATTGAAAAAAAAAATCCAAGCAATCTAAAATACTTAAGGTATTGTAAATAATAAACAGGAATATTTATTTCAGTTTTATGAATTGTTTTAAAGGCAATTGATAAAGGTACTTTGTTGTCTTATGTATAAAGGTACGGTAGTTTTCATAAAATAAATACAAGAATGTAAAAAGTTTATTGATTTAAAAAAATAGATAAGTTTTTCTGAACTTGTTGACCTTAAATATTAAATATAATTACATGTTTGTACATTATAAATTTAACTTAATAAAAAAAAAATTTGGGGTCAACATAATTTTTAGATATCTCTCAACCTCCCTTTGTTGAAAGAGTTATAAAATCATAGCATAATCGACCCGTTATAATCATTTATTTTTATAGAAGATATTTTATGATTGAGAATTTTAACATCCATTCTTTGGATCAAGAAGTCTGCCATATGAACCATAACCTCAACCTGAAGGTTACATTTATTTGTATTGACTGTTATTTCAGTTTATTTATAATTTCTTTAGCAGAAACTGGATTTTTATACAGCAAATAAAAACCTAAAATATGAAATTCTTTTTCTTTTTTTTTCTTTTAATGTAATTCTATGAAAAAGTCAGAACAAAATAGAAAAATAGCCATTTTCCAAAACTATAATAAATAAGTTGTTTGGATGAGAAAGAAAACATGAAAAACCCAACCCCTTCAGTTCCACAGCCCATTTTACAAATACATCTCCCATGTCCACCAGCTAATTTTAGATATTGTAATTTTAAATTACATTTTATTATTCCAGTTATTTCTCAAAATTGTAAAAATGATTAAATATTATTTTATTTTTTCCGATTGCACATAAGTAGCTTGGGCCCTACTCTGACAAGGTTGCAAATGTTCTGATTAACCTGATTAGGTAAAACAAGTTTGTAAAAAATAATTATAATTATTTATTAAAAATTAATGAATTATAATACAAATGTCTCTTACAGCTGGAGAATCATTTGTAGTGCATTATATCATTCAGGCCCCACGTGACTAATGTTCTTTTACTGATATGGTCACTTTTTATTATAAGTTAAATGTTAGTATTTTCCCCTTTATTTAATATAAATAAAATATGAAAAAACTTGAATATTTATTTCATCAAAATCAGACATGAGATTTCTACTATAATAAATTAAATTATAACCCCCACCTTCAAATTGTAAGGATTCATTTGGAGTTTACATATTTCTGTGAGGAGTTTAAATAAACAGCTGTGGTTTAGTTAAAGCATTAATAATAACTAATATTTTAAAAACTGCCATAATAATCAGTTTTGGTGTTCTTTCATCTCTTTTTAGCGAAACATAAATTTTAATGTTTAATATAATAACATAATAGGAACAAAAATCCAAGCATTTATCTGCTAGTTTTGGTTTGAAGGTAACAGCAGCTATGTCTGTTGACTAAAGTAACTATAACATTGTGTCTAAAATTGGTAACAATTGAAAAGAGAAATCAAGGAATTGTTTGTTCACTTTATACAATTTTGATTGAACTAGAGATTAAAAATAACTGAAAGGTATTTTAGCATACCAATATAAATGAGATAAAATGACTTAATTTTAAATGAAAGGAGATAACTGTTATTAAAATGATGCAAGATGTCAACGGTCAATTTTTGTTGGTAATAAATAAATAACAAATAAAAGACCACCCCTGAATAGAAAGAAATAATAGTGAATTATTTGAATCTATGTTTGTTTATTGACAAACACTTGTTTTGTACTTCTGATCACCAGGCCTCATTCCAAACCACAATTAGCTATTTAGAGAAAAGGATTTTCAAGACCCTTCAATGATACAGCTTAGAAAATGAAACAAGATGTTGAGGAATCTAATATTCATATTTTTTTTCTTTATTGTCACACCTGCCTAATACAGTATTGACAATAATTAGATTGCCTGCTGTGTGCCCCATAACACAAGAGGTACAAGGAAGAAGGTTGTGAATGTAATCTATTCCATGCTATTATTTAATTTATAGCAAAATTACAGAAGGTCTCATCCTCAACCTTTTTAGCCTCCTGATAATAGTCATACTTAATTTTACTGGATTATCGTGTCCATGTAATTATTATAAATGTTAGCGATGCTAAATTAATTCTGCGTTAAAGACATGGTGTGTTTTTTAAGCACTCCCAAAAATTTGAGAGGCACAAGCCCAAACTGGTTCAAGTATTTATATGTAACAAGCTTCTGTCTTAATTTTAATATTGAGTATTAATCAAGTAGTTTTATTAAGTGATGTCACATTAGTAACGCCTCTCAAAGGAAAGATTGTTGTCTTGTTATGATTGCTATATTCATTGCTAATGATGCTCTCATCTGATATGGTTATCGTTCAAATAATATGTTGTAATAGTTCACTTAAAGACCCTGTCAATATTGCCAAATAGACAAAATATCAATTTCATAAAGTGTGGAAAAAAATCTGTCTGAGAAGAATGATTTAAAGGTAGAGAATTATATGTTTGATGCTTTCATCTTGAGTATCTAAATATTTGCTAGATGCTACACACTTCAGGCTTCTATTATTGTGCTCAACAGGTCTCTTATGTATTGAAAGTAACAAGATAAGTACATTGTTTATTTGTACTGGATTCTGATGAAGATTAAGTTGCATTATGTACCATTTTAGTGAAAATATCAACTACTTTTTCGAATTCATCTCAGTTTTTGAGTAATACAGGAACTACAAGGTTGGACTGCAGATGCTCTGTAGTAAAGTTCCTAGTTGATATTTTTCTTATAAGTGATGGACTTTATGCATTTAACCCTTCTGTCGGGTGGTAAAACATATAAAACTAAATACTGAACGATGTTTTTACACACCAACTCTTGCATACAATAGATTTTCTAAAATCAACAAGAACTCAATAAAGATAATCAAGGACAAAATGGACAGCTGTTAGAAGAAAGCAATAAAACTATAAAATATGAAAAATGAGTTAGAGGTGGTTTTTAACGGGATTAGTGCTTACTATTTCAATAGGGAATCAAAGTTTTAAAAAGTATTGGAATGTCTGTAGAAATATTGGAGGCCAATGAATTTCTCAAAGAATTAGAGAAATGTTAAGTAGCCAACGTTTTGACCTACTTTGTAGGTCTTTTTCAGGGCTATATGCAAAATACAGACAATTGAGAATTAAAAAGTGGTACAAAAATATTTTAAACATGGTAAAAATAAATTTATAAATATTAATAAAAAAGTATGGTGAATACAAGCAGTTGAAAATCAAAAAAGATGAAAATTGCACACCATGGTAAAATTAAAGGTTGAGATGTATGAGTGTATAGTATTAACAACAAAGTGCCAGGAAGGTAGTAAAATACATAATAAAGAATAAAACAGAAAGTGTTGAAAATTAAAGAATAAGATAATAAAGATAAAAAATAAAAAATTGAATATTAAAATGAGTAAATGTTAAAGTTAAAATACCTGGGTATCAGGTATCAGTAGTAAAATAAAAATTAAAAGTAGAAAATGATAAGAAATACAGTAAGAAATAAAAAAATTGTAACATTATAAAAAATCCAGTATTTAATAAATAAAGCAATAAAAATACATAGGCAAAGGCAATAAAATAAATAGACATATTGTAATAAAAATGAAAATATTCATAAGAAACAATGATAATAAGTAATGGAAGTGAGGGATACTGTTAACTGCCAATGGGGACGAAGATGTATACAAATGTTCATGAAACATTATAAATGATTGATGTAGTAAAATGGCAAGCAAGGAGAACACAGTAGATATTGAAAAAAACATGTAAAAGTTGTATACAAAGTGAGATAAGTAAGTTACAATAGATGGGCTATATTAGACTAGAATATGTGTAAAAAGACAATGATTTGTGGAAGAAAAAAAACGGCCGTTACAGAGGAGGAATGTAAAATATAAATATAGGGAAAGTAAATAAAATCAAAGAATGAAATTGTAGGAGTCTATTATAAAATTATTAATAATAATAATAAATAATCATCCTCCCTCCTCCATTTTATTTTCTTTCCCTTATAACCATAAGCATTACAAAACACATAATACCATTATTCTCACTACTTCCATGCTCACTATTTCTGTAAAGCGTTTATTTATTTATTTCCCACCTTTAAGTATCATTTTACGACATTTATCCGATGGACATGGGATCGGATAAGAGAAAAGATTTGTCCTCAGCCGGCAGGCGGCCTTGGTGGCTCAAATGGACAGAGCGCTGTCACGGAGAGACAGAGGATCCGGGTTCGAATCCCGGCCGAGGGCACATGTTTTCTCTTTAAAATAAAAATATTATAATGGCACTACATGCTGGAAAATCCATGCCTTCTCCACCACACCCAACCAATCTTCGTGATCCCACACTATTTCTCTTTATCTTCAAACACCCAGCAACTTGGTTTCTGCTACTTACTCAGCAACTAGATTCTTCTCCACATCACCCAACCATCTGATCCGTGGAAAGCATCAACATGATCCAGTCATTCAGTTTCCCATCAGCATCTTCTTAGGTCTATAGTCTGGCATTCTCTCAACATGTCCCATCCATCTTATTTGAGCTCATTATATTAATGCCTCCATGTTGGGTTCTCTAAACAGCAGCTTATTCCTTCTTCTTCTTCATATTCTTCTTAACACCTTTGTCTCCCACAAATTGAATAGGCATTCTGATTTTTTATCAGGAGCCATGTCTTACACCTTTACATGACTACCAGTCTTTTTATGGTTTTCTATATTTTGGAGTTGCATTCTCTTAGAGCGATCTAAACTGCGACACTCTTTGCAGTGAGAAATGACACCTGTTTCCTGCTGTTATCCTGGCTTGTATTTTGCACTTGTTACCAATTGTAACTCCACTTCCCAGGTACTTAAAGTAGGTACAGTTCTAAAATTGTTTCTGAAACTCACTTATCTATTCACTTCCTTTTCCTATTTTGAGCTTTCCATGTAACCAGTGTTATCTTCATTAACCTGAAAACCCAGTTTAACAGTTTATCCCTTCAAATTCTTTGACTTTATTTCTGATAGTGCTTCTTCTAATAGGTTCTAGCAGTAATGACATCTTCAGCATATGCCAGATGTTGGGACATGCAATTGTAAATGGTTCTACCTGGATTTGTTTTTATAGTACAGATGGCTTTTTCTAGAGTTAATTTATTAAAGAAGAGATGATATAGAGGATCACACTGTCTCAAGCTAATGTTCTTTTCAAATTCCTCCAACAGTGAATTCACTAGTTTAACTCAACAGACAATCTTCATTAGGGTCCCTTTTGTTAATCTGTCTAATTTCTTAGTCATTATTCATAGCTTACAGTCTGATAACTCTAGACTGTCCTATGC
This sequence comes from Arma custos, assembly GCA_037127475.1. NCBI lineage: Eukaryota > Metazoa > Arthropoda > Insecta > Hemiptera > Pentatomidae > Arma > Arma custos. The sequence goes on along the minus strand of CM073759.1, from coordinate 187,274,819 downwards.
TCTTTATATATACAATATAGAGAAAGGAGGTGCATATCAATGTTTTTCTAAGTAATAGGATAGATGGGATCTCTTTTACTGCACCAAGTACATCTTAAGAGAGGAATCCGGATAGGATTTTATGGATTTCAAATAGGTAGATGGTAGGAGTGGGAAGGGTCTAGTGATGGGTTAGTGACATAATCGGTAGGTGATACAATGTTAGTGACCGTGTACACTATTTTTAGTCGGAAGTGGCACGGAAATATAAACCAAATAATAATTCATAACAGGTATTATAAAATGATTGTTTTGATTTATTTATGTTAATGGGGGCTCACTAGTTCTTTCTGAAGCTTCATATCAAAGTCGTATTCATGACATCACAAATACTGTAATTAAACTGATGCATAATAAAATTGTTGGAGTTCTATGTTGAACGTCTTGGTGGTGGGGTGCTGTCTCATGTTTAGAGCCTGTTTGGGCTGTTGATCGTTGGGATGTATTGCACCTTTTTCTTCGAGATGTGATTCACATAACCCTTTTTGTTTTTGTGTCTTGATAATGCCTGAATAGGCGAAACGTCGACTGGTAAGTGGGTGTATTACTAGATTTGAAACATAAGACTTTGCATTGTGGTTTTTCCTAATTGCATTATAATAAATAATAGTGTTTCTTTTTGAGTTTTTGGCTCTATTTTATTGATGCAATAATTTCTTTACATGATGTACATCTTCTTTTTAAAAAAAATTAAACAACCTAATAACACAATGAATTATTCTATACATTTCATTTTAAGCAAATTACTAGCCTACTTAGAGAGCATCTTTTTGGAAAGTTTGGAGATGTTGGATAAGTCAGGATTTATAAGATGATAGTGAGGGACTATGACGGATGTTAGCAGGGATTGAGTTCCACACTGTGGTGGATCGGGCGAGAAAGAAACGTTCGAATGCTTTGGTTCTGTGGGAACGTATATTGTTTTATGGTGTTGTACTGAGGATTTGAATTGGAGGAGACTGTAGATATATGAAGGGTGCTGAGGGTAAATGGATTGGTATAAGAATGAACAGAGGAAATATTAAATTATTATTATTAAATATAGCAGTTGAAAAGAAGAGGAGAGATGTTTGATTCCTGTGGCACACCTGAGGACAGAGTGAGGAAAGTGGAAAGAGGTTTACTAGGTATGGAAACTGCTTGAGATCTATCAGAGAGGAAAGATTGCAACCATCGGATAGAACCAAGGGCGGATTAAGGGGGCACGTCTCCCCGAAGACAGTTTTTGTTTACTATGGAGAATCCATTATAGTACATAATTATAGGCAAATCACATGACCATAGTTGTTAAAATAACAGAAAGAACATGAATGAAGCTATTGTTATGATATTGAATGATAATAGTTGATCTAGATAGTATATGTGGAAGAAAGTCCTTTCATTGACCTTTACCCGGACCACTTTCTTCCACATATTGTTTTGATATTTTAATAAACCTTTGAAATCTTTCTATAGATATTACAAGTTTATTTGTAAGTTATTGTTGATTTTTTTCCCTTCTGCCCGTTGTGCCCCCACCCCAGAAAAAATCCTGGATCCGCCCTTGGATAGAACTGTTAGAAAAGGACAGTGATTTTAGTTTACTGAAAAGGTTAGAATGGTCCAAGGAATCAAAAGCTTTAGAAAAGTCAAGAAGGATATGTAATGTTAGTTTTTTGTCGTCCATAACGGTATGTATGCCATTGGTAGTTTTGGTACGAGCAGATTGTGTGGAGAGACCGGGACGGAAACCTGATTGAAGTGGGTCGAGGAGGTTGGATTGTTCGAGGAAATTTGAAATTTGTGATTGGACTATTCTTTCTAGAGGCTTGGAAAGGTTGGAGAGAATTGAGATTGGGCGGTAGTCTTTGAGTGAAACAGGGTTAGAGAATTTTTTTATAGGGTGGGCTATATCTTTTTTTCCAAGAGGTAGGAGATACTGCGTTTTGCACTGAAAAATTGTATACGAAGAGTAGGACAGGTAGAATATCGAAAAGGCATGATTTTAGCAATTTGACAGGAATCCATCAAAGCCTGCGGATGGCGTTAGGGAAAATACGGGATAGGATGAATTTTAAGTATTAACTGAGGTGGACAAAAAATACGAGTTTATTTCGTCGGGAGAGGCTGGAAAGGATCTAGAAGAAGACGAATTAAGGAGAGAAAGCTTTCGAAGGAGATGCCATTTAGATTTAGAATCGGGAGCAGATGAAAGGGCTTCGTTACTGCCTATACAGCGAATTTATCGATATTGGTTCACCATGGTTTTATTGAAGTGTAAGTGAAGAATTAATTGTGTTCATAGAAATAATTGAGTGAAATATATATTTTGGATTTTCCAAGTTTATTTACTTTTTTGGTTATTATATGGATCTTTGATTGCGGCCATTTTAGTGACGTAGGTGATTACAGCGCGATCTAACGAGCGCTATTTTCTATACCGGCAGTTTCCCCCGCCACTTCCCCTCCTGCCCCTCCCTTTTTAAAACTCGTTCTTCCCCGGAATACCGCGAAACCCCTTTCCTTCAAAATACGTCATTTCCGCCAGTTTTTTTATATCCACCGAATCCTCACTTTGTTTTCAATTACGATGTGCAACGTTTGCCAAGTAAGTCGCATGCTTTTATACTGCTATTTTATATTTTCATATTCTACTTTATGTTTATTTGTTAATAGTATTGCATTCAAATCCCAGTCAGTGTGATTCCTTTCTCATCTACTAATTTCATTTTTTATATGCCTAATGTTCGATTTTGGAATTATTCTTTCTGTTCCATGTTGCTCCCCACCAATTTCAATTGACTAGATTCAATGAACGTTATCCCTTAAGTGCTTAAACAAGTCTTTTAGCATTATCATTGTATTGGCTATCTGTTCTGTAGGTTGTTGCTTCGAGTCACAAGGTTTAACTGTTCATACATGTTAATCCTAAAATAGGAGTTATCATGAGCTTTAGTATGGAATAGAGAATCTGATTATGAGCAATGGGTGGATTTTGGTAATCATTTCATCAACAAATTAAAAGGTATTTGTTCTGCAGGTTGTTGCATGTTGAGTTACAAGTTTTAACTGTTTGTTCATTTCATTTTTAATATTTTCTTTTCTAACACATTTTACTGTGAGGTTTAATAGGTATAAGATGATGTAATTATGTGAAATGAGTAGATTTTGGTTTTCATTTCATTCAGAAATTAAATTTTCAACTAACATTTTGAAGTATAGATAATATATGTTTGTTGAAATGTTCATCTTTAGCTGAATGATTAAAAACTATACCCATTTCCCACAATTCCATTCTATTTTCCATTCTAAAGTTCATGACAACTTGTATTTTTGGAAATATTAAATGGGAAACAAACATAGAGCTAAAACTTGTTGTGACTCAACTCAAAGCGACAACCTGTGGGAGTGATACCAGTATTTCAGTAGCCTAGGGTATTGTTTATTTGCTTTAACCCACAATTTATTATAACATTGCTTCATGATTTTCAGATGTTATAAATCCTACTTGAACGATGACAGGAGGAGGAAATGCGCTTTTCATAAGACCTTCAAATCTTGAACATGGCTGGAAAACACAAGAATACCCTTTACCCAAGTCTGGCAGTTTATTTGTATATGGTTATTAACTCAGATTTTCCTCCCAAACTGTAGTAGATTGGTCTTATTATTGCAGGGAAATATGTTTAGATTCACTCATCCTAGAGGTGATGCTACAATCGGTGGTGTAGGTATAGAAGATGAGATGGATTAGGTCAAAGTTGGGAAAAAAAGTATAATAGGATGGCGTATGGAGTTGACAGCCCCATTGCCCAGTCATCTGACTGCAATTAGCCACTGGTGATCCTCCAGGTTGGAAGAAACTCAGTACCGAGGGGGTATAGCCCTGTCACATTTTCTCCTGAGGGGACATAAATATTCAGGAGACCTGTTGTCCCAAGGAAACGGGACTCCATTGCTGGAATAATAACCCGCATGGTAGAAATGGCATAAAAGAAGAAGAAGGTAATTATTCTTATCCTTGTAGCTTTAAACAATAATTACAAAAATTTTTAAGTAGTTTATTTATCAATCAAAACATATAGTGGGCTTTGCAAGCTCAATACAAAATACCAATAATTTGCATGTTGTTATATTATTTATTATTTATACTTTGTATTAACAGAGATTTTTAGCATTGTTGTCATCGGTATGTCCAAGAATATTGTGATTTGTACAAGACTAGTGGTACTTTCAAACATTTCATAAAATAAGGCATTTAACTATTACAAACAAAATCTCTTAATGGGAATGGAAAGTTCAACTAACTATTGATGTTTTAAGTTATTATTAATATGAATTGCACAAATATTAAACAACTTTTTAGTAAAATGCAATTATTCTTATTTCAATGGAATTTTAACTTTTAATTTAATTTAAGGGGCTGGAGTTTCAGTATATCAGTCAACCATGTTTAACAACATTGCATGTAATACTTCAGAAGTTGTACATATTTACATGCAAATCCAAGATAATTTAATTAGAAATGGTTAGTTACGTAGATTATTCATTTTTCTCCACTTCTGCTATAATTTGTGTAAATTTCTAAATTTCCTTGCATTTTAAAAAGATATCTGTTTTTATTTTTCTGGTGCTTGAATAATGGTATATATTTTTTGCTGATAAGAGGGAACATCGACTTTCGAAAACCAAAGAAGCTCTGCCAGTTCAGATTCCTGATAAAGCAATTAACTGCATAAATTTAATAATTCTATCTGTGTTTACTTATAGTTAATGTGTATGTGGAATAGCACAAATGATTAGAATATATATAAAGTACTGGTTTGATAATAACTGTGAGGTGAAATATAGTTGTTAAGTAATTTTACTTCAACTAAACAATTTTCTTATCGAAATCTGGAGCTGTTTCTATCACATTGACAACTCCCTGATTTATACAGGCTTTAAATCTGTCCGTTGGTAGATTAAAATTTACCTATAGTATTTAGGACTTTTTATTTCCTGATATAATCTTTCATTTAAGAAGGATTTTAAATAAGAGATTTAGCTTTATAAAGCATCATTTACTTGGTAATTAGGTAATTATTCTGCAGGATATCGTTTCAAGTTAAGTCAAAAGCTTTAACTTTTCATCCTTCCCTTTTAATATTTTCCAAAAATGCTAAGATCATGTTGATCATGAGATTTACTGTGGATAAGAGAATGTAATTATGGGAAATGTGCATACATCTGTAATCATGAATGAAATGAAAATTTCAACAGTCATATATATATATCAATTCTTGAAAATGTTAGTTGAAACTTTTATTTCCTGATGAAATGATAACCGTAATCTACTCATCACCCATAGTTACATTTTCTTTTCCATGTCATAGCTCATGATAACTTGTATTTTTGGAAAATATTAAACATAAACCGAACAAACAGTTAAAACTTGTAACTACACTCAAAGCGACAACCTGTGGAACAGATACCAATTTATACACAAAACTTCAGTGGTTTCTGGTTTAGACCATGTTGTTGAATTTTCTTTGCCAACGTTTTGCCAGACATACTGCTAGCTTCTTCAAGGCTGGATCGAGAATGATCATCATGATGATCCAGCCTTGAAGAAGCTAGCAGTATGTCTGGCGAAACGTTGGCGAAGAAAAATTCAACAACATGGTCTAAACCAGAAACCACTGAAGTTTTGTGTATAAATAATGGCCGTGGAAACCTGAAAGAGATACCAATTTATTTAAAACCAACTCGTGCTAAGTATTGCAATTGTTACTGTTGTTCATCTATACACTGTTGAATATTGGGAGGTAGTTTGGCCTTTATCATGCTCATCCACAGAGGTGTTACTGATTTTCAGTGGCTGGGTGAATCCCACAAGAGTATCCTGAACAAGTGAGGTTGATTCATAGGAGATGGAACATAATAATTACCGGCCATAGTCTATTAAGTGTAGTTCAATGGCACCTATTCCTTCTGACCTACCCCTCTATGTTAAACCATAGAGTAGTAAGTAGTTCTTCGCCCTAAAATATATCTTAGTTTCTCTGATAGTTTTCATCTAATCTACTTTGTCTGTTGTTTATTTCTCCATCTTGATATTCCAATTGCTGAAAGGTCCACCTCAACAACTTTGAAATTCATTGGCTAGGTGGTAGTCCAAACATTCTTTTGCTGTTATCCACACTATGCAGACACCTATTTGGCATTACATGATGGCCCAATCATTCAATATTATAATGAGTAGAGCTTTCGTTTGTAATGTTGGATCAAAAACTGCTTTATGATTCTCCTAAGGATTTTTCATTCCAATATTGCCAGGATCTTTGTCATTTTAGGAGTGATAGTCCAAGTTTCTGCACCATAGATTAACATTTAAAATATGTTTTTCCAATTTTTTATACAATATAGCTGTAGTGGCTTGAAACAGCTATGAGAATTTTTATAAATTAGCATAATAATCCCATTGAGAAGCCATTATTCTTCTTTATACCTACTATATTTAATATCATGTTTGATTATTTATTGGAGGATGGAAATAGTTGGGGGGTGCAGTCATAAATTAACACCAAATAAGTGAAGACTTATTTTTTATTTGTGCCGACGTATCTGCCACATTTGATTATTTAGTTCGGACCTAAAAGTGGCTGCTCACAATCTCAAAATTATATCTATCGAAACACTGTATAGTTAAAATTGACTAGATATTTATGACATAACATTTATTGTGACAACCTATGATGTAACTTGGGTTTACTATTTAGAAAGGCCCATTTGTGACATCAGTTGTGAAGGGGATGTGGCTCAAATCTCCACATTAAAGTCACCTACTTTATTAGAGTCTTAGGGGATTCCACAGTTGATGACATCAAAAGTTCTTGATGAGGTACAGGTTTGGAGAAAGAGGAGGCTATTCCAACAGCTTGATTTCCCCTCATGAATACATTTAATTTCATTATATATTATTAAAAATTATAATTATGTACAAATATATATAAAAAATTATATACAAAATTAAATGTTTAATCAACAGGAAAAAATCAACTGTATATAGGAGTACTGTACACTTTATTTGTCCCGGAGTGTAAATTCAGCATAGAGACTGGCAGTGACAGGAAATAATTTTGCTTAACACCGCCAACAACATTTGGACTAAGTCCTGGAGGCAAACGTGCTCTCTAAAGTGCTGCAGCAGCTCCTGCTTGAATTGAACACTCTTTCCAGTCCTCAGCAACAATAACAGCAAAGGAAGGTCAGCAGATGTTGCATTGCTTAACAGTAATCCATTTTATCACTTTTTTTTTTTATATTAACCTTAAGGCTACACACGGTCAGTTCGGTGTGTCAGTTTAGTGTGTTCATATCGAACTGACTGTGTGTAGGCTAAATTGATGTGAGCTCACATCAATAAACTGAATTGACGGACTGATGAAAATTCATCATTTCGGTGTGACACACCGAACTGATGTCAGTCCGAAGTGAGCGTGTGTACCATCGCGTCAGTTCGGTTTGTCATGTCAGTTATCTGAGCATGTGTACAGATGTCGTTTGGATTGACATCACCCTTTCAATCGCTTTCCAGACCTCTTCTGTGTGTTTATCATTTTAAATGATAATATGGTTAGTTGGGGAAAAGACTTTCTTTTAGAATTTATAGAACTGTTCAGAGGGGAGGAATGTTTGTGGAAATTAAGTTCAAAAGACTTATCATAGCAAACAAAAACGAGAGGACTCATATAAAATTCTTGTTGAAAATTTTAGGTCCTCCAGTGATCTTCCTGTTGCTTAATAGTGAAGGGTTGCTGAGAGGCACTCGTGGGGCGTTATTGCTGTCTGCATGTTTTTATCTTTTTTTAATAAAAGGAGAAACGCGTGATAGCAGGTCCAAATACGTTTTCTCGTCCACACTCAAGTAATTATGCCAGTCTTTAGGACGAAATCGCAGCTCCTCCAAAATGTTAATATGAGAGTATTTAACTTGTTTTAAAAGCAATTGCTTAACCCATACATGGCGCTATATTCTGCGTTTTCTCCTTTCCACTATAACACAAGCCACAGCACTATATAGAAATAACAATTCATCGTCCGAAAACATGATGTAAAAATTGTGTTTAATATGTTAAATACATAACACAAAACACTATAAGAGGGACTGGAGCTTCCAAGGGGTAGCACATTGAACTAACACACCGAAGTGAGCGTGTGAATGCGAATGTTGCGTTCAGTTAGAAGTGACAGTTAGAAATGATCACATCGAACTGACCATGTGTAGCGGCCTTAATATTTTTTCAGGTTTTGGTTCCTGGCAGTAATCACCACTAAGCAATCAACTTTACCCTTCACCTGCAATCAGCCAACTGATGCAATGGGTTGGATAGATGACCTCAAAGATTAAGATCATCTCTCATCAGATCACTGCAGTTAAATCCTTGCCCCTCAACATGGTCCATATTTAACAGATTTTTCCCACCATCTCTCCTCACAGCAAGGTCCTAACATTCTCGTGCTTCAAATCAGTTATCAGTCTTTAATCAATTTAGAATAGCATTCTGTGCCTTATTCCTGTACAATTGTTTCAGCTCATTAACATCACAAGTTATTTTTATATTTAATAAACAGAACAACTGCTAAATAAAGTTTTATATGTGCCATTTTTAGATTGTTTCTTGTTCTTTTGTAAATAAAATAAAAATTCATTTGTATTAAAATAATAGTATGCTATTGGCTTCTAAGTTCAAGCATTATATTATGTTTAAAATGAATCTAATTTGTAGTTTAAATGAATTTTAAGTGGTGTTGTGTATCAGCATTATTAAAATTTTATTGTGATGTTTAATTCTAATGGACAAAATTTGAAGTCTTTATTATAAAAAATATATAATTGCGCATAATTTCACTAGATTTATAATTTATAAAAATCAGTTGTGTATCATTATATATTTATATGGTATTTATATGTATATTAGATGGCATAAAATGAAGGGTGGTCGTTTAGGTAATAGTCAGTAATATAATACAATAGTTGCAACCATTAAATCCTAGCTTTTAGATTCTCATTATAGTAGATGTTGATCAAGGCATCTAAACCTTTGAAAAACTGAAAGAGGCTAAATCTAAAGAGTCATTAAGTTTTGAGCACCCTTATGAAGATAAACCGTATGAGTTGAAATGTCAGCATTTAATCGATAGTTACAATTATATTGATCTCTATCCAGACTATATTCTTGATTTTTTATGTTATTTAACTAGGATATTATATTACTTGGAATATTGTAGACTGAAAGATAGTAATCAAAATGAATTTATATAATAGTATAAATATTTCATTCCATTTTTATTAAGAACCAGTTGTTTTTATAAAATACATACAGCAATATTTATTCATTGATTTAAAAAATAGATTATTCTATGAATTAAAATTATTACATTAAGGTAATTTTATTCTGGGAAACCTCATCCTAAAATAATAAGAAAAAGTATAATTTCAGTTGTAATGCGATGAAGGAATTTTTAACAGTATCAGTTTTGTGTAAAGGAATAAACAGGTCTAGAAGCTAGGGTCTGGGATCACAAAGACTTTTTAATTCTACTGGATCATTAATTTTAGACATCTAAGAAGTCTCCACAATAAAAAACTTGGGTAAAGCAACCTCAACTTGAGTTTCTGCCCTGCGGGTTATCAGCCCAGCAATGGAGGTCCCATACTCCATCTGGTCTTCTGAATATTTATGCCCCCTCAGGAGAAAGGGTAACTGGGCTAACCCCCCCCCTGGTAGTGGGTTTCCCCCAACTTGGAGGACCAGTGGCTAATTACAGTCAGATGATGAGGCCACCAACTTCCTACGGCAAGAATCTTAATTTATGTGGGAGAATATTTTGGACAAAACTAGGAGCTGAGGAGGTTTTTAGGGTATACAATCACAAAGTCTGAGGAACTGTTAAAGAATAGCAACTTGGTAGAATAGATAAATTTGGAGTTGTCTATGGTGAATGGAATCTGGAATTCGAAGTGTGATCTCGAAACAAACTGAGTCGAAAGTTTAATGAATTCAATAATTATGTGGAATATTTTTGTGAGAAAAAAAATTAAAATATACTGTTATACATATAATTCCCTTAACTACACATCCTTAAAGTAAAAAAATTCTATCACAAGTTGCTTAATTTTTTTATCTTAATATTTTGTTTTATGAATGCTTATATCAAAAAATATTCTTTACTAGCATGCATTTCTTCTATTACTTATTTAGTAACTACACCTTAATGTACTGTCATCAGACAAAAAAACGCAGGTTTGTACAAGATTAGAAACAGGTTAATGGAAGAAATTATACAATGATATATATCAGAAAGAGTATAGAACTATTAATTGCATATTTAATTATTATAAAAAAATATGCATTTTCACCTTCAAACTGGTCAGGTGAGTTAAAAGTCAATAGGTAAATGTTCGATACATGCAGTATTCAATGCATAGTACTGTCTACATCAACAATCCAAGAGTTTCCTAAAGGATCAACAAATAGCTTATGAAAATTTGCTTAAAAATAACTCCTTTTTTTTTAATATTTTATTTTTCTTCAACAGTATAATCTAACCATAATAAGAACACTAATGGTAGTTAAATGGCTGCCAAATGTGTTATTTTAACACCAATGATTGCGTCCATTCAATGGGATTATAAAACTGACCATTGGTTTATAGGTATCCACTGGAACTGGCAATATAGTTTTTATTTTGGATTAGATGTGTTATAATAAAGTGTTAGTGTATAAATATTGTTTTTAATTACCCAACTGATATTGCTCTTACTAATTTGTAATAAAGGAAAGATACTTCTTATCTCATACTTATCCCTCCATCAAAATACTACTACTACTTCGAACCAAGGCATAATGATTTAACTATTCCAAGATTAAGTAAACTTTGCCTATTTCTGGCTATTAATAATATCCAGGTAAGGATTCATGAATAAGGGCTTGTAAGTCATAACTCTCCCTGACATGATTTTAATCAGTGATCACTCTAAATTGATGTGATCTCAATCATCTGCCCTACATATAATAAAATGTATCACTATTTGCTTGAGGCATTTGGCTTCCATGAACATGAACTATGAAGAGCCTGATAGAAATATGAAAATAGGCAACCCATAGAATAAAATACTCTAGATGTCCAACAAACAATAACCTAAGTACTGCTAGTGCCACCTGGTGGCTGCAGAGGCAAACAACCTATGTTACTCAGGGCTGTTGACATACACAAGTTGGTTGTTGACCAGTTAAGAAAATTTCTATTATTGGTGGCTTGCTTTACTGAAGTAACGTTTAGGTAACAAATTCAAAGCTTTCAGATATTGTAATACTATTTAAATCATAGTTATGTTGTAGGTTGCTGTATTTCCTAATATGGCAGTTCTTGCTAGGAAATGTCATTGTTTGTATTTGTCTGACATATTCAATTACTAAATGTTCTAGACCATTTTCTTTGCAAATTGAAATCCATTTCATTGCTCAATTTAATTCTAATGTTTAATCTTTAATTAACCATAATCCATTTATTTTGGTCAAATTATCATGCATGTAACTGCTGTCACATTCTTCACCATCCATTCTATTATCCATTGATATCATTTAATTGACTGGTTTTTATATAATCAATTTGGAAACTGATTAATATTTTGAGAACCTAGTACAATAATTGAAATGGGATAGAAAGATGATTTACAGGTTACCAGCTGATTAGTTTACAATTTTGCCATTATTATAAGTCTTTCTGATTTATTCATGTACTTACAATTGATTTATGTATGTATGTACAATTTTCATATATATATATATATATATATATATATATATATATATATATAAAAAGATATGATATGCATATACATACACTTATATGCCTTTAGCATTATTGCTCCATTTTATTATTATTACTTTTAAGTTCCAGAGCTAATATTAGATCACTGATGGCATCTCAAGGAAGACTTGAACATGTCAATAAAACGACTAATGGTGTTAATGCACATGCGAGAAGACGATATCGTGCTATTGCCGTTCCGCGACTAATACTACAGGAGCTTTGGTTATTATTAAGAAATCCTGATAAACAATTACAGATGGTGCGATTTTTGTTGGATAATCCTCCATTGCTGATTGCATTAGTGAGGTGGAAGCGGGTAAGTTAAATTAAATTAAGTTAAATTGTTTATTCAAATGTGAATATTAACTTCTGAAATTTGTGATATAGATATTATACCTGTGGCTTTTACTTTAAAATAATATGTAAAGTATTTTGATTTTAAATTTACTAATATCTTTAATGAGCCCTTGAGAACATCATCTAATCTATCTAAAACCAAACTATGTAATTACTTTTATGTATAAACTATGTAAATTACTTTTGGCATTCGAACAATGAAAAATTCATGATGTGCTTAGATTCTGAAATTTTAGAAGCAGTTTGACTTATTTCAAACGACCTTGTCAACTTAGAGAAGAGTTGGTCGACTGTATCTTCTAATTTAAGGAAGAAATAGTTGGGGGTGCAGTCAATGAAAACATCAAAATAAGTATAACTTATTTATTATGTGCCGACGTTTCGGCCTACAATGTAGGTATGGCCACAATATAAGAGAAAAAAACAGAAATATATAAAAACGTAGCAGTAACAAGAATATATAAAGTGGTACAGGAGTGAAAATAAAAACAGTGACTAGATATGATGAAATAGTGAATAGATATAAGATAAATAAGAAAGCATATAAGACAGATTACAGAATAATAAACTTAAAATAGTGATAGATAAAAATAAAATTGTAGATGATGAACAGAAATTGTAATAGTGACAGATAAAATAATACAAGAATAAGAATAGAAAATAGAAAAAATACATGTCAAGAAGGGATAAAATGTAAACAATAATATAAAGGGAAGGAAAATGAGGAGGTAAAAGGAAATATACAAAATAAGAAGATTAAAATATAGAAAAAGGGGGGTTGAGTATGAAGGATTTAGAAAAAAACTAGTTTAATTAATTATATGGATAAGAAACGAGACATGAGGGGTTACATAGGTAAAGTGTAATAATACAAGCATAAATAGAAAGAAAAGCTTGATAAATTTCAAAAATTAAACATTGAAAATAGTGGTATTATATCTATGAACTATGAAGAATGAAAAGAAAAAGAAAATAAGTAAGGGAAGTTAATATGTAACTGTATACAATTAGAAAGAAGTGGCATAAATGCAAAATAAGATGAGAATATAATATAAACATATAGAAAATAGGTGAAGAAATACAGTAGATGAAAAATATGAGGCTAAATAAGAATGAACTCTATACTATTAACATATGATGGATGCCAAAAGTAGGTGTGAGAACAGGTGCGAAGAAAGGTGAATGTGAAAAGGATGGAGATAAGATAAATATGTACTAACCGAATAAAACAAGTTGCAGGTTAGGGAGCTCAGAGACAAGTAAGAAAACCGTTACACCGGGCAGGCGGAAGCGATAAAGGCGATCTCTGACGGCCAAAAAAAAATAATGACAAAGAAGGGGGAAGGAGAAATGTAGAATCGGTGGATATAAGAGACCGTAAATAATGTAAATGGTGTGGAAAATTAAAAATTAAATTAAATTAAAAAGGGAAATTGCAGATGCAGTGGATATAAGTGACCGTAAATAATGTAAATTGAGAGAAAAATAAAAATTAAAAGTCAATGGTCAAAATGTAATTAAAAAAAAAAAAAAAAAAAAAAAAAGAATGGCATAGTAAATTAAGAATGTAAGGTTATTTTAGTAAATTAAAAATATGGGCGTAGGTTAGGGATAGGTGATGGGAGTCGGTCTAGGCATTAACGGTAGAGGAATCTAAATTGATGTGAATGGTTTCTGAGAGGATGCGTTTATTATAATTAGGAACGGAGGCTAGGATCGACGTGTTTTCGAAGTCAAAAATGTGGTTAAAGGATAGAGCGTGTTCGGAGAGTTTAGAAGCGGTTGGGTTGTGGGAGGAAATGGAGTATTTGTGTTGGGTAATGCGGTCTTTAAGTAGGTTTTTGGTTTCGCCGATGTAGGAAGAGTTGCAGTTGGGAGTAGAACAAGGAATGCGATAGACGACCTGAGAGCGATGTTTTAGTGGAATGGGATCTTTAACACGGGTATAAATATTGGAGAGTTTGTTGTGGGATTTAAAGGCGATGCGTAAATTGGGGATCGCGGAAAGTAGGGATTTTTGAATGTTATTAGAGAGGGAGGGTATATATGGCAAGGATCTGTATATAGGGATAGAAGGCAGATGTGGAGAACGGGTGCGGGTGGGTGGGTTATAATGGTGATGGATGAGTTTATTGATAACATGGGGAGGAAAATTGTTTTTTAATAGGATTGCTTTGATGCGTTGGGTGTTGGTGTTATGGAAGCAAGCGTCGGAGAGGGATAGGCCACGGTGGATGATATTTTTGGCGACATTGATTATTTGGTGGTGCGGATGTTGGGAGTAATAATTGAGGAGTCTGCCAGAATAGGTGGGTTTCGTAGACCAATCAGTGGATAAGGTGTGATCGGGATTTCTAATGATACGGAGGTCAAGGAAAGGTAGGGATTTGTTATGTTCAAGTTCAACAGTGAAATGTAGCAGTTCAAATGTGAAAAATTAATGGGAAAAATTAATTAATTAATTTATAATTAATTTTTCACATTTGAACTGCTACATTTCACTGTTGAACTTGAACATAACAAATCCCTACCTTTCCTTGACCTCCGTATCATTAGAAATCCCGATCACACCTTATCCACTGATTGGTCTACGAAACCCACCTATTCTGGCAGACTCCTCAATTATTACTCCCAACATCCGCACCACCAAATAATCAATGTCGCCAAAAATATCATCCACCGTGGCCTATCCCTCTCCGACGCTTGCTTCCATAACACCAACACCCAACGCATCAAAGCAATCCTATTAAAAAACAATTTTCCTCCCCATGTTATCAATAAACTCATCCATCACCATTATAACCCACCCACCCGCACCCGTTCTCCACATCTGCCTTCTATCCCTATATACAGATCCTTGCCATATATACCCTCCCTCTCTAATAACATTCAAAAATCCCTACTTTCCGCGATCCCCAATTTACGCATCGCCTTTAAATCCCACAACAAACTCTCCAATATTTATACCCGTGTTAAAGATCCCATTCCACTAAAACATCGCTCTCAGGTCGTCTATCGCATTCCTTGTTCTACTCCCAACTGCAACTCTTCCTACATCGGCGAAACCAAAAACCTACTTAAAGACCGCATTACCCAACACAAATACTCCATTTCCTCCCACAACCCAACCGCTTCTAAACTCTCCGAACACGCTCTATCCTTTAACCACATTTTTGACTTCGAAAACACGTCGATCCTAGCCTCCGTTCCTAATTATAATAAACGCATCCTCTCAGAAACCATTCACATCAATTTAGATTCCTCTACCGTTAATGCCTAGACCGACTCCCATCACCTATCCCTAACCTACGCCCATATTTTTAATTTACTAAAATAACCTTACATTCTTAATTTACTATGCCATTCTTTTTTTTTTTTTTTTTTTTTTTTTTTTAATTACATTTTGACCATTGACTTTTAATTTTTATTTTTCTCTCAATTTACATTATTTACGGTCACTTATATCCACTGCATCTGCAATTTCCCTTTTTAATTTAATTTAATTTTTAATTTTCCACACCATTTACATTATTTACGGTCTCTTATATCCACCGATTCTACATTTCTCCTTCCCCCTTCTTTGTCATTATTTTTTTTTGGCCGTCAGAGATCGCCTTTATCGCTTCCGCCTGCCCGGTGTAACGGTTTTCTTACTTGTCTCTGAGCTCCCTAACCTGCAACTTGTTTTATTCGGTTAGTACATATTTATCTTATCTCCATCCTTTTCACATTCACCTTTCTTCGCACCTGTTCTCACACCTACTTTTGGCATCCATCATATGTTAATAGTATAGAGTTCATTCTTATTTAGCCTCATATTTTTCATCTACTGTATTTCTTCACCTATTTTCTATATGTTTATATTATATTCTCATCTTATTTTGCATTTATGCCACTTCTTTCTAATTGTATACAGTTACATATTAACTTCCCTTACTTATTTTCTTTTTCTTTTCATTCTTCATAGTTCATAGATATAATACCACTATTTTCAATGTTTAATTTTTGAAATTTATCAAGCTTTTCTTTCTATTTATGCTTGTATTATTACACTTTACCTATGTAACCCCTCATGTCTCGTTTCTTATCCATATAATTAATTAAACTAGTTTTTTTCTAAATCCTTCATACTCAACCCCCCTTTTTCTATATTTTAATCTTCTTATTTTGTATATTTCCTTTTACCTCCTCATTTTCCTTCCCTTTATATTATTGTTTACATTTTATCCCTTCTTGACATGTATTTTTTCTATTTTCTATTCTTATTCTTGTATTATTTTATCTGTCACTATTACAATTTCTGTTCATCATCTACAATTTTATTTTTATCTATCACTATTTTAAGTTTATTATTCTGTAATCTGTCTTATATGCTTTCTTATTTATCTTATATCTATTCACTATTTCATCATATCTAGTCACTGTTTTTATTTTCACTCCTGTACCACTTTATATATTCTTGTTACTGCTACGTTTTTATATATTTCTGTTTTTTTCTCTTAGCCCTGAAGATGGCCTACATTGTAGGCCGAAACGTCGGCACATAATAAATAAGTTATACTTATTTTGATGTTTTCATTGACTGCACCCCCAACTATTTCTTCCTTAAACCTTGTCAACTGTCTAGTTTTATTTCTAAAATTTGTTTAGAAATACCATTTACTAGCAACTATCTTAACATTTTTATGCGTTTGTGTTGGGAAATTTACTATTTTCTATTATTGCCTAATTAATCCTCTCCACCCTAATATGTAATTTGAACATTTTTTTTTTTACAAATCTTTATTTTAAATGCTCATGTTATTTATTACCATTCTAGTTATAAAACTTCATAATCCCATATGAAGTAAACATATGGGTAATGAATGGCGTAGTAGGTAAATATCTATTCTCTTTTGTTTCAGTAGAAAATTTAGGTTCCTTTCAATGGAATTCATGTTTTATTACTGTTATAGTTTTATTATAACGTTTTTCGGATTAGATTCAAGTACTTTCATCCTTTTCTTAGCTAAGAAATTATGTAATTAATTTAATTTATACAAGTATTTTAGTTAATAAACTTTAAAGATCATAATCAACAAAATTAAAATAAAGGTTTTAAACAATTGATAAAGGCTTTTGCTTTATTTAATGCCTTGTTTGATAATATTATAATAATTGTTATTTAAATGTTATAAAAGATTATTTTTATATGTCATAAAAAAGTGATCTTATTATGTTAATGCTTAGGAAAACATGATAGCACAAGCAGCTTAGTCAGCAGCTAAACTTGCAGCATGCCAGTGATACAAGCACCTGCAGCTCTCTGATGCTCAATACCCATTTAGGCATCTAATGTAATTTTTAAAACATTAAATAATTATCTTACGTTGAATCAAAAGACTGTTTAAGCTTTTATTTTAATAAAGAAGTATTTTCCTATTTGTAAACATCTGTTATATTTAACCTATGACTACTAAAGACAACTTGTTTGTTCATTTAATGTCACTTTATGCTGCTTTGGCTGATCGGACGATGCTACAATGGAAGCTCTAAATTTTGCCTATCCAGGTTTAATTAGGATAGGGATTTTTAACGAGTACCTGACATCGAACAGGCTCGGGACCCCTGTTTAACGCCCGGGTTGTGAATTCGGCTTGTCTTATTTTTCCCTCTTACCTTCCTAATGAATTTCATTTCTGAAGCCTGAATCCTATTTCTGTGTCTGGTGGTTAATGTCCAAGATTCTGAAGTGTATGTCAATATGAGGGAAAAAGCAGATTTATATACCCTTATCTTTGTATCCTTGGATATATCTCTTTTATCCAGAACCTTTCATTTAGAGCATAAAACAATTTACCTCCTGAGTTAACTCTCTCCCAGGTTTGATTGCCCATGACTCCATTCTCATCCAGGTGTGCGCCCAGATATTTTAAGCTCACCTGTTCCATGGGCTTGTTCTTGATTCTTATCACTAGGGATCGGATTCGTATGTATTTACATTTTTTTCTAGGCAATTTACAGACGTATTCATTCTGACACTTTTTAAGCCGTTCGATCCTACCTTTATTTCAAATATTTCCACATATTCGTATGTTATTGCATATTTATACATATTAATCAAGTAAATATATATTTAATCAAAATTAATAAATATTTATCATTTTGGGCATACTACTTTGATCAAAAAGTAAGGTGAAATTGTCATTTAAAACTTCTGGGCATTAGGAAGGCAGGTAAATTTTGTTTTCCTAAGTTGGTAGGACTGTTTATAACATTTGCCAGGCGTCTGTTTGTAAAAAGGTTTGATTTTCTCCGAGTTACATGTGTTTTTGTAAACAACCAGAAGTGAATTTTTCAATGTTTACAATGGGTGATTTTGTTGAGCAAAGAACTTGCGTCAAATATTGTTCGTGGAACGAATATTCTTGTGCGGACACGTTGAAATGTTGCGGAAGGCCTTTGGTGATCAAACTACTGCACAAAAAAAACGTTTCTAAGTGGTACAACGAGTTCAAAGCGGGCCGAGAACGCGTTGAAGATGAACCGCGCTCTGGACGACCATCAACGTCTACCGACGAGGGCCACGTCTAAAAAATCAATTTGGTGGTTGAAAATCGTCGATTGACAATTAGAGACCTCGCTGATAGTGTTGAAATAGCATTTGGCTCAGCCCAAATCATTTTGAAGGATGCTTTGTGTCTCAAACGCAAGTCTCCATTGGTGCCAAAAGCGCTCAATTTTTTGGAAAAAAAGCGTCGCGTTGATCTGTGTGAAGCTTTGCTGTCTGACTATTAGGACCTTTTTGAAATGCATCATTACTGGAGACGAGACTTGGATTTACGCATACAACCCTGAAACCACCGACCAATCCAGCGAATATCGTGCAAAAGGTGAAGCAAGACCGAAAAGACCACGACAAAGTCGGTCGAAAATTATGTTGACAGTTTTCTTTGATTATCGTGGTGTGGTGCTCTATGGATTGCTTCCGCCGGGCCAAACTATCAACAAAGAATATTATTTGAGTGTTATGCGTTGTTGGCGTGAAGCTGTTCGTCTGAAACGGCCGGAATTATGGGCGAACAACTCTTGGTTCCTTCATCACAATAATGCACCGGTTCACACTGCATTGGTTCTTCGCGACTTTTTTGCCCAAAACTCGATTCATATACCATATTCGCCTGATTTGGCTACATGCCACTTCTGGCTATTCAGCAAACTCAAAAGGCCAATGCGGGGACGCCGTTTTGACACGATTGAGGAGATAAAAACCGAATCGAAGAAGATCTTGAAGGCTATACCGAAAAAAGTCTGTTTCGAGGAATGACCAGATAAGGGCGTATCTGTTCAGAAAGAAGATTTCCCTGTAGGCCCAGAGCCATATTAATGGCCAGGTGATGGACATCCTGGGCATCATAGTGGGGCTACAGGCCCAATGGATTATGGCCACCACGATCGTGGAGGAGGTTGTTAAGGAGGCCCTGAATGGGGAAACCCTTCACCGTATTATAGCAAGTAAGGTGTCGGAGATTATCGCCCCCATGGTGGTAACATCGATTAGCGATGCCATAGGGGGCGAATACGATAGAAAGAAGAAAGAGTGGGTTTCCCCCACTCTGAATAGAGTTCAGGGCCTCATTGGGGACCTCCACCTGAAGGACCAGGAGGCCGGTATATTGAGGCACGCGGCGGTTACCACGGCGGAGGAGAGGAGGAAGAAGGTGGCGAAGGAGCCCGAGAAGGCGGTCGCCCCCAAGAAGGAGGCTCGAGGTAAGTATGATAACCTCATGCCGGCCCCAATGTCCCAGCGGCGAAGTGACACGGCGTTATGCCGTGGTAGGAACATGGAGGTTGACTCCAGCGAAGAGGAAGAATCAAACTGGGAGTTGGTTCAGAAGAAGAAGAAGCAGCTAAACTCCCAGGATGAAGGAGAGTTCCTGCCATCTCCCTTACCGGAAGAAAAAGAAGTTAACCTTCGCTGGAGTCCTTGCCAGCGGTGTCGTGGAGGCCCGAAAACGCTCCCACCTACATAACGCTAAAAGGAAATTCGGCAGGGTGGGAGGCCGGGAAAATCCTCGAACAGCTCCCATCCCAGGAGAAACTGAAGGAGATCGGCGCCAGTGTTGGCGTAGTCAGGGTGACTAGGACTGGCGCAGTCTTGGTCAGGACAGGAGGGGCTGACTAAGCCAAGAAGATCATGGAATGGGACGCCCTGAAGGAGAGGGGGCTTGAGGCGAGGCTGGCGATGGCGAGAAGGCCTCGTCTAGAGCTGGGAGGTGTCCCCAACCATTGGGATGGGAGCGCACTGGAGAGTTACCTCTGGGGCAAGGTAGCGTTGGAGAGGCCAGAAGATGAGAGTGCCAGAAGGGCGTGGTTGAGACCCTGCTTTTCCACGCCCGCAAGAGGCGGGCTAACAAATAGATGGATAATTGAGGTCCACCAAAAGATGAGACTTGTCCTTATGGACCTTACTCCGGAATGGTGGTGCATGGTCATCAAAGATTACCTCGACGCCATGCTCTGCCTAAAGTGCCTGGAACACGGCCACGTGGCGAAGGCCTGCACGAAAGAGATAGTGTGCACGTGGCGCGTTGGTACCGGGCACAAAATAAAGGATTGCCCGGCAAAGGTGAGAAGCCTCCCACCGACGTGCAGAAACTGTAAGATGAACGGCAGAGAGGGGAAAGAACTCCGTCACTGCACGGGTAGCAGGGAATGCCCGCAGTACCTGGATATGATGACCATGCAGATGAAGAAAATCCGGTATGCGTAGGCTGCAGATCCTGCAGGTCAACATGGGCCGAAGACGAGTGGTCGCGGACGAGCTGAGAGCTCTCATGGCTATTCCGGAGCCATGATGTCAGGGAAATGTGGTCGCCGGATTCGGTGTCACGTCGAGGGTAGTAGCTATGGGCAGTGGAGAGAGGAGGACTAGAGCGGCTATTGTGATAGTGAATCCAAACCTCGACGTTATGGAACTGAAGCAATTCACCACGGCGGATCAGGCGGCATGTTATGTCAGATGGGGGAGGATATTCTTCGCCCTCGTGTCGTCATACATGCCGCCGAAGCAAAGGATAGAGGAGAATGTGTCCGCCGTGGAGGCCATCGCTTTCCGTTATAGGAGTGGGGTGGTCTGTTCCGACACTAATTCGTGGAGCACGGCTTGTGGTTCGGTGCGCACAGACGCCAGAGGAAGAGTGGTGGACGAAACCGTGGCGAGGTGTCAGCTCTTGGTGATGAATGAGTCCTCTGGCCACCATGGCGAGGCGCATTGCGGACTGGACCCTAAGGTCTGACACGAGCTCCGACCCCGGGTTATAGCCTTCAGTGTGGTAGAGGAGGAAGGAGGAGTCTTGCCAGTGGAGAAAGGCTTCGTGACCCGAACGGCGAACTGGGGAGCTTTCTCCAGTGAACTGGAGGGAATACTGGTCGATAGAGAATGGGGAGAGATGGCGCCGATGGAAGGCGAGTCAGCCATTGACCGCAGAGTGTCGGAGCTGACGGGCGCCATCACGAAAGCGGCCAATATGACCCTCCAGCGCCGCAGAGCGAGAGCGCGTCCGGCCCCATGGTGGACGCCTGCCCTGACGCTCCTCAAGAGGGAGTACTACAGGGCCAGGCGCAGGTAGCAGGAGTGCATAAAGGGAGAAAGCAAGGATAAGGAGACGCCTAAGGCGTGCAGGCCGATATGCCTATCCCGGTGATTAGTCAAGTCCTGGAGAGCCTCATCGTTGCCAGCCTAAGGCCGGTCCTCGATACGGCGAGTCATCCACGGCAGTTCGACCCGTGGCAAGGGAACCACAGATGCACTGCTGAGAGTGCGCAGGGACGTGGAAGAGAAGGCGGAGAAGTATGTCATGCTTGTATTGTTTGACATATCCTCCGCCTTTGACAGTGTATGGTGGCCCTGCGTACTCCAGTGGCTGCAGGAGTTCGACACCCCCAGCAACTTGTACCCTCGTGAGTGGCTACCTCAGTGACAGGACTGTCAGGATTAGAGGTAGCTACTACGAGGTCGAGAGGAAGATCGAGAGAGGATGCTCATAAGGGTCGGTCCTTGGGCCGGCCCTGTGGAAGCTCGTGTTCGACTAGTTGCTGGGGGAACTAGAAGAGGAAGGGTTCCTTGCCACGGCCTACGTCGACGACCTGGCAGTCAACAGCAGAGCCAGACCGAAGACGCAAGCGGAAAGGTCCGCCAGTCTCGTAGCAGAATGGTGCGTGAGAAGGAAGCTGAGTATGGCCGCAGCCAAGACCCAGGCCATACTCCTCAGAGGCTCCACTGACAGGGCTCACTCTATCATAATGGATATAGAAGGAGAAAGGGTAAGAATGGGTGAGGAGGTGATATACCTTGGTGTGAAGTTTAGAAGAAACTTCGACGCCACCCCTCACCTGGGATACTTGAAGGATAGGGTGACCATGTCACTGAACGGACTGGGAAGAATAGGGGGTGCTTTCTGGGGCCTCAGGTACCCAGCAACTATGACCATTTATAAAGGCGTGGTCCTGGGTATCCTGAGGTACGCATCCCCAGCGTGGAGCCGCAATATCACGCAGCTGCAGAAGAGGAGACTGGCGACCATCCAGAGACTGGCTCTGCTGCGAGTCACGAAGACTTACAGAACGGTGTCGCACGAGGCGATGCAGGTGCTTGCCGGAGCTATGCCCCTGGACCTCGTCCTGAAAGAGGACCCTCTGAAATACGAGGTGAAGAGGCAGGAGCTGGCGGCGCTCCCGCAGGGACTCCGACAAAGGATTGGTGAGACCCCGAACATGTGGAAGAAGATAGTGAGGGAGGACTCCATTGACGAGTGGAACGGACGGTGGGTGACTAGCCAGAAGGGCTCTACCTTGAGGAAGTTCTTCCCCACCGTCCGGTCGAGATTGGCGGCGACATGGGTCCTCCCGTACTACTGGGTCTCGCAGGTCCTGACAGGACGCGTGGGGTTCCGGGGAAAGTTGAGTGAGCATAGGAGAGACATCGACCCCCGGTGCCCCGCCTGTGGGGTCCCTGAGACGGCAGAGCACGTGGTGCTCTCCTGCACCGCGTTGGAAGGACACCGTGCCAGGTATCGAGGAAAACCGGAATATTCGTCCTCCTCGAGGAAGACTTCCCCCGCCTCATGGAGGAAGACAATTACCCCCATTTCAGGGAGTTTGTCTACGGGTGAAAGGAGGCGGTCGGTCCTGCGCATTTCACCATCAGCAGGATACGGCCACCCGGCGAGTCACCAGACGACGGGTCACCTCAGGAGGAGAGAGACGTGGAGAGGATAGGACGGATGGAGACTGGCCGGATGCGGCGGACCAGGAGGGCTGGACAGCACCCGGACGGATGCAATGGATGAGGGATGAAAAGGTGCTGCCCATTTGGTGCACACCCGTGCACCGGGCAGCACCACAGATTATTATTTTTAATTTTTATTGTTCCCAGATAAATTATACATATCTCCCCCGAGAGTATGTATGATAAGATTTTTGTTATAATAAATAAAGAGTTGTTTTTTGGCAGTGGTGGGCGTGCGTAAACCCAAGGTATCAACCCACCACTGCCGAAACCAATGGCAATGGCAGGAAGGGGGAGGAATTGTTTCGAGGACTGGAAAAAGTGTGTTTTATTGGACGGGGATTATTTTGAAGGTGATGAAATTGATTTGGAAGAATAAATAAAGAATTTACATTTTATAAACAAATCCACCTTACTTTTTGATCACAGTAGTATTTTCATAATTTGGAGGTGGATGACAGGAACTGTGAACCACAGACTGTAGGGCTGTGGATCATAGTGGGTACAATGGTTGCTGTAATTCACAGAGAATGCTTCTAAACAATGACTGGCACTTGTTAGTGAAGCATCGTTGTCTTTTCTTTCAGCTCGTTTGTTGAAGTATCCAATCATTCATTTCGTTCGGTCACTTAGTGTATTCTTTTTTTCAGTGAAATGCCACGATCATCGGCCTCAAACAGACAGCTGGTTGCTAAATATCTTCGCGATTTTCCAGCAGAACTTTTTCGACTTGATGGAGACATTTTGTAATGCACAGCTTGTGACAAGTGCGTTTCTTGCTCTCAACTTCCCAAGTCACCCAACATATTGCCACCGGATCGCACAAAGAGAATAAAAACAGAAAGAAAGAGAGGATGTACTATCAAGCCTTCCTTACATCTCCATCATCAAGTAAGTCTACTCCGAGTACAGATCTGTGTCGGGCTTTGGTCAGAGCAGATATCCCTTTCCACAAACTTAATAATCCTCATTTCAAAGGATTCTTAGAGGCCTACATTGGGAAAAAATGCCTGACGAGAGCACTCTGCGTAAAAAACTTCCTGGAAGATATCTATAAACATGCACTAGCCAAGATTCGGAAACATATCAGAGATGGACCGATTTGGGTGTCAATTGATGTAACCACTGACGTTGAGGGCAGGTATATTGCTAACACAGTTATTGGAAAACTTGATAGTGATATGGATTCAGAGCCATTCCTTTTTAACTCTGAAGTTCTCGAAAAATGCAACCATTTCACGATTTTTCGATGCATATCCTATGGCCCAGTGAAGTTTTGAACGAAAAAGTTCTGTTGTTTCTCTCTGATGCTGCCCTAAACATGGTCAAGGCTGGGTAATCTATTCAGGTATTTTATCCTAAGATAAGACATTTGACGTGTATTGCTCATGCATTGCATCGAGTAGCAGAAACTGTCCGATCTTTATTCAATGACGTAGATTCCTTAATCTCCTCAGTTAAAAAAGTGTTCTTAAAAGAACCCAGTCGCATTCAAATGCTAAAAGATATCTATCCAGACTTGTGCCTTCCACCAAAACCAGTATTGACAAGATGGGGTACTTGGCTGGAAGCAGCTCAGTATTACTGTGAGAACTGCGATAAAATCAAGAATGTTCTTTCACATCTCGAAGACGATGCAGTAGCGATAAATACAGCCAAGTCTTTATTCGAGAAACCTAATTGAAAGAACGACCTTGTCTCCATTTCTAACAATTGCGGATTTCTCGCACAAGCTATTACCCAACTTGAGTCCCAAAATGTTCCTCTGACAGAAAACGTGGCGAACGTTATAAAGGTCATCGAAAAGTGGAGGGAATACCGGGGAGTAAGGGAGATCTGATCAGATCAAAACTGGCAGAAGTACTGAGCAAGAACAATTGGTGGGAGACCATCTGCCCGATTTCTGATATTATCAGCGGAACAGAAGTCACCTCTGAACATCGTGTGCCCTTTACCCCCAACGAGATAACTTCTTTCAGCAAGGGACCTATAACGTCTGTATATGTTGACGATCTTTTAGTCGTTACAATTCCATCCTACGCCTAGATCGTCGTCGGTTTATGTTCCAACATTTTAAATTCCATGTTGTTGTGAACAATTTTGAAGAGTGAAGTTTTCAATGTTGAAAAGTTAACACATCTTTTATTATTATAAATTGCAAATATGTTCTTTTGATGTATACATCATTATAACTTATAAAAAAAAATGTGTTAAGAAAATCACATATTTACTACACATTTGACGAAAATAAATTCAAATTTTAATTAAATATTTGGCATTTTTAAATACATAAAAATCTGATCCTTACTTATCACTCTCATGTTTCGCTAAGGCATCCTGCCAATTCCCATTACCTTTGTTGTATCAGGGTTTATTTCCATATTGATTTTCTCTAATTCGTCTTGAAGAATCCTGATATATCGTCGACGAAGGCCATCAAGGAGTAGGTAACTTTATTCAAGTATCTAAATCGAAAATGGAAACATCTCATCCGGGCTTTGGCTTGACTTATAGCGGAATTAAGGACCAGAATTTCAACTTTAAAAACTTTACTAAAATAGAGCCAAAAACTCAAAAAGAAACACTATTATTTATTATAATGCAATTGGGAAAAACCACAATGCAAAGCCTTATGTTTCAAAAATACACCCACTTACCAGTCGACGATACAACAGATGAGACATATGGACACAGGAGTGCTTTCTTGAGATACGGAGATCATCCCAAGGTGATTGATCATGCAAAGAGGTGAGCCTGAGCAATCAGCAATCAATAAAACCAAATGATGACTGGGACCACCAACCGTAGAATTCCAATTCTAGCCAATCTTCTTCATAACATGCTTTATGTGAACGAGGCCGATGCATAATCTCGAACATAAGTCATGCCTGTTTGGTACAAATGTTTTCCAATGATTTTCTATGGAAAGAACATTTGCTGTGAAGCTACTATGCTGTCTATCCCAGTCTTGGCCCTTTCTTACCCCTATGGTCTCTCGCAATCTTTCGTTAAAAGATTTCGGAGATAGTATTTTACATCTATCTTTTGGCGACGACTTGACGCGGCCAAGACCCGTACCGGGTTGTAGTACCAGTGATGATGATCCATCTTTACTATTACGCAGCAATCGTTATTTTTGCCCTACTTGTTCGCATGCGCGAGCAGTTATATTTCTAACAGATGATTATATTACACATTATATTTCTAACACAAACCACCCCTAACCGTCTATTCAATATTAATTTGTTCTACTGCAGTTTGGAAACTGTCTTAACAGAGCGATTCCATGGCGGGCCTATAAAAAAGAATTTCGACCCTATAATATGACTGGTATTTGGTAATCGATCGTATGATCCGTCCTGTCTTGGAGTTGGTAAGGATGCCAAACCCAAAATAAATAAAAAAATATGGTGAACACCATTATCTCTAAGATACTTTTATTTTAGTATTTGAAATAATAAATTTATTCATTTTAGTTATTTCCCACCCATAGGGCTGAAAAAAAATTACGTGTGATTCATAGACAAATAAGTCAAAACTCGAGGATATTCTTTAATCTCCAGTAATTTTTAAAAAAGAATATATATTATAAGAATAAAAGAATAAGTATTTTAAGTAATTTTTGTTTCAATGAAACCAATTTTGGACTACAAACACAAGTGTTTTTATACAAATACATATAAAATCGTGGAAGAGAATGGTCCGGGTGGAGGTCAATAAATTTCTCCTAGATATGGAGAAATGTTTATTAAATAGCCAACGTTTCGACCCAATTTGCAGGTCTTCTTCAGGGCTGTCGAGGGGTCTCCTGAAACACCCGACTGAGAATCTGTCGGGAGATTCGTGATGTAACATGTGAACTTTTGACACCAGGCACCCCGGCCTCCCTCCCTCGACAGCCCTGAAGAAGACCTGGAAAGTGGGTCGAAACGTTGGCTATTTAATAAACATTTCTCCCTATCTAAGAGAAATTTATTGGCCTCCAACCGGTCCATTCTCTTCTACAATTATTATCAAGATCAACTATTATCATTCAAGATACATTATAAAATCGTTTCTAAAACATTTAGCCATTCCTTTATCTTTGTATTCTTAATCGAACTTTAACACTAAGTTCTTCAACTGGGCACAATCTGTTAAAAAGGTTACCTTCCTTGCTATAAAGGTATACGTGTCATTCGCAATTTGTTTTGGAAGATTTTTTTTTCATTTCAATTTTGAAATAGTTTTGCGAGAGATTATCAATTGCTATGGCAGCTGAGTAAGTGTTTCTATTTAAAAAGTTTATCGAACACGATAAAACATGACTTATTAGACTCCATATGTTTAGTTTATAATATTACCTATATTATTTTAAGTCTACGATATTCTTATTCCATTTCAATTATTATAAGTAGCATTATTTTTAATGTACTGGTTACCTAATTATTATAAGTTTTCTATCACCGATTATGTTTCTGAATGAAAGATGATTAGAAAAGCTATTACTTCAATTTTTGTCATTAAATATTAGATAAATTTCTTTTATCTAATCAGGCTCTTTATTTTAATATTTTGATTTGGTACCTGAATTTATTGGTATTACCCATGAAACCTGTACTTGAATAATACAACCTAGGAACTAGTTGCACCTTAGAAAATGGGCAAATTTCTCAACATAAAGGCATATAAATGTCAATAAAAATTTATACCATACAATTTATTTAGCAGGATGTTTTCTCATGTTGTTAAACTGCATATATATATATTAAATTTTATATGGATATTGATTGGGACCAATTGGCTAAGATTTTTTGTCTTTTAAATTTTCCAGTTTATTAATTTTTGGTGTACCACTGATCACTTTAAAAGTATTTTATTTTTCACCTACTCGCATTGTGAACCACTTATGCTCCAAATTCAAAACTACAATGGTGGCTTGAGAAATAAATCTTTAAATTTTTATGATTAGAGTTTTTAAATGTCGAAATTGTTAATACATTGTAATTTCCCTTGTCCATTACTCTTTTGTTTTTTGGAAATTAGTTTTATTGATTTTCGATACAAATTTGATTGTTGCGAGAATGTTTATGTGTACAGATATGGCCTTATTTATGATGAATTCAGGGGAAAATGAAGAGGATTAAGTTATCAATTAGGAAGAGGACGAAGAAGAGGACTTTATGAAGATTTTGATATGATAATTAAGAGGGAATAGATAATTTCCAAGATGTTGGAAGCAATAAGAAAACTGTAATTTCAATTTTTATTGACTTAGAAGGAAAGAAGATGCACATGGAAATAATTGGACAATGCTGGATTGGGAGCTCTAAATTTTGCCTATTCAGGCTTAATTAGGATAGGGATTTTTAACGAGTACTTGACATCAAACAAGGCTCCGGAACCCTGTTTAACGTTCCTTCCGAAGGACGGCGTAACTAAGGATTTTTACTCCCTTTAAAAAATCCTAGGACCACCTGCTGGGCTACGAACCCGCGATCTTGGGCTTAGTAGTTTGTTATGCAAATTATCTTATGAATTTATAGTTTTATTTCTTGAATTCTACTATTTTGTTTAATTAAACAAACAGACCAGTCATTTTGACTGGTTTGTAGAAATAGGTATATGGTAAATCTTCGTAGTTCTAGTGTTAAAGATCTCATAAAAGTTTGACAAGCAATGATTTTTTTGGTTGTGGATCAATCATATATTCTGAAAAAGAATCACCAGGAACAATGTTGACTAGAATATTAATTCAATTTATGATATATCTAGACTTATCTTCTGAATCATGCCACTCGTCAGTTTCTGTTTTTATGAATGATAAAGAATCAGACTGGCCCTTCTGTACTACTTCAGCTGACATTTCTCTTCATTTTTTTTTTTTAAATTTTTGTGCAAATATTTGCCATAGAGCAATGTGAAAATAAAAAAAATAGTAGATTTATGATGAAATATAACTTTCTTATAAGTATATATATATGTATTGGTATGTAAGTAATATTTTGTTTATTTTTTTAGAGCCAAGGTTACATTCAAAGTTACGTTAACATCAGATCCTAAGCTGCCTTTTAAAGTGTAAGTTAATTTGCTATTTATGACAATAATAATAATAAATCTAGCATTAGATAATATAATATACCTATAAAATATCTTGTATATACTCTTACACAACTGTCATAACCACTTGGGGAAAACACAAAACAAATGTTTGCTGTATGTTATAAATTTTATATTTACTGCTTTATTATAATGTTAGTCCGATTAAACTGGTCAACAGTAATTTTGTTAAAAGGGTAAATGTGGCTGTCTCATATGTATTTTTCTATGGTAATTCCGAATCATCAAAGTTTGTCCATGGGGCTCAGATGTTTTTTAATTTTTAATTTTGTAAAAAAAAGTGATATTTCATAGCTATGAACGTGTCTTGATTAATATATTCTATTTATTTGCTCTAAATAAGGCTTACCACCAATGCATGATAATATTGGATGCAATAGAGATAAGAAATAAGTTGTCTGAACTCTTAAAGCATGTTTAGCCAACAAGTTTCAACAGACTAAGTCAAAACATAGGCCCCCAGACACGGGTCCCGACTTGAGTCCCCTCTGGACTCCTCTCATCAGTCTACATCTGTTTGCTGGCATAGTTAGATGCCTCTATTAATTTAGTCCGAACAGAACATCTTAGCATCTTCAATATGCCGCGAAATTGTGAAAACCATCCAAACAATTTTTGTTATGTGTGTGGTGAACTAACTTTAAAGAGTCAAAGAAGAAGCATTACTCTTAATAGTAAAAAAGGCATGTAGTATTTATTTTGTGTGCCAAGTTGGTGACCAGTACAAATCTTGGGCGCCTCATATATGCTGTGCCTCCTGTGTTACATTGCTTTGTAACCCTTTGCTGTTCCTATGGTGTGGAGGGAACCTCTGGACCATTCAACTGACTGTTAATTCTGCATCACAAAAATCACTTGAATACGAGGGCGGGTCAATAAGTCCGTGACTTTTTGAATGAAACACAGGTTTTTTTATGAAAAGTTATTTTATTTTTCAACATAGTCTCCTTTAAGTTCTAAACACTTAGTCGAACGTTTCCCCAATTTTTTTATACAAAATATATTCTATATTTTATATATCATATAAAATATGATTTGTCGAGGTCATCAAAGTATGCATTTGTTTGTGAGATAAATTCGTTGTTGGAGTCAAATCTCTTTCCGCTGAGCCATTTCATCAAGTTTGGGAACAAGAAACAGTCACTCGGGGCTAAATCTGGAGAATAGGGCAGATGAGGGAGCAATTCGTAGTCCAATTCGTGGATTTTTGCCATGGAAACTGCACATGTGTGCATCCTTGCATTGTCCTGGAAGAAAAGAACTTTTTTCTTGGCTAAATGCGGTCTTTTTTTTTCAATTTCTCATTGAATCGACCCAATAAGGTGGTATAATATTCGCCAGTGATTGATTCCCCTTTTGAAGGTAGTCAATGTGGATTATACCGCGTACATTCCAAATAACGGTCGCCATGACTTTATTGGCTGACAAACCAACCTTTGCCTTCTTTGGCGCCGATTCACCCTCAGAAACCCACTGTTTTGACAGCAGTTTGGTCTCCGGTGTGTTGTGGTGGATTCACGTTTTGTCCACGGTTACGAAACCGCAAAAACTCGTCCATATTGCGGTTGAACAACACCAAATATTCCTGCAAAATTGCCACACGGTTGTGTTTGTGGTCAATTGTGAGCAAACGCGGTATCCATCTGGCGGAAAGCTTTCTCATACCCAAGTGATCATTCAAAATTGAAACCACTGAGACATGTGAGATGCCTATGGCTTCCACAATCTCTCACTTTCAATCTCCGATCGGCTATATCGTGAATTTTTTCAAACATTTCGGGTGTAGAGACCGCAACTAGGCGTCCAGAACGTTCGGCATCTTCCGTGCTTGTACGGCCACATCGAAATTCAGTAAACCACTTCTTTACCATGGAAATGGATGGTCCAGAGTCCCCATAATATTTATCAAGCTTAGTCTTGGTTTGAGTGATGGTTTTTTCCGCAAAAAATAATGTTTAATGAGCACGCGAAATTCACTTTTTTCCATTTTCTTCTCACAACGTGCGGTAGTCTGCTATCAACGGCTGTCAAACATAAACTAAATGATGCAGCTTGTTCAAATTTATACAGGATTCAACTGGCAGTTGCCTGTTGACAGGAGCAGTGTTGCCATTTTAATTAAGAGGCGGGAAATTCAAAAAGTCACGGACTTATTGACCCGCCCTCATAACCAGTAAATCTAAAAAGAATGTTAAATATCCCAACCTCTCCTCAGCTATTAGGCCGGTTCCTCATAACAAATATCTGCCAATCCCAGTGCCACCTGAAGATTGGAGTCTACATTCAGAAAACATTAGTGAGGAAGGTACACCCTTAAGATCAGAAACAGATGATACTGATGACCCAGATTTTTCTGTGGACTCTAGATTAAAAGGTTGGAACCTACTTGAGAAGGGAACAAAAATATCTACATATCGCCAACGGGAACAAGATCTCTATCGCTTTTTCTCTGCAAAAGATCATTTAATTTTGCACAGATATTGATGCATTAATGGGTGAATTAGGATATAATCATAATCCTAAAGAATGGAGGCTGTTCATAGATTCCTCCAATTTTAGTTTAAAAGCCGTTCCCCTTCATATAGGCAATGACAAGCCCTCAATCCCCATTGCCTATGCAGCCCATATGAAAGAGACATATGACAATATGAAGATTTTACTGTCCAAGATACAGTACCAGAAGCATTCTTGGAATGTGTGTGGAGACTTCAAAGTGTTAGACTTTTGTTAGGTCTTCAATCAGATTATACAAAATTTTGTTGTTTTCTGTGTGAGTGGGACAGCTGAGATCGCAAAAATCATTATATGAAGAAGGAATGACCATAAAGAAATCTTGTACCCGGAGAAAAAAAATGTACTTTTCGAACCACTAGTAAACCCAGAAAACTTTTATCTTGCACCATTGCACATCAAACTCGGTTTGATGAAAAATTTTGTTAAGGTACTGGATAAAATTAGCACTGGATTTCTATATTTAAAAGCCACATTTCCTCGGATCAGTGATGCAAAAATAAAAGAAGGTGTATTTGTTCATTTGCTCCACCAATAAGGGAGCTTGTGAAGCATCAAGACTTTGAGGAATGTTTGAATGGAGCCAACAAATCAGCTTGGATTTCTTTTAAAAAATGTGCAAGAATTTCTTGGAAATAAAAAAAGCAGAAAACAACAGAGAGCTAGTTTCTGATCTTCTACAAAATTATAAGGCTTTAGGATCTAATATGTCCCTAAAAATACATTTTCTTAACTCGCATGTGGATTTTTTTTCCTGAAAATCTTGGGGCTGTGAGTGATGAACACGGTGAGGGATTCCATCAAGAAATATCCAGGCTGGAGAAACGATATCAGGGAAAGTGGAATCCAAATATGTTGGCAGACTGTTGTTTGTCTTTGAAAAGAGATGTACCAGCCGCAAAATCATCAAAGGGTACATTTTGATTTAAATTCTGGTATGAAAGCTGATTAAATAAAATTGCTTGTTTTAACACTATATTATTTTTTTATTTTGAAATTACACAAAATCCTTGCCCCTGAGACAAAAATGCTTTTCAAATTTCCAATCAGAGCACCAAATTCTAAAAGAAACAGCCATTGTAATTCCTTTAACAGACAAAAAGTTAAATTTTGTTGTCCAGTGTTATCATTTTTTTTTATGTTTAGGTTTGTAGACTATTATATTATCTTTCAAATGAGCATTTATACTGTTCTGTTAAATGTATCATTATCAAGTTACGAAAAACTGAACAAGGGTTAATCGGTGTTCTAAAAAAGAAGAACTTACTGAAAAATGTATCTATAAAGTTTAATATACCAATTGATCTGATTTAGGTGATTTTTTTTTAGTAAATTTAATTAGCTTTCGAATAAACACTAGAACAGTCAACTGATGGTTAAAAATGTGTTTTTTTGGACTTACGGGCTTCTGAATGATTCTTGGATCCATTAAAAACTGCACATCGAAATTGTGACCTTAATACGATACTTCATCCATGGTTAGATTTAGATATTTTATTTTAGTTGTTTAAGGAATTTATTTATCTTTCTAATATTTACCCTAGTATGGCTATTTTCCAAGTTATGCTTCATTAAAATATATATCATGTCATAATTCCTTTTTTATGATTTTTCTTAGGGATTTATATTACATGCAAATATTTAAAGAGCTTTTAGTTATAGGTTTAAGGCAAATGCCATCTCAATTGTTGATACCCTTTTTGATCAACGTTACTAAAAGAAACTGTTTTTTGGTCAAAGTGTACAGGATACATCAGGGGCTGAAATAAAAAAAAAAAAAGTCCACCCATTAAAGAGATAATAGTGGCACAGACATGTGCAAACCAATAGTTTGAAAATCCTAGAGGTTCTTGGGAGATAAATAATTTATTCTGTTATCATCCATTGATCGGCTCTGTGATATTTGGATCCAACTGGTGTTTATCCAACTCTTAAGAAGTGGGTAACCTCTGTTGGGAAGCCAAATCACCATCCTGCATAACCGTTGGCTTAGAAACCTTAGTTTAGCATTAGTAACCATACAATGTACAGAACCCCATACCTTTCCTGTGTTGTTTTAGATATTTACGGTTTTTTCTTTTGATCATTATGTCTACTATTAATAACTTCTGACTTCTGTTAGTATTTTATTCAATTCTTTTTGAAAATATATCAGTCATATTATATTGCACTATTTTATTTATAGCTATTAATTTTAGATCAGTTTTAATATGAAATATGAAATGCACGATGTTGGTATACTTTACTGTTTACTTACTTACTTCCCATCCCACATCGTCCATAAACTCTTAGACCCCCTTCAAAATCATGACAATTCTAATTACTCCTCCCCCAATTCAACGGGACCGACTCTCAACCCTTGCCTTTACAGATCATTTCCCTATATCCCTATTCTATCCAATAATATCAAAAAAATTGTACTTCTTACTTTTCCTAAACTTCGCCTTTGTTTCAAATCATATAATAAATTATCCCACCTATTCACTAATTTAAAAGACCTGATCCCTACAAAAAACCTCTCCAACATAGTTTACCGGATCGCTTTCTCTGCCCTAAACTGTACTTCCTCCTACATTGGTGAAACTAAAAACCATTTTTACAGAAGACTATCGCAACACAAGACTTATGTTATGGAGGTTATGGAGGTCAATAAATTTCTCTTAGATATGTATGTATGTATTCATTATATATATATATATATATATATATATATATATATATATATATATATATATATATATATATATATATATACTATTATCATTCAAAGATGTTCCATTTATTTTTATTTTTTAACTTATTTTTTATAACTCATAAAAAATTACCAATAATTATAAAAAATGTTCCATTTATGTTTGTAATAATTTATTATAACTGAAGACTAAAAAGGAAAAACAATGTAACTCACTTTTTCCTAAATGTTCAGGACAGCAAATTTACATTAGATTTGGCATAAATTTTTTATAGCCCATGCGGATCGCTGATCCTGTCAATTTGCCAATGGAGAGGATGTTTGAGGGGCTCAAAGCCTAACTTGGGGAAGCCACCTTACCTCGATCTTCCCCTCACACTGTTCCGATGAACTAGTTTTTCACATTTACAAACTGTTTCAGCAGTTTTCACCATACCATCATGTTCACCATCAGAAATCGATTTTTCCAAATTTTAAGAAAAAAATTGAGTAGTGAACATTTTTTTTTTCTTCAATTTTCAAGATTTTGTTTGCCAAATAACCCCAAAGCCTGTTTCTCTTTTTATCTTCTTTCCTATCAAAACCATAGAACTTAGTGCATTTTAATCAAACTGTAAAGGTTGTCAGAATCATGAAATGTTTGTTGTAAAATTAATTTATGATAGTTACTGAATGTTAATTTTTTAATATTAAAACTGTTTTTGAAAATGCATTTTTAATAATACATCAAATTGGAAAAAATATTTGTTTTCCCTATAAGAATAATCCGTTATGAGCAGGTGTGGATGTGGTCGCGCCTACAAATGGTTTAATTTAATGGCTTAGAATAATGGCAACTTTGGCATTGTCCCATAATATTAAAAAGTAAAATAAATACTTAATTACTGTAAAAAATCAAACAGTATTTTTTTTTATTTGCATCATTTTTCTCCTCTTTCTATTTCAATAAGTATTCTTAACTAGTAGAGCACCAATGCATATAAGATTAGATTAATACATGTATTCACCTGACCAAATATCTAAGTATGTTTTGATTTAGTATAAACGTTTCAAATTTGTCCAATCAGCTCCAGTTCCATGACTTATAAATAGTTTAGTATATTGTTGTTTACTATTACCAAAATTTATTGAATTCAATAGGAATCAATGATTCATCTTAAGCTCAAATCCTATTAAAACTGGAAGATTTAGGGAAATGTATATTATATTTATATAAATGGAGCTTTTATTTTGTTGAGCAGTTCTTTGTATATATATTATCCTATTTTGTAGAAAATATGATATCCTTCCTCGAGGTTCAAAACAATTTTAAAAGTTGGATATATAATTCTATTATGTTCATTTTATTAGGACTAACAGTTTATCACAAATTGTTTGCTAATTTTATTTATTATATTTCAGGGATTATCTATCAAAGGTTTTATTTTTTATTCGGACAAGAGGAGATTCATGATTTTAGTCACATTATTACGATGATGATATATTTTTAGAAATTTCAATGTGTTCTGATTTCGACACTGGATTTATAGAAATATTAGGAACGATTGATGATATTTTATCATTCTTGTCTATTGTTGATATTAATAATTTGATGGAATCTGATATTAAAAGCATTTTGTCCAAAGCTCATTATATTGAGCAATTTATGGGCCTCATAAAGAAACAAAATTTTACTGATGCATTTGAAAGTAAAATGAATGAATATTTTGAAATGAAAAGAATACCTCAGATTCCCACCATAGCTGTTATGGAATTTTACTCTGATGAAGTTCTTTCGAAAATTTTTACCCTGCAATTATCTAATGATCTCACCAGTGTTGCCATTAAACTTTATTTAAAGAATGCCTCTCAAGAACGATTTGAAGAACTTATTAAGAAATTAGTTAAATTTAGAACCTTATTCGTCGATGTCTCTCATCAGTTGAAAGAATTAATACCATCATCAGATGTAGAATGTATATTGTTAGTCGAATGTTGGTTAAAAATAATCAATGGTGGTAAAGAAGGTTTAGATGCTGTGGAATCTGTCTTAAAGAAAATGTTCTTAGATCCCGAAGGCGTTGGTATCTTGCTTAATATACTGTGCCTTGATTCATCTGATGGCTATCTGATGATTCAAGAAATGATAGTAAGTGTTCTTGATTCAGATATCAGTAAGAGAAGTTTTATCATGCCATGGAGAATAATTTTGGAACATGAACAACTTGAGTCGATTCTTTTGAAATTTCCACTATTTTTATCTGCTATTTTGTGCTTATTAGAAATTATTACAAATGGAATAGAATTCAATCAAGAAAATGACTTGTGGGAATCAGCTCTTTGCACTGACCTGGATTATAATAGTATCAATCAAATTTTTAAAAAATTGTCTAGTTTTGAAGTCACTCATTACAAGTTGAAAAAACTTATATATTTGAATAAACTAAAAGGAAATGCAATTTGGGATCATATTGATAAAGGAATTAGCTATAATGATAATTCATAGCTCATAAATGTTTTAATTGTGTTGATTGTATATAATTGTAAATAATTATGAATTGAATTTGATCTAATTGTTCTTTTAAGTTATAATTTTTAAAAATTCATTTTCATAAAAAAAATTTATATAACTTGTATCTTGAAATTTAGTTGGTGAAATATATAATTGAGTTTTGTATTATTAATTGTAAATTAACTTATGTTGTACTATCATTGACAATTAAATTAATTGTTTTATTTATACTGAGCCACTTTTCATTTAATTAAAATTCCTTTTTCATTTATGTATTAGAGTTGTTGCTTGTGAAATCGAAGTATTGGATCCTAATTGAAGTGATAAAAATGAATCAGCCTACAATAAAAAAAAATGCTTATAGGAAAAGATGGATCATCTGACATTGTTGTTAAACATAACATACTCATCATAGAATAATTTTACAGATCAAAATTTGAAATTTGAAATATTTTTTTAACGTTATAGATCCACATTCTGAACACTTCTTCAATAAAAGAAGTGGGTGTTCGTTTTAGGAGTAGGGGCTAATTACTCAAATATAGTTGCTAATTCTTAGTTCAAACTTGTTTTATATATTGTAATAAATAGGAAGTTTGCTGTTAAATTTATTTATTTAAAAAAATTTATGTAAATTATAATAAGTGGAGAAGATAAAAAATGTTTTTTATATAAGTAGTGAATAATGAAAAATCTCAAAACAGAAAGAAAAAAAACTTATTTAATTTTTGAAGAAGGACTATATTTTTAAAGTCGTTTTGATGATTTTTAATGGGTTTTGATATTTTAAAAATCACTTTGATGATTTTGAATTTTTGTTTTTAATTGTTGAAAAAGTTTATATCACAAGCCATTGTTTGACTTGAAACACATTTTTTGTTTTATTAAATTTTAAGCTTATGGCTTAAAGTATAAGGATCTATTCCAATGCTTATTGTTTATTATTTTCAATAACCGTTGTAATCAAATACAGAAAAAAAAAATCTCATCACTCAAAAACACGCCGTTTGTGGCTTTTCTTGAAGACCACTTTACCGTTTTTCTTGAGATTTTAGCACCATTGTTACACCAGGGTGATCCTCGGAACTTGTCTTTGCCATCTTCATTTTTATTTTTAAATAGGGCTTGTAACATATTTTATTAAGTATTCTGATGCTCATTTGAAAGGTATTGTAATTGTTTATATTTTAAATCAATGATATAAAGAAAGTCGTGTGAATGTTCTTACCAAGTATTTTTGATTTATAATTACTTTGCAATAATAAATCCATGTGTATTCTATCAACTATTTCCTGCATTTATTTGGTAGCAGAGCAAGAACAACTTTTTCTTTCTAAAACTTTTGAAAAAAAGAAATTGTACCTTTTAGCATGATCTCTTCAAGTTAACTGAACCAACCCGCCTTGCAGATTTCCGCTCTTTGCCTACAGATTGATGCTGATACTATCATTTCATTTTCATGTACGTCCAAGATGTTGAGGGAGACTATAAAGCCCATGAGAAATGCTCTAATGTTGGTATGCTAATAAATAGATAAGAGGCTTAGCGAACCCGAAGGCTCGATGCTGATACCACCAATCTCTGCCTACAAGCCTCTGTTCATGGACCACTACTCGAACCAAAATCCTTCAAATCACTTTTACGCAATCTTCCTCCTACCTACCTAAACTTTTTAGAAATTCGTTCTATACTCAGCCCAACAACTCAACAAGCCCATCTTAATCTTCGCGACGCTATCACTTAAATAATATTAACCGGGTGCACGCTTCGCAATTTCGCGATGTGTAATCTCCTAAATTCTCCAGTGGTCTTGTCCTTTTTTGGACCGAATATTCTGCCGATTTTTTTAGAAAAGAAGAGAAAGAATATGGTCCGGGTTGGAGGTCAAAAAATTAATTCCTTAAAAAGTGAAAAACTATTTATTAAAAACTGACCTATGATTTATTAACCTACAATAGAGGTATTCTTTAGGGCTGAATAGACAAGATATAAAAATATATAAAACTGAAATAATTGGAATAAAAACTATAGATATAAATATATGAAACTATTAGAATGAACAAGATAAAAAAGTATAAATAATTTTATGTAAAGGAGATGGTTGGGGGGTGCAGTCAATAAGAACACCGAATAAGTGAAGTACTTATATTATGTGCCGACGTTTCGACCTACAGTGTAGGTCATCTTCAGGGCGAAAGATGGGAAGCGTGGCCGTTACAGATCGCGGCTAGAGTGTACTGGGCCGATCATTTTATCTTTTTTATCTTTCATTTTATATATTTATCTTTCTCCTCCATCAAATCTTCTTTTCCAAACCTAAAATCCCACATCAACCTTTTATGCTCTCTTCAAAAACATTGGCTCATCATTTGGAACATCGTATTTTCCTCCTAAAATGCCGATCTAACTCCATCTTTCCTAATTTTATAACTAATGCTCTAAATCACATTACTACTTCCAAGTCCCTAAATTCATCATTATGTTTTTTCTCTTTAAAATTTAAAAAATCTCTTCTCAACCTTAAAATACGTGAGAATATTCTACACATCCACTCATTGAACCATCGTATTTCTTCCCTCACCCAATTTTTATCCAGTCACCTTTCCCCTGATCACACGAACAACCTTTCAATCCTTATTGCATCCACTTTCTCCATAACTAGGTCACGCAAAAAACACCAACTTATCGCCAAATTTAAATCCCTTTACCAACATTCCCTCATCTCCAAAATCTATCCTAAAGGAGATGACCTCTGGGTTCACAATATTTCTTCCACCCCCATCCCTAATAATGTTATCAATATTCTATCCTTAGGACCAAATTTTTCTGCACCCTCCTCCTCCTTCAAAAAAATTATACCCGACTTATTGACTGACTTAGAATACATCCATAATGACCCCCTCCTCAACCATTCACATGTTAAACCAGATCTTTCACGCGTCTCTGTAGCTAATATTATTTCCAACTTCCTTCAACACCCTCATTCCACCCCTTCTAATTTCTCCCCGCAATTTTTCAAAGACCTTGCTTCCACTCGTTCTTTTCTTCAATCTCATGCTGACTTAATTATAACCAAAGCTGACAAAGGTAACTCTACTGTAATTATGGACCTTTCTGATTATAACCTCAAAATTAATTCCCTTCTTTCTGATACTTCCACCTATAAACCCATACCTCGTGATCCTACTACATCTCTCCAAAAACAATTCAACCTCCACTTAAAAAGCCTTGTCAATTCTAAATTTATTACTTATCCCGTTTACAGAAACCTCATTTCCTATAACTCCTTAGCCCCACGTTTTTATGGTCTTCCCAAAATCCACAAACCCAACAACCCCCTCCGTCCGATTACAGCCAACGTCAATTCACCATCTACAAAACTTAGCAAATTCTTACTTTCATCCTTACAAGTCCTCAGCCGTAATAACCCATACGATATCCATAACTCCTTTCACCTACGTGATCTTTTAACATCCCTCACCATTCCTGATCATTACATCCTCACTTCCTTCGATGTCGAAAGTCTTTTCACCAACATTCCCTTAGACAAAGCTCTTGACATAATAGATAACCACTGGCCACTAATAGAACCCCATACATCTCTTAACCGGTCCTCATTCCTTCAATCATTAAAACTTTGCTGTGAATCCGGCTACCTTACCTTCCATGGACAGTTCTATTCCCAAATTTCTGGACTTACCATGGGAAATCCCCTTGCTCCTGACCTCTCTAATATTGTTCTTAATGACCTTCTAGACTCCATTCTTCCACAGTTCCTCGACGATATTTGTTTCATCAAAAAATATGTAGACGACCTCCTCCTTATCATCAATCCCAACATCATTACTGACTTATTATCTTCCTTCAATTCATACCATCCCCGCCTCCATTTCACCGTTGAAGTCGAATCCAATAAGTCACTACCTTTCCTTGACCTCCTTATCATTAAAAATTCTGACCACACCTTATCCACCGATTGGTATACAAAACCCACTTACTCTGGCCGACTTCTTAATTATTACTCCCAACATCCACACCACCTTAAAATTAACGTCGCTAAAAATATTATTCACCGTGGCCTATCCCTCTCTGACTCCTGCTTCCATACAACCAACACCCTCCGTATCAAAGAAATCCTTTTTAAAAACAATTTCCCTCCCTATATTGTTAATAAACTCATCCATGACTACTATAACCCCCCCACCCTCACCCGATCACCACATCCACCATCTATCCCTATATACAGATCCTTACCATATATACCCACCCTCTCTAATTGCATTCAAAAATACTTACGTTCCGTTATCCCCAATTTACGTATTGCCTTCAAATCCCATAACAAACTTTCCCATATCTATACCCGTATCAAAGATCCTATTCCCGTCAAGCTTCGTTCCCATGTCGTTTATCGGATACCTTGTTCTTCTACGAATAGCAACTCTTCCTATATAGGTGAAACCAAAAACTTCCTTAAAGACCGTATTTCTCAACACAAATATGCCATTTCCTCCCATAACCTCACCTCCTCTAAACTTTCCGAACATGCCATTTCTTTAAACCACACCTTTGATTTTGAAAATACGTCTATCCTAGCTACAGCGCATAACCATGACAAACGCATCCTCTCTGAAACCATCCACATAAATTTAGATTCCTCCTCTATCAATCTTAAGTCTGACTCTCATCACCTTTCCTCTACCTACTCCCAAATTTTTAATTTACTCAAAAGACCTTAAATTCCGTTTCTTCGTCATTTACGTTTCTTTTGTTATCACTCGGTTTACATCTCTTTCATTGTTTCAATTTTTTTATTTTTATTGTATTCATAATACATAAACATATGTATTCATATTATTTTTATTTTTATCCATCTACTCCCTTTCCCCATCTTTTCCTATTCTCCAGCATGGTTACCTTCTATAGTTAACTTTTGGCCACTAGATTTCGCCTCTATCTCTTCCCCCGGTCTTAACGTTCTTTTGCTGGAATCCGATAAATTCCCGTTACTCCGACTTTGATGTTTTCTTTTTTATCACTCTATCGACATTTCTTTCATTGTTTTAATTTTATTTATATTTTTTATCCTTTTTTCCTATACTCCAGTATAGTTTCCTTCTATAGTTAACTTTCCGGCCACTAGATTCCGCCCCCATCTCTTCCCTCGTTCTCAACGGTCAAATTGGCCCAGTACACTCTAGCCGCGATCTGTAACGGCCACGCTTCCCATCTTTCGGTATGTCTCCTCTTCATTTCTTCTTTTTATTTATTTTAAACTCTTCTCTTTATCCTTTCTCCAATTTTAATTTTCTTATTTTTTCCCCTTATCATTTTGGCATCCATCATATGTTGGTAATCATGTGTTCATATTTTTAAACACCTATTTTATTTTTCTAATTCATTAATCCCATCTAATTTTTTTCATACATACATTGTAAACTATTGTTACTGTACTAGCGTTTTCACCTATTTTATCTTTTCATATTCTATTCCTATCTACTATATTTTCAAAACAGTCATTGTACACTGGTGTTATTGTACAATAGTTTTTCTATTATTCACATTTGTTATTGTACATATAGTTCCATACTTTTCTGTAATTTGGTAACATCATTAAGTCCGTTATCATACATTTTACACCTTTATTTTACTAGTTTTTCTGTATTATTCATATTCCAACCTTTCTTTATATGTAAATATCCTCATTTTGTTTCTTTTGTTTAACTCCTCCTTTTGATTTTTCTTTATATTATTATATTGTACTGTACTATCCATTCTGTACATTTATTTTCTATTTTTATTTTATATGCGTTATTTATTATTTATCATTTCTGCTCATTTTCTTTAATTTTATAAAATCTGTCTTACTTTATGATATCTGCCATTATTTTCATTTTCTTTCCATTATCAATATCTTTGTTATGTCTGTCTTTATCTTAATTTTATTATATTCTATCACATTTTCTATAATTATATCTGTCACTATTTCA
This sequence comes from Arma custos, assembly GCA_037127475.1. NCBI lineage: Eukaryota > Metazoa > Arthropoda > Insecta > Hemiptera > Pentatomidae > Arma > Arma custos. Next base: position 187,231,533 of record CM073759.1, on the reverse strand, counting down.
ATAATTTTGTTATATCTACCACTAGTTTAATGCCTTTTCATTATCAGTAATTTTTAAATCTGTCTATATCTTTATTTTATTATAATCTGACTCCTTTTTAATATTCTTTATCTTCTATTTTCATATCTGCCACTTTGTATTTTTCTACATTATTTGTCACTAGTATTGTTACTGTACAACTTTGATGTTTTTACATTTTTGTTCTGTTTGTTTCTCTGTTAGCCCTGAAGCCCAGTACACTCTAGCCGCGATCTGTAACGGCCACGCTTCCCATCTTTCGCCCTGAAGATGACCTACACTGTAGGTCGAAACGTCGGCACATAATATAAGTACTTCACTTATTCGGTGTTCTTATTGACTGCACCCCCCAACCATCTCCTTTACATAAGATCATCCAGTCAACCATTTTCATCTCATATATAAATAATTTTAATTAAAAAATAAAAGTATTATTTTAAATTTTGAACTAAAACAATGAGACAAGTTAATAACAGTAAAAGTAAGAAAAATAGTAATAAGTAAGTACAAGAATGAGAACAATCTAATAAATAGTTGTTATAGTAAAATGATGTCAGTAATAGATAAAATGAAACTTAAAAATATAAATAATAATCGTGTAAAACACAACATTATAACCTTCAAAAATTTGGAGCTTTAGTAGATGGAACAAATTTATAAATTGAAACTAAATTAAATAAAAGAATATATCAGAATAATAGGGGGAGGATAAATTAGAACTAATGTAAGAAATGACAATAATAGCTTAATTAAATAATTACAAAAATAAATTTGATAGTCAAAGTGTTAGATATGAGCTGCAGCAACATCTGGGGAAAAAGAGAGAAACTGACACAGAGAGCTATCTAAATGAAAGAGATATAAATATTCTAAATAAAATATTTTTTAAACAAAGTAATAACAATGTGGAAAAAGATAGCATTAATACATCAATACATATTCCATGTACAAAATGATAAAATGAAGGGGTGGATGAAAAAGTAAAAGGGAAAAAGAATTTAATTGGAAAGGGAATTTACTATTTATTTAATGAGGTTTAAATGTGTTTAGATGTCATGAAAATGCAATAGTTGTTAATTTTATGATTAACTGAGTTCGTTTCAAGGTGTATGTAAATAGATTCTGAAATTAGCCTTTTGTTATAGTTTGGAACAGTGGCAAGAAAAGGGGATTGATCTAAGGAGGTCAAGAAAGGGGGAGAGTATGGTTAATTTATTTTTTAATGGTGAAATTGAGACACTGTGGTAAGAGTTAAAGAAAGATAAAATGTCAGCGATTCTGTCGGGATTAGGAACTAAACGAAGGTAAACATATTTCTTGAGAATATGATATCATGGGAAAATAAAGGTAAAACAGAGTCAAGGAGGTTGAGAAGGACAATATAGGGAATGTCAGAAGCAAGAAAATTTCCCATCTGGTTGAAAAATTTACCCTGGAAGGTGAAGTATCCAAATTTGCAGCTGAGTTTGGGTGATTCAAGGTAAAAATTAAGAGTAATATGGGATCCATTAATGTTACAGTTCTTATATAATGTTAATGGCTTTTTCAAAAAGATTGTTGGTAAAAAGGCTTTTAGCCTCAAAAGAAGCCAGGAAAAATTGTCAGGGGTGTAGAGGGATAGTCTCCGATGAAATGAATTAGTTATGTCATTGGTGCTGATATGTTTATGGATTTCTATAACAATGTTGTTAGTAATAAGCTTGACATAGCTGTGTCTGTTGATTTTTAGTCAATAGAAGGTTCTGTTGGTGATGGTTAAATTTAGACATAAGAAATCTAGGTGGATTATGAGGGATTGGTGTATAAGTGAATAGGTCAAATAATGATGAAAAAACTCTATTTTTGCTTAAAATTATTTCATATTTGTAACTAAAAAATTAATTCATAAAATCAGGTGTTTATGTTGGCATGATAATCAAAGACTTCTGTAACCTATGCCTTTGTTAGTTGCAGAACTCTTTTTTCAGAGGAATGATTAACTAATATTGTTTTGTTTTTTTGTTTAGATTGAGTGTACCTGAGAATACACCTTTCACTGCGGTGGTTAAATTTGCAGCTGAAGAGTTCAGGGTACCTCCTGCAACTTCAGCGGTTATAACAAATGAAGGCATTGGTATTAACCCTTCTCAGACTGCTGGTATGTTTACTGAAAATATTTGTTAAACATTTAAACTATTTCACTTTCCTTTATTTAAAATAAACTCAAATGGTAACTAAAACTGTTTTCTCTAATACTTATATTTTTTTTTTCCAGGATCTGTCTTTTTAAAGCATGGTTCTGAATTGAGGTTGATTCCAAGAGATAAAGTGGGTTCTTTCTGTGGCTGTTAAGTTTTGTATAAATTGTGTTTCCGCTTAAAGTATTTAAGAAATAAATGTTATGTCTGAATTTTTGATATTCTTTGAATAAATAATAATTTTTAAAATTATTCCTATTTGTTAATAGCTTTTCTACAAAAAGATTTCTTTTTATTTTGACCTGTTTTTAAAGTTGTAAATGTTTTCTTCTTAAATTTAATTATTTTTGTTAAATTTCTTGAAAAGTTTATGTATTTAACAGAAAAACACTGTACTTTTTTATACTTGTAAATTCATATTAAAAAATAAAATAGTGAAGTTTGATTTATTTATTGAATACTATTTTGTGGTATACAGAAACCTGGAGTTTCAGTTGTATGTTTTTACTGATTTGCTATGATGCCATAAAGAATCTTTTCTATAATCATTAAGTATAGTAAATACTTCTTATTACATTATATGTTTGGCTAAATTTATTACATGAAATAAATTCAACAATTTTTTAATAATTTGTAACAGTAAGGTAAAACGTGTTTGATTTAAAATATGTTTGGTAATTATTAATTAGATAATTTATTCTATTATTAAAAATATAACAATTAAAACCCAACTTATATATATGTAGATAATATATATTATGGGGCACAATCCGAAATATATCAAATTACTAAAAGTAAGTAAACCGTCATTATTTCATATTTTAGGCATCATCAGGGAATGGAAAAGGCTGGTTTCAATGCAGATCCAAGAGAACACTTTTCAGGTTTAAATATTATATATTTGTATCTACTTGCATTGAATGCATACAGCTCATATAAGATATACATGATGAAAGCATTTAATTAAATACTCAAAATAATAAATTGATAGCCTGAGGCTTTGTTTTTAGAATATTTTGGATACAGAAATTTAAAAAAAAAATACTACTTTCAAATAATAATTCATTTTAGTATTTAGAAAAATATATAATAGTATTGGTTGTTTTTTATTTTATAAAAGTCACTACCATATCATAATAGAAAATTATGATACCTTTGACAATAGAAACTTACCATCGTAACATGAAACTTCCTACCTATGAAGACAGATAACCATCTGTGGATTTCTTAGGAAAATAAAATATTTACTACAGTTTTAGGGGCATAGGTGTGTGAATATTTATAAATATATGAGGCTTTAACTTAAAAAACTGCTCAATAATACATAAAGTGTATTAGTAAAATGAAATATTGTATGTTTTTATGCTGAATTCATAAAAATAAAAATCTTTTACTACACTCATTTAACTATTTTCTCCATTTTGTTTTCTCTGTACAAAAACTGTTGTACCCCCTTCTAAATTTTAGTATATACTCTATTGATGGTTGCTAAAGTTATATTTCTATTTTATTTAAAAAAAATATAATTCATTATTATTTTTATTGAGCTTTTAATTTTAAAATAAGTGTTAATATGTGTCATTATCCTATTATGGCACAACCAACTGTAAGAGAAGGATTAAGTTGAAATGCTTTTTCCTCTCAGATTTCTTTAAAATAGGATAGGTTCTGAATTATGAGATATCTTCACACTTGTTTTCAATAATAGCTTAATTAATTATTAAGAAAAACTAATTCATCCTCATTCCTAGCTCCAATATACAATCTAAATATTTCTGAGAGAAGTACACTGCATGGCTATTACTTCCATCTATTTGATCTACATTCAGTAGATTGACCAGCTTTGCATACTTGAGTAGGGGAGCGGGTAGATAACTATTTGCGAAATCTCGGTCTTTGTGGTTTTCCCGGTAGGCCAGTAGCAAAATATGTCGTAAGATAGTCGTAAACCATATAAGTATTTACCATGTTCGACATTACTTAACCTTGATTACCTCTTGCAAGCACCTTGGCCCACTTGTCTATCTAACTATTGTTGAACTTGATTGGGTTGAACTCCTAATGTATTATAGCCTTATACAAACTTATGGTTTGAGCATAACAATCATACGAGTATATACGAGGCAAGTATATTCTTATTAATTTATTTGTTTGCACGCAACTTATCACAATAAGTTATGGAAACTAGAGAATACTTTATAATTATTTATATATTAGAACTCAGTTAAATGGGAATTTCAAATGAATGATATACATTACAAATTTTATGTATTTTCCACAACAAAATATACATAATAAATGCATAATAAATAATATTTATTTACAACATTACATTTTTACAGACAGAAAAATACAAAAAGAAGAACTTGACCATCCTTCGTAACTATTAGTATATATAAACAACTTCATGCTACGTCGCATTAAATAAAATAAATAAATGTTGAATTCTCTATAACTGGAGTCATCTAATGTTTTGATTTATTGTTAGTAGCAAATGGAAAATTTAACCTTACAAAGGATTTCATGATGGGTATGAAGTCGAACTGTAGGCCTTGTAGATGTGTCCTTTTACTCGTTTGTGTTGAACTGTGCAAAAGAGCAGCATCGCAGAAATGAGTCCAAACAACTAGAGAAAAAATAGTATTAGCATTTCAAAATAACATCTTAAATCAATATTTTTAATTCAAAATAAATATTTATATAAACATTTTTCAATACAAAGGTAATGTATCATTCTAACATCTGATAATCTTAGCTAATTTTAACTTATTTATTTACCTTAGAGTTTTTGTTACCAAAATATAACAGGTTCAGTGACCACAATAATTTGATTTAATATTCAATATATATTGCAAGAATAATACCTGAATGAAAGATATGAGAAGGCCGACAACGCCTACAATATGTAGCTGACTGACAAACCACATAAGAACTTGTTCAGAACATCCTTTGCTATACCAGTATGGAATGTTTCCTTCTTCCCAGCAATCTGATGAAACATAATTTTAACTTTCATAAAACTATAAATACAAAGATAATCTTAGCCTATAATAGTAAATGTATTCATGCAAAATAACAGTTTTTTAATATTTATTTTTCTTACTAACAGTAACATTTTTTAATAAATTAATGAAAAAGAATTGTTAAAAGAATTAATCAAAACATTCATTATATTATGCCCAAGTTAATAGTACCAAAACCAAGTTGATATAAAAATCCTCAGAAGTTATTGAGACTTTATTTTCAGCAAATAAAAAAACAAAACAGTTCAGGACAAATCACAATGGTTCAAGGCTAATCTAAACAACTAATGGTTAAAATTTTGTTTGAATCTGAACTTAATATATTACAGAGTAAGACATTAAGGTTCATTGTGGTGTTTAAAGTCAAATTTCTTTGTCACGTGTCACATGATGTTCCTTATATCAATCAACTTTATAATAATATTATAAAGAAAGAAAAGTTTATTTAAAGTAAATATGAAAAAAACATGTTTATTTACTACAATATTTTGATCATAATACAAGATTCAGGCTTAATCTAATCAGTCAGTTTATGATAAATGTTTCATATAAATAACTTATCTTATTAAACTTATTAATATATCTATACATATTATAAAACAAAGCCTCGGCCAATTCAATCATTTAATAAACTTGAATTTTAAATAGTTTTTACAATTGATTAGAAGTGATAAGATATACATGATGAAAGCATTTAATTAAATACTGAAAATAATCAATTGATAGCCTGAGGCTTTGTTATTAGAATATTTTGGATACAGAAATTTTTAATACTTTCAAATACTAATTCATTTTAGTATTTAAAAAAATATATAATAGTATTGATTGTTTTTTTATTTTATAAAAGTCACTATCATATCATAATAGAAAATTATGATACCTTTGACAATAGAAACTTACTACCTATGAAGATAGACAACCATCTGTGGATTTCTTAGCAAAATAAAATATTTACTACAGTTTTAAGGGCATAGGTGTGTGAATATTTATAAATATATGAGGCTTTAAGTTAAAAAACTGCTCAATAATATATAAAGTGTATCAGTAAAATGAAATATTGTATGTTTTTATGATGAATTCATAAAAATAAAAATCTTAGGGTGATTAGAAGTGATATTTACAATTGGATATAATTTTCTATTTCAATTCATATATTTATTTATTTATTCCACTCGCTTTTGGGAATACTTTTACCATTTTTACTGTTGAATTTAATTAATAAGTATTATACATGAGTTAAACATTAGATTTTAATTATACATACTTGTCATATTTTGATACTGAGGAAGACAGCAAGAGGCTGGAACTATTCTTCTATCCTCCCACGCTTTTATTTCATACCAGTCTTCATAGTTATTAATGCCACAGCAATGGAACTAGATATAACAAAGAAACTATATTATTTATTTAACCATTGTTTATTGTTTCCAAATAATTCTTTATTAAATTATATATTTTCTTGAAAGCAGAGTAGCTCAATAGTAGAGGGCTGAGTTGCAGTGAAGGTCCCAGGTTCAAACTTGGATGTGACAGATAATTTTGTAGTTGCAACAATTTTACTATTACAGCATTAAAGGAAGGAAACTGTTAAAAAATATCTAATTCACTTTATATTTGAAACTAGTATCTTATAACAATAAAATGGCCAAATATGCAGGAGAAAAAACAAAACAGAAGAAAAATAATAAATAAGAGTTTGGCCATTTTTTTGTAATAAAAAATATAAAATTAGCCCTTTCAATTATGAGAGCCATCATAAAAGAATCTAATTTTTTTTATAGGAAAATATTTTTAAAAAATAGTACAGTTATCCTGTAATAATTCATGAAACATGATCCACTGGGCATCACTCTTAGAGGAATTAAGATTTAAATGGTATTTCTTATGATCTTGTAAATAAGAAATAAACCTTATGCAAAGCTAGATAGATATTAATGAATTTGAATTTGTATAGTTTTTTCTAACTTTAAATCCATTTTAAAATATTATTAAAAAAAAACCTGTACCACTACAACCCGTGAAGGGTCTAGGGTTCAGTACATAGTGGAGACTGTACTGTTTCATGGACAACAGTTGTGCATGGAGATGATTTGGTCTAGATCACGCTCAACCACCAGATTTTCACTCTTATTTTGGGTACCCACTTTATAGAGGCTGGGTGAGCCCCAGAAGGGTCCTAGATTCCATATGATCTATCCCTGGCTGCTAACAGACTAAATAAAAGCAGGATTTGATCCAGGATTTACAGCATTGCACCACCAATACAACTGAGTCACTCCGCTCCATAAAAAAAATATTAATATATATATGTTAATTACCACACTCAGCCACTCTAATACCTTGCAAGTGCAAACTGTTATTCACTTTCTAATGCGTTATTAGTTATACATATATTATTAATATTTACTTAGTTGCAAAACTAATATTAAATAATTACCTTAGTGTGAGCTTTAGACCAAATGACTTCCAAACCGTTATCAGTTGAATTTCTGTAGTGAAATCTAATTCCATCCATCAGCTCCTCTTTGAGAATGTCATTCAAATTCTCTCTGTATATGAAGGCGAGAGTCGCAAGAATGAATTCAATCAGAAACATAAATATAACGAGGCTGAAATACTGAAAAATAAAAAAGAATTCACATATAAAAAGAAATTTTGCTATTGCAACTATAAATTCTATGTTTTTTTTCTTATGCCATCTTTATGTTATATGGTTGGCAAATAAAATCTCTCCTAAAAATATGTATAAAAGAACACATGAACTTCTTTCTTAATGTCTAATAACTAAAGAAATCCCTGAAATCTTATTTGTCTGCTTTTAAAAACTTTTCCCAAAAAATATTCGAATTCAGTGTTGAAAGCGATGAAAGACCAATGTTTTTTCCATTGATCGTCTTATCAAAGAAAAATAACATTAAAGGCTGCGCACAGTACCAGCTTCAGACATATGGTGCTCCTGGACCATCACGACAAGAATGCTTTAGGTAATAATTATAATAATTTAAAATAGTAATAAATTTCACTAACAATAATCAGCAAGGTAGAGGTGTGAAGCTAAAGATTTTTTAACTGAAAAATTATACTTCATTCATTACGTCTCAAATTTATTTGCAACAAGTGGTGAGAGCCCCTCAATGTCAGTAGTCCTGGCCTGGATCTTGGCAACTTGACAAGGTGTTTGAACTGACTGGCTCACTGAACTAATTTCCTCTGGTTGACTCACCAATGATCTTTCCTCAACACATTTAAATCAGAAATATAAATTAAAATAAAACAATAGAAAAAAGAAAAGTCTAAAGTTTTCCCCTTTAATATTATTTATGATTATTGAATTACTCTAGTAACATGAAAAAAATATATCACTGAAACAGTGTTGGCGTGGAAGGTGAATACCATTGATTTACTTCTTCATTTCAGTGAAGTTCCATAAAAAAAGAACAAAATATAATTTAAACCTTTTATTGGAAAAAATTGGAGCCTATTCACCACAAATTCAATTGAAAAAGTGTACACCTCTGTTTTTAATATTTTTAAAAATTATAATTATATTATTAAAATCTTGAATAATAACAGTCAAATAATAGCTGACCTTTATATGTACATATTATATATGTATATGTATATATACAGGGTGACTGGTAATTAGTGACGGAGCCGTTAAGGGGTGATAGTATGGGGCAATTCCAGTCAATATTACTATGAGACCTACTGTCCTAAAGTTAACCCTTTCCAAGATATTCCTACTTAAAGAATTAAAAAAAAAAATCTTAAAATAGCTATCAACCCTAAAAATTGGTCATTTTGGCTCATTTTTTTTTCTGTTTGCCGCAAAGATATTCTAAATAAGGAATATTAATTGTCAAATCTTCGTAATTTTCAGTATCTTACGCAAAAATCTTTAAATAAAAACATAAAATGAAAAAAAAATATGGTGACTGCCTGTAAAACGTCGATTTACTAAAAAAAGTATTCATAAATTATTACGTACATAATAATTAAAAAACATCTACGTTTCAATAAATTTCAAATGAGGTATTAAAATCAAAAATCGGTTAAGAAACCACGAAGATATGATCAGTGGAAAATGGAAAACCCCAGTAAAGCCCGAGGAGAAAGGGTCCCGAGAACAAGGAGGTCTCATAGTAATATCGACTGGAATTGCCCCATACTATCACCCCTTAACGGCTCCGTCACTAATTAACAGTCACCTTGTATATATATATATATATATATTCTTCCTCATATATATATGAGGAAGATAATGGTCCGAGTGGAGGTAAAAAAATATTTTATACAAATTTTTTTTACCTTTACCCAGACCATTTTCTTCCTAATATTATTAAAAATTTAAATTAAAAGGGGTTCTCTTACTGTCACAAGCATGCATCTGCTCTGGAACCAGCTGCCACAGCATGCAAAGAATGTAATAAGTACAGTTGTTGCTCCAACAATTATCAGAAGGATGTCAGCGCTGAGTAGAGAATACTGAGGGACGAGGCTGGTATACCCATCATGTATGGCCCTCAGCCATATCCCCACACCAAGTATTCCACAGCCTGACAGCTGGCAAAACAAAAATACATTTAGTATTTAATTTATATAACTAGAAAATTATAGTCTGTTTGGCATGAGTACTCGATCTTGGAGTACCTATGTGCCTACTGTAGTTGACAAATGAGAATTTATGGATTAATAAGGCTAGAGAAGGCAAAAATTAAATATATAGTATCTTTGAAAAATGGTTTTAGCCACGCCTGTTTAGACTGTAACAGTTGGAAAGGATGGAAGAATGTTTAATCATGAAGTTTGTCAGAAGTTGAAATTTAAAAGAAATCATCCAAGAATCGAATGGCCAAATCAAATAAGGTAAAAGGACTAATTTAAAATGTAATTAATTTTATTAATGTATATCATGTAAATCGCCTGCTAAATGTTCGAAACTGAAAGACCCCTGCACTGGAAGTGTATTGAGGAGGCCAAGGCTCATTAATGGGCTGCAGAGTCACAAAAGAAGAGAAATCAAGTAAATCATAACCGATGATTTTTTAAAATTATTTTTAAGATGTGTAAGTATTTTGTATGTGGTTTTTAGTAGGTTACATAATATGCTTCATACAGACCAATACTAGCTTTGATTGATTTTTACTATTACTTTTATTAATCTTTTGTTTCAACTAAATATTATATAAATTCAATTTTTAGCTATTGTGTACTGTAAAACTTAAGCTACAAAATAAATACTTAAAAACTCACCCACAATAAAACATTAACATAACAGAATATGTATCGAACACAAGTATAGCCGCTGCGACTCATGCCTTAGCCGGATCTGGAACATGAATGAAATATTTCAATTAATAAAAAATAGAAAATCATAAAAATATCATTTTAATAGAAATGAGCTATCATTTGGTCCAGTCAATTCAACAATAAATGTAATTTTAAAAAGTATTGGAAATTGGAGAATGTGATGCACAGGGTTTCAAGGATGAAAAAGGTAGGGTAGAGAGGCTGTTATTTTTTTATCTTGTTTGTAAACAAACATACAAACATGTAAACAAGAAAATGCAAACATGAGTCAGTTTGGAACTTCTAGCAAACAAAAAAACTGAAAAAACTTTAGAGCTTACTTTAGTTTTTCGCCTATAATTCTTAAACGGTGAATTCAATATAAACAATTATGATAAAAAAAAAGTAAAGAATGTTATATTTTGACATGCATGATGGTATGGTATGGATGAGAACCATGGTCATAAGGAACTGCCAGTTATATCCCTTTCTGATTACACATTTTTAAAAAAAAATACTTTTACTTTTTATAAAAGTTAATTTATCATACAAATGTTAATTTGATTTCCAATTATTGTATTAGTTATTTATTTTTTTCACTGCTTATTTTTAAAAAAAAATACATTTTACTTCTCATTATATGATGATTTATTTATTTTTATTGCTGAAAATGATGCTTTATTCAATCAACACTTTTAATGAGTCCCCTGTGGTATAGTGGTTAGCATAACAACCTTCTTTGCATGAGACCACCACCTGCCAGCTTTAGGATATTTTAAATGGGGAAAAACTCTTCAATTATTCCGTCCTTCGGTGAGGACATAACATGACAATCCGGAGGTTGTAGAGCAGGGGTTCCCAAACCTTTTTGTACCACGGCCCCCTTTTGTTGAAATGAAAGCTTCTCGCACCCCCCTTAACAATAAATTGTGTGGGCCTAGGAACAAAACAAAAACAAATAAGATTTACATTGAAAACAAAACATTTATTTATACTGCCATAAGGTACAACAATATCAGTTTTCATAAAATACAAAAATTATTAATAAAAGAAAAATAGAAAAGGTTGGTTAGTGAGATGGATGGGCTTCCATTTTTCTTGCTAGTATGCCCTATTCCTGGCTGAGTTTTAGTAAGTGCACAACGCAAGTCACTAGCAACATCAAGTTTATTCCGATACTTGGTTTTAATTTCCACAAGCGTTGAAAATGATTTTTCGCACAAATAGGTGCTTGAAAAAGACAAATATAAACGAAGAGCTTCGCGTGATACACTAGGATACACTTTGAAATATTTTAACCAAAATGAAGGTTTGTCCATTATATCAAAGTGGTCAATTGTCTAAACATCATGGTTAATTTAGAATTTTAGAAAGACTACATAAATTTAATTTAATGTTCAACTTGTCTCGCGCGTCCCCTGACATGCCCTCACGCCTCCCCCCCCAGGGGGGCGCGCACCCCGGTTTGGGAACCGCTGTTGTAGTGTCATGTACTCGTTAAAGATCCCTATCCTAATTACACCTAAAGAGGCAACGTTTAGGCCTCCCACTGTAGCATCGCCCTATTAGCTATAGTAGCATAAAGTGACGTTAAATGAACAAACCTTTTAACGCCTTCTAATTGTCTAAAAACTTCCTGCTCAACATTGAATTTGTCAAAAAGAGTGAGTAAAAACTGAAGGAGTCTTCGTGGCTTGTGACGCGTATTTGATGTCGATGTTTTAAAAAAATATATATTTGAGGTTTAAATTTCTCAAGTCTGTATTTAATTTAAATGTCGAGATCCATTCCGTAAATCCGCCGTGATATTAAGTTCAACCAGCCGAAGTCGTTATCTTGCATGAAGATTTAGAGTTAGCATTTGTAAAATATTTCACAATAATAATTTTAGTATTGAAAAGTAAAAAGAGACCTTACATAAATGTTAAGACCGTGGAAAAATTCCAACGAAAAGCCCTTAAGTCTCCAAACTAAAACAGGAATTGAAATTTAAAATGATCAGATAATTTCAATTTCTGTTTTAGTTTGGAGACTTAAGGGCTTTCCATTGGAATTTTTCCACGGTCTTAACAATAATTATATTTGTCTGGGTTACCATTTCTAATATCCAGGAAGAGCTACTGGCATGAAGGTATACAAATCTTGATTGCAGAGCCTTCTTTCAGTAAGGCCGGTCATACAAGGAGAAGCATATCGCAAAGGTTTACCTCTATGTATACCTCAGCGTGTGCACAAAGCTAACCTGCAATGAAACTCCCGAGGCGAACAGACCTCCAGAAGTGACCAGACCTGGTGTGTTTGTGGATCGGGGAGGTTTACCTCATAATAGTTACAGCCAGACAAAAGAAGAAAAAGGATGTTTTTGTGTTTTCCTGTGTTTTGATTTACATTTATTTCATGTTTTTTTTTAATGTTTTGTTTAAATTCACTACAGTTTATTTGTGCTTAGAAGTTTTGTTTTTGAAAAATTCTTCATGTCATTGCGGAAACACAAACAAGTTTTAGAAGAATTAACTGAGTTATATACACGTGAACCAAGTCTGTGGCTTATGAAGTGCAAAGAGTATCACGATCGAGATGCAGCATAGCTAAACTAATAGCAAAGTTGAGAGACTACAAACCTCTTCGGGACAACTCTTTGTGTATGGCTTACGAATTATTTTTTAAAACGACTTGAGAAGTTTCAGAATTGTGGTTTAAGAGCTGGAAACTAGCTTGATTCGGCAAGATTATCATCTGTTAATGTCTTAAGATTCATCTATTTGTGGTGTAACGAATTGACATCTGTTTAAATTTTGTTCAAAAGAATTAAACATGTCAAAAAATGCGACCACAGGGTGGGAAATATATACATGTGTTATCTTCCTGATATATTTTCTTACGTCAAAACAGAGGTACTATCTTCGGAATGTAAGGTTAGTAATCTTATCAGTGGCGCCCCATATGAGGGAAAGCACCTTAATTGATTTTTTTATTTATTTGTTCGGGAAAAAAAGGAACATCTGCGCTTCAATCATTTCCTGTACTGGACCAAACCCGGTGTGAGACACTGTAAATCTTAGCATAAAAACGTAATGCCTAATTGCACTTCAGTGCCTAATTATACTAATAATGGTCGGAGTGTTTCAAACATCAAATGACATCAAAATCATTCATCAAATGATGTTGGAATAAACCGAGAGTAAGTTTCCAGTAGCTACATAGCATAAAGCTTATCACATTTCACCCGAAGGCGTCTTCAGGGGTCAACCTTTCCCTCTGCTTTGCTTTCACTTAGAAATTTCTTTAAGCCAACAACACCTTTCGAGAAAGTAAATAAATCTTCATATTTTCAGTTTCTTTTTAAAAAAAAAACTGTACCAGTACAACCCGTGAAGAGTCTGGGGTTATGTAAAGGGTGGAGACTGTACTGTACTGTACGGTTGTGCAGGGAAGTGATTTGTCCTAGATCACGCTAAACCGTCAGATTTCCCTCTCTGTTTTGAGAACCCACTTTATAGAGGTTGGGTGAGCCCCAGGAGATTCCTAGATCTCATTGGATCTATCTCCTGGCGTTAACAGATTAAATAAAAGTCTGACACCCAGTGGGATTTGAACCCAGGACCTTTGGCATGGCAACTCAACCTTCTACCAATGATCCACTACGCTCCCTTTTTTTAAAGAATATAAATCAGGTATTGCCATCTTATAAAGGCATCACTGTTAAGTTTGGTTAACCTTACATTCCGATTTCCGAGAAAATGTAACACGAAGATATAACAAATATATATTTAAATCTCATTGAAAGACCAATTTATGGCTATAAAATCTAATATTTTCTTAAATAGATTCTATCCTTTGTTCTTTCCTCGAAACATAAATTAGATTACGAATGATTCTAAATAGTCTGTATTGGTTTCTCTTTACCTCTTAGCTACTTCTTCAATGAAACCTCAAAGTCATTGTTTTAAAACAGTTTCTTGTCGTGACCTTCTTCACAACACTTGTTCCGAGGCAATATTCATTTTTTCTTGGAAGAATGATACCACATCACATACCAAAATTTACGGAATCTTATATTTATTACTTACCTCATTTACCCTCAAGATTAAGTAAACTTGAGATACAAGATATTGATTTCTTAAACTTTACTAATGCTGCTCTAAAAATTTAGACATTCAACAAAGTAAGTTAAAAAAAAAATTAATGAGGATTTTATTTTACAAAAAAAAAAATTATATTTTAACCATACTTCGAATAACCGGTTCGTTAGTTACCGAACTTTTTTATAAACGACAGATATTAGTAATTTCAACTAATTTGACTTAACTGAACCTGTAATATACTTAGAGCATACTCTAGTAAAAAACCATTGCCACATTTTACTCTATATTGTGACAGTTCAATAGAGATTCTGAAAGGTCTAAGTGAGCTGTTATTTTTAAAATAATAATATAGATTTCTCTAAACACATCGATAACCAAGAGAATAAATTGCTATCAAATGGCTGTAATAAAACAATAATAGTTTTTCGTTTCGTATAGGCTTTCACTTATTGCGGTTGAAGAGAACTAACTACAGCATAACTACCAGCAAAAGACAGACCTAGGCCGCTAACTTGTGTCATCATAAAGGAATTGTGGCTGTTTGTTTCCAAACGAGGCTATTGCAGACTCAATTCCACTGAGTACGCTGGTGTAAGATTGCCACACGTTTTAGTTGTTTCACCCAGCCACGATAAGTTTTTTTATTACACCTATAACTTAAGTGTAAAGTTTGATAGAGTGCTCTCATTTCCTAGAATACTTTTCCAAAATTCCAGTTTTCTGCCGTCATATGTTTTTCTTGAAAAATATTACTTAAAAGAAGCGCTAAGCGAAAACCAAGGAAAATTAGTGACAAACAAATGGCATAATGAAGACTAGTTGATTAACTAGTAAGTACAAGTAATTTAATTTAATTTAGTAAGAGTAACTAAAAAATTTCGAACGGTCACCTGTGGTCTACTGGTTAGCGTGACAAACTACTAAGCCAAAGATCGCGGGTTCGTAGCCCGGCAGGTGGCCCTAGGATTTTTTTAAGAGAATAAAAAATCCTTAGTTACGCCGTCCTTCGGAACGGACGTTAAACGGGGGTCCCGAACCTATACGATGTCTGGTACTCGTTAAAAATCCCTATCCTAATTAAGCCATAGCAGCATAAAGTGACGTTAAATGAACAAGCACACAACAAACAATTTTTCGAGTAACAATATTAATCTGTTGAATATATGGCCCACCAGGCCGATCTTGTAAAAATAAATAAATAAAAGAAAAAAAAATTGAATGAAATTGATCCCTCCTTGGGAATTTAGTACTTTATAACAATAATATTAAACACACTATTAAAGCCACTAAAATACGAAAATGAGAACTAACAAAAATGTCAAAGTCTGATCTTTTTTCAATTTCAAATTCAATATGATAAAAAACGTTTGAATACGTTCTATAAAAAAAATAAAGAAAGACAAAAGTTGAGTATTTGCTGACAAAAATGAGGAAGTTGCTTATTCCACTCTTTCGAGTGTTAATGTAATTTGAAAAACATTCTGGGATATATTCCTAATTTATTCCTAAAATTGTGTTACTTATGAGTTCGGAATAGTTATAAAAACTGCCTGGAGTAGCATATATCTCTAACTACTGGCAACAATTAAAAATATGGGATGAAGTGTTCTTTAGTGAACGACACAAAATTAGCTTCACTCTTCATCATTCCATTTGGAGTGGTCGTTAGTGAACGCCTTTTTAATCGATACATCGAATTGTGATAAAATAGCAATAAATATGGGACACCCCCTTCTGGTGCCAACTGACAGTGCTGCCAAACTATTAGATCTGATTCACCACTGACTCATCGCTTTAACTAGAGGAGGGTCCATATTACATGATTTATTTTATCTCACCAAAGGAATCATCCAAAATTCTAACTGAAACAAAAGCATGCGCAAGAAAAAGCCAGAAATATCAAAAAGTACAACAATAAAACGAACTATATCCTTGTAATAAATTTCACAACCAATTTTTTTTTTCAAAGCTATTTCTTTTATACTTTTATTTACTACAATCAATTCGTAACAACGTTGTTTCATTTTTTATGAGGATGGGCGCAGTGGTGTTGAAAATTCAAGGTAAGCCCAATAGCCATGACAGTGGTGGTAAAACAAAAGAAAACGGAAAATTGTCACAGCGTTTCTATTCCCTTTTTTTATATTGAAATATGTTTTTTGTTTGGAATAAAACCATAAATATCGTAGAAAAATATGTTTATAGTGTTTACTATTGATTATATTAATTTCACAATAAGGGTTTAAGCTTTTTAATGAAACCTTCAGCGAGGAAACAACCAAAGTCTACCAAAAATTATATTACTTCATGAAACCAAAATAAAGAAAATATCAAAAGCCTTTAATTTTACACTGGTTTTTACAATTTTTCAAAAATTTAATGTATTTTCATATTGGATTTGATACGGTTATTACGTTTCATTGGATATGAGTGTTTAATGTGAGGTTCTTCGAGACATAGGTCTAAATTCTTTATACAAATGTAATGACTAATTTGAAATAAGATGGCTTAGAAGAATATGAAATAATGAAAATTAAATAAAAATAAGATTAAAAAAATCTCTAGAAGTAAAACTCTTGAAAGTTCTTGGGCTCAGTAAATAATAGAGGCCATACTGTTCCTAAGCCAGCGGTTTTACAAAGAGATGAATTAGTCGGGATCCTCCTCAACCGCTAGGTTTTCTAACCAAGGTATACCCTTAACTTTTTAAAACATCCATCGGTGAATCTCTGAAGGGGAAGATTTTACATAGTCGATCCGCAAGTTTAATAATTTATCCTGCCATAATCAGTCTCGTACCCGGTACCAACAGATCAGTAGCAAAGCGCTGTACACACTGAGCTTTCGCTAGCCTTTAATTGAAGGTTAGAATGATAAAAGTTATTCTTACTGGGTAATTTTTAATTTACATACTATCGGTTTATATTCGTGTGAAAAAACGAACGTGACCAGATTCCACAGGTAACTGAATAAATAATTTATCCTATCATAACCAATATCGAACCCAAGGCCTAGAAATAGGTAACTCAGCGCCCTACAGATTCAGGTATCTTTAAAATGATCATTACACTCCTTATAATTTGAGCAGTTGAGTAAGTAAAAATTCTCCCATTTCAAATTAGAAAGGAAAGAAGAAAAGAGGAACTATGTCACAGAAGTAGGTGAGGTGTCGGAAGGAGAGACACTACCATGCTCAACCGCTCGGCGCTGAATACGAATAGCAGCTGTGTCAGTCGCTGAATATTAATGTCCAGCCTGTCCAGTTTATCATAGCGAGTGTCCAGGCGATAATATCTCCGCTATTAAATGGATTCCAGCGGACTACTGGAGAGCATTCATACATTTTTACAAATTAATTCAATTAGCACCATCGTTGGAAACGTAGGCTGATACAAATCTGGATTTTCTTTTTATGGAAATGTTTGTGGAAACACTAACAGTTTTCCATAAAAAGAAAGATTAATGTGACTGCTAAAATTTTTTTTTTTTTCATTACACTGGAATGACCAGCTTCCATTAGAAACTATTAACTATATTTTTTAAGTAAACATCTTAAGTGGGTTTAATGGGTACAACTTCGAAAAAATATCGGATGGGGGAGAAAGATAGGATTACTAATGGCGTTGTTTTGTTTAGGTTGGCATTAACAATTAATGCATACAATGCACCCTTTGTATATATTCAATATACAATACAGCTATCATGTCCATGTCTTTTTTTTTCTTAGGAAGAGTTAACCTCATTAACCACCTCACTTTACTATAAACTTATATAACATATTTATTTAACAAACAAATTTATTTAATATACAAGTTTAGGCAAAGAACTTTAAAGGAAACCTTTATGACCTTCGGCGAAGCAAAGGCCAGGAGGTTACGCCAGATAAGAGACATGTCGGAAACGGGAAATACGTATAACAAATGTTAAGTAGTTAACATGATACAAGAAACTATTCGGCTATAATAAAAATGAAGAAGATTTTTTTGGTAAAGGTTTATAGTTAGATGAACTTTTAAATGATTTTCCCGCGGCTGTTTCGACTTCATTCATTTCATTTCTTTAATTAACGACTCACAGAGACGAAGGAAACAGGAAGCATGGAAAGAGTATAGAACCAATAGAGCACAGAAAACTGGAATCCATATGTACTAAAAAGAAATATCTCCAAAAGGATAGTCAGGGAGTCCAAAAAGACCACATGAGAAAGATTTGGCAAGGAACTAGATGAAGACTACAGGGAGAATATTAAAAAAATCTGGATAAAGGTTAAGGCCATCCGAGGGGAGAAATGCAAACCCATTCGAAATGTGAAAAATGAAGGAGGGGAAATAATAACAGAGGAGAAAGGCACTTTGGAAAGAAGACATGACACTTTTCAAACACTTTTACCACTGAGATCCCCCAAATGCAAAATAAATGTATGAACGAACAAGATCAAGAAGAAGATGAAAATGTAAACATAATATGGGAAGAGGAAGTTGAAGTAGCCAATGAAAAGATGAAGATAGGGAAGGCTGCTGGAAGAGATAATATTGCCCCAGAGTTCATAAAGTTTGCAGGAAATGAGCTTAGAAAGATCCTACAGGCCCTTTTCTAAATGATGCTCTCTGAAAAGCAGAAACCGAATGATTGGGAAGTCAACATTATAGTACCAATACACAAGAAGGATTCTGCTAGCGATTGTGTTAATTATAGACCAATATGTCTGTCACCGGTGGTATATAAATTATATACTTCTATTCTTGAAAAGAAGCTGAGGACATTCGTAGAGGAAGATCTCCAGGAAGAGCAAGCAGCATTTTGCCCAGGACGACAAACGCATGATCATATTTTTGCCTTACGTATGATCATAGAAAAAGCATGGGAGAGAAACAAGAACGTATACCTTGCTTTCCTAGACCTCAAATTGGCCTTCGAATATGTTCCTCGAGATGAAAATGGAAGGCATTAATGTCCACGAAAGTTTCATCAGGCCTTATCAAGGCAATCAAATCTTGCTACCAAAAACCTAAGGGAATAGTGAGAATTAATGGCAATGAATCCAAGAGCTTTCCCATGGACAAAGGAGTAAAACAAGGAGACAGTCTCAGCCCATAACTCTTTATAATCTTCATAGATGAAATCATACAAATATGTAAAAGAAGAACTGCAAGAACTACAATTGGGCATTGGAATATGCAGACCATACTAGCACAAGTGGTAGTAGTATATGCTGACGATATAGCCCTGATCTCAGACACTTCTGAAAATCTGCAGCGGACGATAACCGAATGGGAAGCAGAGCTTGCCAGGAAAGGTATGATCATAAATGTCAATAAAAGTAAAATATTACAAGTTGGAAGAAATCCTGAAGATATACATATTGTATGCAATGACAAGAAATGGAAGTCGTAGAGGAATTCACATATCTGGGTACAATGATTTGCAGAAATGGGAAAGTAGAACAAGAGGTTTCGAACAGGATCAAAAAAGCAAATCATGTTTACTACCAGATCTGCAACACTATTGTAGGCAAAAGAGAAGTAGGAAAGGACGTGAAACTCCATATATTCAAAAGTTTATAATTGCCAGTTCTTCTATATGGGACTGAGAGTTGGATACTCTTGATAAAGACTGGAGCCGTTTAACAGCTGCCGAAATGAAATTTCTCCAACGAGTAACTTCCAAGACAAGAAGAGATAGGATCCGGAACGATACTATTAGAGAGGAGCTACGCATTGCCTCCCTGAAAGAAACCCTGGAGAAGTGTCAATTCAAATGGTTTGGGCATACCCACAGAATGAGTCAAGACAGGGATCCAAGAAAGTTAATGGAAGCCAAACCCGTGGGCACTAGAGGCAGACCAAGGCAGACTTACTGCAATTACATTTCCAATTTGGGACAAGCAAGAGGGAAGAACATGAAGGATCTGAGGATTATGGCGAAAGATAGACAGATGGAGATCCTGGGTTGATGCGGTATCTCGACGCCGAAAGGCACAAGAGGAAGATAAAGAAGAAGAATAAAAAAGAAGTATTAGATCTAAAATTTCTTGTATAAAAGTTTCAACTTATTCAAAATGATTTTCATATTTACAAAGATATTCTTATTTTCATTTCTGATTCCATTCAGCAATAGTTCAAATGATCTACTGTTAATGCAAAACTAAAACTAAAACTTTTCTATTCTACAAGTTTATATCTTAATAATTATCGTTTTTTCGTCTCATTGAAAAAAATGAACGATATTTTCTATTATATTTAGAATAATAGCAATGTTTCTCTCAGAGGTATAATATTGGATTGCAAAGAAAATCTAACGAGAAATGAGAAATCTCGATTAAGGAATTAAGAAGTCCAGTTACTCAATTTAATATAACTCACAGAAGACGACTACAACATTTTCAATCGAAAATACTTAGACTAACTAAAGCACCATGTGTTATCAATAACAAAACTCTGAATACTGACTTAAAAATACCAACGGTTGATGAACGCCTTAGAACATACTACAAACAATTCCAAGAATAATTACATGAACATCCAAATCCATTGATAGAACAAATGGCCCCGACTCTGATGTTAGAGGACACTAGAAGAAGACTAAAAATAACGTGGATGAGCGATTAGATCTGTCATCATTAAAGAAAATTAAATCAAGCCCGAGAGAGGCCTTCTTTATGCCTCTCATGTCACTTTGTTTTATATTTTTGATAACCAATATGCTAATTGTCATTAGACACTTGACAGGTGTGGATATAAATTTAAAGAGAGACAAAAAATAAGTCCAGTTGATCCAATGGAAAACGAGGATGTTTTTGCAGGGACCTATTAATAGATAAGAATGGAGAATAGATAAGAGTGTTAGAGTATTGGAGGAGCTGATTGGAGCGATGAAAATCAAAGTAGAGAACATTAGAACTGGAGTTGTGGAGCCAACGGTCCTGGGACTCGCTGGAATGGAGATCCGGTGTCGCCTCACTTCCAGCCGAAAGCTCAACCTTTTAAACGTCATTAGATCCATCTAATGCTAAGCTAATGTTATCGGATCTTCTCGATTTGGAATTTCTTTCTACTTAGTCACAACTCCGGAACTGACTTTAGGTAATAAAAAACTTAAAATATATTAGGCGACAAAAAATTAATCATATGGTCTTAAAACCAAAGTCGGGTCAATGAGAACAAAATATATCTTGAAACATTACGGAAGGAATAAACCATTGTCTAATAATTTACATCGATTAGTAAAATACCATTATTCTGATAAAGTATAGAAATTTCAAGACTGTGACTAGGTATCTCATAATATGACAGTGACGTCATTTTTGTTTTGGATCAGGAGATCTTCCCAGGCCTCACTCAGCCTAGATAAAGCAGGAGACTTTAAATTTGGATAAAAACTTGGTAGTTCAGATTGATCTGGACCGAATAACCTGGCCGTTGGAGTACAAGCAGTAGCCATCCTTCGTTATTGTAGTGGTAGAGATTTTTTATGTTCATCATTATTATTATAATGCATATAAAACTATATTATTTTTATATATTTTTTTATCTTGTATATTATTCAATTAATTAATATTTGATAATTTCCTTTAATCAATACGTGAAAAATCGTCTCCTCCATAAATTTATACGGTCAAGAATTAATTACTAAATTAAAAAAAAATATATTTATTGATATTTACAACTGTATTACAATAATACAACAAGTAAATGGGCTAAGTGATACATAATGACATGAGATAAACTACCCACTGGTCGTACTCAAATCACAAGTTCAACTAAGAAGACCTCCAAGGATCCTTCAGATGCCTCCAAGGATTATCGGGAATTGAAGAGGAAGCTAGGTTTGAAACTAGAGGGTTTGAGTGGGAATGAAGTTTGTCATGAAAAGATTGATATCTGATTCGGGCCAAATCAGCAACAAATGGGACATTAAGGTCGTTATGGATAACTTTAATCTTAACATAATAAGAAGCATTGAGGATTTTACGAAGGATTTTGGATTGTAGGGATTGGATACGAGAGGAATTCGATGGCTTAGTGGAACCCCAAAGCTCTACTCCGTAAGTACAAATAAGTCATATGCTTGTCTAGTGAGCGCTTGTCTAGTAAGTGTTGAAGTAGCCTGAAACGTCAAGCGGTTTTTCGTCTTTTCAATATTGTATGAGGTTAATAAAAAATAGATTGCTTGTTTCGTTTAGAGTCACTTTATGCTTCTCTGTCTAATACCATGATGCTACAGCATCCTACAGACTCCTAAATTTTGCCTATCTAGGTATAACTAGGATTAGAGATCATTAATGAGTAGCTCATAGCAATTCGAAGTTCTGCCTTTCTTTTTAGTTCTGCCTTCGCATAACTAACGATTTTCACCTCTTTTAAAAAGACTCATGGCCAACATCTGGGCTGCGAACCCGCGATCTTTGGCCTAGTAGATAGTTATGTAAACCATTACATCACAGAGGACCCATTAATAGGGTTTATTGTTGAAGTCCTTATATTGGAAACGTGATAAATCTATTGTTCATACTGCAATTAAAGCCGACTAATGCTATTTATACGTTCAAGTTTTTCAATTATATTTCTGTTGGCCGCACAATTCGCTCATTCGTCACGTCCTTGGTTTTGGCTTTGACGGGAAATAATTTTAGAGTTAACGAGAGAGATTTAATAACTATCTAGTAAACAGAAAATTCCTCTGTAGATAGACGAATCCTCTATATATCCTTTTTCGCTAAATAAAATAAATATAAAAAAATATTTAATATAGATATAGAAAGATAGATACTACGCCCATCCCGCTGAGAAGCGTAGGATATAGAACCCAATACATTAAAGTGGTTATCTCAAAAGAGCGCTATCAACAGAATCCTATCGACCACCGCCGCTATAATAAATGAGGACCTTTGACCGCCATGTCGTACTTCTGACGTTATTCTTGTTTGTGCCTCTGATCGATGGATCTTCTTCCTATCTTAGAATCTGTGTCAACATTTCTGTTATTTTATTCACTAAATCTACAGCCCCGGTGAATAAGCGGTCAAGTCTAAATTTGTTTGAAAAATGGTTCATAGTACTGAGGGAAGCAGAAACTTATTATTCTTGTAATGCATAAGTGGCTCAATTAGACATTAAAATCGAGTTGTGTCTTATATTACAACTCCATTTCAAGATAAATACTGTGAGAATGATACGATTCCGCTTCCCTAAATTCTTTCTCTCTGGACGGGACTAGACTTACCTAAAGACCAGGGATCTTTAACGAGTACCTGACATCGCACAGGTACAGCACCGCCATTTTACGTTATCTCCGAGGGACGGCATAACCGACGATTTCAATTCCATAAAAAAAATCAAAAGACTGCGAACCCCACCATCTTGTGTATGGTAAGTTCCACAGGTAGGACACTTTGAGAGCTGCCTGGCTGTTCTATGCTATATGCTAAATAATACATTTATATTTTGTCCCCTTTCTACTCTTACTAAGTCTCTCTCGAGCTGCGATTTAAATTTCATGTATTTCAGTTTGAAAGACCGTTGGTTATGATCTGTAGCTAGGATCATCTATACATATTATAAAACAAAGTCCTCAACCGCGTCTGTCTGTCTGTTCGCGGTAAACTCAATAACTACTGCACGGATTTGCATGCGGTTTTCACCAATAGATAGAGTTATTCACCAGGAAGGTTAGGTATATAATTAGTCGAGTGTTGTGTAAATGAGTTGGAATATAACGATAGTTTGCGGATATGTTGGAAAAATTATAGCCGCCTGGGAGGTTTCGTCGAAGACGCTGCCTAATCCCATCTAACATGCATGAAAATAAATTCGTATACAAAGAAATATTTGTTGTTTTTATTTTTATAATTTCTATATAATAAAATGCATTAGACAAACAAATTATGTAGGAATAATATGCCTTATTACCTGAGCAAAGCTGGGGTGGGTCGTTACTTCTGTATAAAGTACTTAACATGCAAGTAAAATGTTTTATTTAACAACTTTTAAATAGTCATATATCATAATTAATTATAAGCTTTTGCCTTCTTCAGTCATACAAGTTCCCTTCAAACATTCCTCCCTTCATCGTTCCTTCTCTTTCACACCAGTTCGTCCTCGTGAGACTTTTTCTTCATTTTCTCTCCTGTCTCCATTCCAATTGTTCTTTTTCCATTTTCATCACATGACCACGCAAGTTCACCAACATTGTGTCAATTCTTTCACTTCCTTGCGAATGTCAACATTAAGAAGCGAAGATATAACTTTGTTTTAAAAGGCCATGTTTTAATCTATAAAAGGACATATTACCGAGCCTGAGAATCAATAACGATCTTCCTATTATTTATGCTTTTTGAAATGTCCAAATTTATAGTTTTTAAGTGTTTAATGAAATTTTATGATCAGCAGACATTGTATCCTAAGGGAACCTAGTTTCTATAACAATATAATACGATACGATAATAACAAACTTATAGCAAAACAGTATGATGCATTCAATTCTACTTCAGGTAGAAATAAAACGCTATAATTTTGAAAATATAATTAATTATTCATTTTTAAAAAGTAGTTGTTACGAACTCTTCTCCTGAAAGGTAAAAATCTTTGGCGATTCGACGATTGACAGATTATGAAAAATGTAACTGTTTATAACCTCACCCAAAAATCCTAAAAACAGCTAAATTTCTATGCGATTTTTTTTTTGCCTTGAAACTTGGGACATGAGAACTAATTATCCTGTTCTAGGAATTTTCAGGACGCGAGTATTTTAAATCAAATTTTATACAGAGTACATTGGTGCTCAACATTTCAATAAGTCAACATTTCTTCTTATAGAGAAATCATTAAAAAAAAAATCTACACTTTTAGAGAAAAAATATTCTTGAAACAGCCAAATGATTATAAGGAAAATCTGCTATAAAAAGCAGCAAATCACTCAGATCTTGCATCCGATACTGCAAAACTGTCAATAATATACTCGAAATTTCGTATATTTCCCATCCCATAAGAAATAGCTTCGCATACCCAGGATAACAAGGAAACGACACATCTGATGCCTATTGAAAGAAATAAACGTCTTTCCATGTTGGCTAATATTTCGCATTTCCTTCATACGACCTCCGGCAATAATTGCTGACGGTGAATTTAGTGGTAATGTGACTAACAAGCCCATCTTCCAATCTCCTTATTACAGGCCCTCAGCCAGTGTTACCAACGTCACGCACATGGCTGCACAAAAAACTGTCTGTCCCTTTAAGTGCTCCACTAATTGGTCGGGCAAGATAACGTTTTAGATGCTTCAACCACTCTAAACAATATTAATGGGATTTTTAAGTATAATAACATTAGGATCTGATACAGACACTACGTGGATTCCTTATATGATTTTTATTTGAAAATGAGGTCATAATAAAATAAAAATGTGTAGAGTAGTACTAAATCAGAATTTATTACAGAATATAGCAAAAAAGTAAAAACATAATAGTACAATTATTCAAGGTACAATACCAAGAGATTTATTGTTAACATAATTCCTATACTATCTAATCATGTGGCGGTAGTTAAAAGCAGTATATGCATGCTACAAATTATTAGTAATAAATAGTATTTTATTTGATTATATTATTATATGCATAATACAAATTATAATTGTAAATACCATTATTGGCCTAATTTTCAAAATGTAATTATAAAATAATGTTGAGGTGCTCGGATGAAAAGGCGACGCAGATATGACTCTTTTCAACTCTTTCTTCTCCTCCAATAATCCTTCATTTTCTCTCATATTTCCCTTCTTCGGGACCATCCCCATGACCCTGCTTCATTCTCTCTTCCACAAGAACATTAACGTTTTTCAGTCGGCTCCTAGATCTCTCTCTGTCCAGGCATTCTTTCAATTCCAAGACTTTTAAGTTTTTCTTTCATCTGCTTAGCATAGCCGCTCCGGCTTTTCAGGTTGTTTATTTTATTGAATATTTGGTTATTCAACCTCATTTAATATTATTACATAGAATTAAAAAATAATAGGTATGATTGCTAAAGAAAATATTTGGCTAGATTATTTAATCATTTCTAACTCTGTTTTGCTATATGGAGGGAGGGGTAGTAAAATCAGCTTCAAATAAATTATTAATTATTTCTCAAATTTAATGTTACGTCTATTGATATAAAAACTCATTAATATAAAATGTAAAAAAAAAATTTTCTACTTAAATATTTATTTTTTGGCCTAAACATTTTTGTATCATAAATTTGTATCACTTATTGCTTATTGCTGAAATGTTTTCAACATGTTATTCCCATAAACAACGGAATTAGTTATCAATTAGTTATCAATTTAACCAATTAGTTATCAAATTTAAAATGAATGCTACAATAACATATTGATTTAATTTTTTGTTGTTATTAAAAGCTTCGAATAACACTTTGGGTTTTCCGATTTTAGCCAAAATCCAGTATTTTATTCTCAAATAACAACATTTTATTTGATATAATATATTTAATAAATATGATTCTTCGAATACTATAAAAATGTTGAATACTAAACGTAAAAATAATCTGTTTTTATTTAAATAAAGTTTTGAAGTAGTTAATTGACTACGAGCATTATTAATTGGAAGAGAAACTTTACAAGGAATGAAATGATATCAAAACATTATAATTATCAATATTTTTATTTTGATGAGAAAAGATATGCCCAGGGCCGGGATTCGAACCCGGGTCTCCCACATTTCTGTTGTGGTGCTCTACCAACTGAGCTATCCTGGTTCGTACCTCGGTCAGGCATATCCATTCTCTTCACTGATCCCATATTCTCGAAATTTGTGATATATACAAGGGGAAGAATGTTCTTTGAACATTACTTTTAATTAAGATCTCGTTGACTTACATCATTATATATCATTCTTATTAATATTATTTTATTAATTGTTATAATTTTAAATCATTTAATCATTTTTAATATTTAAAATTATAACAATTATTAAAAAAATAAATTAAATTAGAATTATTGTTTCATTATTTACCTTTAAAATTATCAAAATATTCTCTATAATCAGTAATAAAGTAATAGTTTTGTAGTATTTACATATAAAGTTCAATTTATTTTAATTATTTTTCTATCTCAACATTTTTATACCATTGGTCCAAAAACTTTAATCTTTCTTTTATTTTCTCTTTATATTTTTATCTGCATCTGTCAAATACAAATAATTGACAATCGTCAGAAGCTTGAATCTTGAATCTTAAAACTTGTAAAAAATGAAACCATAAAACGCTCATGAACACTGAGCCTATTGCTGGTATGAAATATATAACTATGCCCTGTACTAGAACGCGCAAACTAATAAAAGGTCGATGCAATTGGACGGAGAATCGACCATAAGAAGTATGCACGCCCTAGAAACGTTATAAACCGACAAGAATTACAATAATCGATTTAGAAATGGCTATCGATTACGTAAAACGAAGTAAAGGCACGATCAGTTCACAATATAGCAGTGCTACCGTTCAGAGATAGTTCGTTCACTCAGGCCAACCTTCAACCTCCGGTTTGGAAATTCCTTCAAGTAATATCGATGGTTGCAATCCGTGACTTGGCGAAATATCATACATAATTATAATGTAGATATCAATATTAGGAAGAAATGGTGACCTATGAATACGATACCTCGTACACTGCTAAATTTCAGTTTTCTCCTTGAAAGGGGCCTTATGTATGACGAAATTTGAATAGTTGAATTTTCCAATAACACCACCATTGTATTTTAATGCTACGATATGAGATGTGTATGCTTTAAAAAGTCTGAGATGCAAATAATAGATTTATAATTCAGTAATAACAACAGAGCCATGGGATGAGAGAGCAAAATAGAGGTGCATCATCCTAATCCGGACGGGTTATTACTACAGGTTACCAACTTTTCTGATCAGAGTGAGAAGTGAGATTACTGAGATTCAGTTGACTAGCTACTTTTAACAGGCCGTGGCCAGATTCGAACCGCCATCCTCGAAGTTCTTCAGATAGAACTGGAGGAAGCCTTGAGGATCTCGACCATTGCGGCTTCGGAAGGTCCCAAAACTATAATCTTACTAATATTATAAATGTGAAAGTTTGTATGTTTGTCTCTCTTTCACGCAAAAACTACTGGACCGATTTGGATGAAACTTTACAGTAATATAGGTTATACATCAGAATAACACATAGGCTATAGCAAGGGCGGATTTATGGAGAGGGCACGTTCTCCCCCCCGCATGTTTTTTGTACTGTGGAGAATCCATTATAGTACATAATTAAACGCAAATCAGGAACTTAGCATCTTGAAATTTGTAGATAGGTTCTTTGTATAATTTAAGAAAGAAATTCGGCTAATTCATCCCCCAAGGGTTTCTCCTTTAATATAATAGGATTTCAACGATTGTATAGAATCCGTCAGTTTTGAAGTGAGACGTCTGAAATTTTGGATGTACGAGTAACTTATAGTTAAAAAAAATTAAATTATTTATTTAAAATGTTCTTTCACGAAACTTTATGTGGCAGACCAAATTCAATGCGAGCGAAGCCGCAGGCAAAAGCTAGTAAATTATAAACCAATATTATTTCGTTACCGTAAAAATAAATGTTTATTCGAAATTTGCCAAACTAATTTGCTCAATCGCAATAGATAAAGAAATTGCATACACCAATGAAAAGAGAAAATTAGAAAAACTTGGCAACATCATGCGAAATAACAATATCGTCTACAGTAGCTAATAATGCAGGGAAAGATTAATAATAGGAGGAGACCAGGAAGGAGGAGGATCCTGGCTGCAGAATTGAAGGCAATGGTTTGCTCTCACTACTCAACGATTATTTACAAGTGTCGCACACAAAATTGAGATCACCATGTTAATAGGAAGATAAATAAACTACATGCTTCGCATACTCTTTACAGGGACATAAATATGTAACCCACTTCTTCATCAACCTACGCGGCACTTTCTTCTTTATCATAAGGGAAGAATGACTGGAGAGATGTAGAGGGGAAGAACCACCAGGACATGACTAAGGTAAAAGTCATGATGGCATCTATTAAAGCACAGTTAAGAGGAAAAATTCTCAGGTGAAACGGATATAAGTAAGTTATTGCCAACGATACATATATATATTGTATGTATCTAAATACTAAAAAAAAAACCGCTCAATTCATAAAGAGTCTTGGGTTCAGTTTGTGGTAGAAACTGTACTTTTTCTAGCGCAGAGAGGTGATTTTTCCTAGATCGCGGCCAACTACCAGGTTTTGCCCTTATTTTGGGTACCTAATTTATGGAGGGTGGGTGAGCTCCAGGAAGGTCCCCAAACCTCACAGATTCGATTCACGTCGGTTAAAAGAATAAAAATAAAGGAATTAAAAGTATTTATCGGCCACAGCCAGTCTCTAATCCGAATTAGTAGCTCAGCCCCTTGTGTACATAGCTACACTGCTGCATTGGTACATATCCCCCTAAAAATAAAAAATAACAATAATTAAATTAAAATACTTTTGAAACAATACGGGTTTTTTTGCTCGTAACATTCGATTTAAATTCGGAAGGCCATTGTATGGCAGAATTAAAATGTTTTTGAAAGCCGAGCGTATAGTAAGCAAGAAGATAAGAGATTACATTATTATCTATAATGGCGAAACTATAATTAAAGGATGAGTATTGTCCTTTGCATAGTCTTGTCTAGGGGGAATAACGCTTCTTTCATTTAAAAAAAATATACAACTTTATTCTTTTTTGCATGAGTTAAACAATTATATAAAATTCATACTATATTAGGTACCAATTACTAATGTAGGAAATAGAACTAACCTATCCAGACATTTTCATGATAATTGCCATTTGATTTATACTGTAACTGAAAAATAACTTAGTTGACAGTAGTTACGCCGTCCTTCGGAAGGGACGTTAAACGGGGGTCCCGAGCCTGTAAGATGTCAGGTACTCGTTAAAAATCCCTATCCTAATTAAACCTGGTTAGGCAAAATTTAGAGCTCCCACTGTAGCATCGTCCGATTAGCCATAGCAGCATAAAGTGACGTTAAATGAACAAAAAACAAACTTAGTTGACAGACGTTATTAGGAAGTAACTAGCAGACCTAGGGGAGAAAAGACGCTAAAAATAATATAAATAATAATAATAATTACTTCCTTAATAGGTTCGTGATATCATTTATATAATTGCTATCACTACACTTCAGGTTCCGTAACATATACTCGTACTTGTTATTAACTATTTTTATTATTTAATATTTACATCGCTTCTTAATTTTTTAATTTATCAATAAACTAATAGTTTTTTTAGATTAAGGCTGCCAGTTACTTTTTGTAACCAAATGATTACTTTAAAAATAATCGCTTTAATTAACATATGATTAGGTAAACAAGTACATATGAAATAGGTAAACAAGTTAATGAAATATTCATTTTAAATTAATACAAAAACAACAACTAAATATGAATTTAAACAGGAAAAAAACAGCCATGTCGTCAATAATTTGAAGAAATAAAATTTTTTATTGTTGCTCTGTCTCCGTAAAAACCCACAGAAATAGGAATCTAAAGTCCCTCCTTGTTCCACACTCTTTTCTATTCCTCATTTTGGCTTTCGCTCAGAGAGATTCTATTGATTGTGTGTTGGCTCCTGTTGTAGGGTCGAACAAATTTTTTGAATGATTGACAGTAAGATGCACATAAATCAAAGAATATAATGTTTCTCCTACCCCTTTCTTTATCTGCCTTCCAGCAACCCGAAATGATCGGTGTTCCTGGCCTTATTGTAGCTTTTATATCATTTAGAAGAGTATCGTATGTCCTATCATGTACTGTATACATAAAACACTCTTTGGTTTCCCTACTTAACCCCCCCCCCAAAAAAAACCCACTGATGAGTGTACATTCTTCCAACATTGTTTTTTCTTTTACTAAAACAAGATTCGTCAATTTCTTGTCATTTTTTCCGTGCCTATTTGAATAGGATTATTTATTAAACTATAGGCACAAATTTCTCTCAACATATTCTTCCGATCCATAATAGTTGCAATACTAATATTAAGTTCTTTAGTACAAAATTTCGTAGTTCTGTATTTCTGTGTCCAGCAATGTATAAATAAAAGAGCTTTACTTAAAAGTAGTCTTGATTCTTCGAACCACGTATTTGAGAATAAACCCTTAGAAGTTCTGCAATTTCTCACGTAGCAAACCCACTTTTTTTGTTTATACTTCAATTTCATAATGTGTCCATTATCACAATTTTTAAATTTAGGTAAGACACCTTCATCTTGAAAAAAATGTTAGACATTTTCTTCTTCATTACAAAACGAAATTAAATTAATAAAATTTATCTCTGTATCCATTATACACATAAATAACCTTCTTAATAGAGTTTGTAGTTGTCGTATGGTTTAATTTAAAAAAAAAAGGATGAGTTACTTTTAAAGTAATCATTTGGTTACAAAAAGTAACTGGCAGCCTGAATCTAAAAAAGTTCCTTTTTTTTCCAAACTACTTCAATAATAAAGCAATATCTCCAGTATGGAGACTCCATCAAATCTTCAAATCTTATGGACCCCCATCTCGATCAACGAAAACACAATTCAAACATTTTAAATTAGACTATACAGACATCAGGGCCTTCTTTAGCACAATGGCTGCCCTTGCTACTTAAAATATAGGGGTCCGCCAGATTTAGAAATCAATTTTTTGAACAGCATACCCACCACAAACAAACATCAGAGAAATCAATACAATCATTTTATTTTATATTATGAAATACAAAGGAAAAAAATAAAAGAAATAAGTGTAGATGATCTGCGTAAACACGGGTCCCAGCACAAGGAGCCCTGATGTCAGAATATAATAATATTTGCTATTGGTTATTATATTAGAAAAGCCCTTTTTAAGCCTCAATTACTACGAGATCGTCTAGAAGCCCGAGTTTCGGAGATTTTGGTTTAAACTACCGAGTCTCTGGCAACGGGTCTGCCTTAACATACGAGAATCTGTCAAGAAATTTGAAAAGTTGACGGATTTAATGTATAAACGTATGATGGAATGTATTTATTGTTTCTCTGAAGTCAAAATTGTGTTATTGTTAATACTGCTGTTTAGCTTTACCCTTTTAATAATTGATTTAATGTGTTTTTTTATTTATTTAATCAATGGTAAAATACAAAGCGGTTTGGGGAAGCCGGAGTATCTGCATTAATAATAAACAGCACGATAAAAAATAAAATAAAATAATAGACAAACAAATATATTAATATATGAGATGAAAATAGTTGACTGGATGATCTAATGTATAATCATTTTAAAAAATAATTTAATTTTTTGTTTTAAATATAAGTTACTCGTACATAAAAAATTTCAGACCACTATTATATTAAAGGGAAAACCCTTGGGGTGGAATTATCCAAATTTCTTTCTTAAACTATACAAAGAGTTACTTAAACTAAGTTCCTAATTTGCCTTTAATTATGTACTATAAGGGGGGGCACATGCCCCCGTGCCCTCACATAAATCTGCCCTTGCTGTAGCCTATGATGTAAAACCTATTTTACTCAATATATTATCATGTGATTTACCTTTAATTATGCCCTGTAATGGATTCTCCACAATACCTAAAAAAACAGTCGAGGGGGGGGAATCACGTGCCCCCGTCCGCCCCCCCAAATCCGCGCTTGCCTGTGTGTTATTCTGATGTAAAACCTATATTACTGTAAAGTTTCATCTAAATCCGTTTGGTAGTTTTTGCGTGAAAGAGAGACAAACATACATACTTTCAAATTTATAATAATAGTAAGATATACAGCTTTTGGTATGATTTTTATTTTTTTTTATATGTCATGATTCTTCATTTTTTTTTTTTTTTTTTTTTTTTTTTTTTAGATTTGTCTATTTATATTCTTATTATTTTGTTTTAATATACATATATTTTTAATATTCCAATAATCTCCTAGAACAAACCATTTTCGAGATTACTAACTGCAGTTTTATTATTATTTAAAGATTAAGATTTATTAATATATTTGTGTATTGTAAAGGAGATAGTTGGGAGGCGCAGTAAAAAAAAAAACACTGAAGTAATAAACTTATAATTATGTGCCGACGTTTCTACCTACAGTGTAGGTCATCTTCAGGGCTATGAGAGAGAAACAAACAGAACAAAAAATATAAAAATGTACAGTAACAATAATATGGTGACAAGTAATGTAGAAAATTAAAATAGTGGCAGATATGAAGATGAAAGATAACGAATATTAAAAAAGTGACAGAATATAATAAAATTAAGATATAGACAGATTTAAAAAAATTAATGATAATGAAAAGAAATTAAAATAGTGACAGATATAATAAAATTAAGATAAAGACAGATATAACAAAATTAATGATAATGAAAATAACATATAAAATAATGACAGATATAATAAAGTAAGACAGATTTAATAAAATTAAAGAAAGTGAGCAGAAATGATAAATTATAAATAACGCATATAAAATAAAATACAGAAAATAAATGTACATAAAGGATAGTAAAGTAAAAATAATATAAAGGAAAATCAAAAAGGAGGAGGTAAACCAAAGATACAGAATGAGAATATTTACATATACAAAAAAGGTTGGAACATGAAGAATAAAGAAAAACTAGTAAAATAAAGATATAAAATGTATGATAACGGACTTAAAGATGTTACATGTTACAGAAAAGTATGGAACTGTATGTACAATAACTAATGTGAATAATAGAAATACTATTGTACAGTAACAATAGTGTACAATGACTGTTTGAAAAATAGTTGATAGGATCTTTAAGTCCGTTATCATACTTTTTATATCTTTATTTTACTAGTTTTTCTTAATTCTTCTTGTTCCAACCTTTTTTGGATATGTTAATATTCTCTTTTTGTATCTTTGGTTTACCTCCTCTTTTTTCCTTTATATTATTTTTACTTTACTATCCTCTCTGTACATTTATTTTCTGTATTTTATTTTATATGCGTTATTTATAATTTATCATTTCTGCTCACTTTCTTTAATTTTATTAAATCTTTCTTACTTTATTATATCTGTCATTATTTTATATGTTATTTTCATTATCATTAATTTTGTTATATCTGTCTTTATCTTAATTTTATTATATCTGTCACTATTTTAATTTCTTTTCATTATCATTAATTTTTTTAAATCTGTCTATATCTTAATTTTATTATATTCTGTCACTTTTTTAATATTCGTTATCTTTCATCTTCATATCTGCCACTATTTTAATTTTCTACATTACTTGTCACCATATTATTGTTACTGTACATTTTTATATTTTTTGTTCTGTTTGTTTCTCTCTCATAGCCCTGAAGATGACCTACACTGTAGGTAGAAACGTCGGCACATAATTATAAGTTTATTACTTCAGTGTTTTTTTTTTTACTGCGCCTCCCAACTATCTCCTTTACAATACACAAATATATTAATAAATCTTAATCTTTAAATAATAATAAAACTGCAGTTAGTAATCTCGAAAATGGTTTGTTCTAGGAGATTATTGGAATATTAAAAATATATGTATATTAAAACAAAATAATAAGAATATAAATAGACAAATCTAAAAAAAAAAAAAAAAAAAAAAAAAAAAATGAAGAATCATGACATATAAAAAAAAATAAAAATCATACCAAAAGCTGTATATCTTACTATTATTATAAATTTGAAAGTATGTATGTTTGTCTCTCTTTCACGCAAAAACTACCAAACGGATTTAGATGAAACTTTACAGTAATATAGGTTTTACATCAGAATAACACACAGGCAAGCGCGGATTTGGGGGGGCGGACGGGGGCACGTGATTCCCCCCCCTCGACTGTTTTTTTAGGTATTGTGGAGAATCCATTACAGGGCATAATTAAAGGTAAATCACATGATAATATATTGAGTAAAATAGGTTTTACATCATAGGCTACAGCAAGGGCAGATTTATGTGAGGGCACGGGGGCATGTGCCCCCCCTTATAGTACATAATTAAAGGCAAATTAGGAACTTAGTTTAAGTAACTCTTTGTATAGTTTAAGAAAGAAATTTGGATAATTCCACCCCAAGGGTTTTCCCTTTAATATAATAGTGGTCTGAAATTTTTTATGTACGAGTAACTTATATTTAAAACAAAAAATTAAATTATTTTTTAAAATGATCTTTCACGAAACTTTATGTGGCAGACCAAAGTCCACGCCAGCGAAGCCGTGGGCATATACCATAAGCTAGTCTCACATAAATTGTCCAAACCATCCCATCAATCAGAGACATTAACTTCACAACGCAACGCTCAACAAAAAACAACAAAATTTATTGTACTTTAATGTTTAGTTATCTATTCCTTTCGCATTATCGAGACTGGCTATGATCATAAAACCGAAAAAAATTGTTATTCCACTAACAGTAGTGAATCGACCCTGCGGAGGATAGAGACCCTTCTGGAGCTTACCCAGCCTTTATAAAGTGGGTAGCGACAGAAAAATCTGGCAGTTGACCTCGGTCTCGGCCTAAGATTTCCTTGTACAACCGCCGGCATAGAAAACAGTTCCTACCACGTTCAACACTTAGTGTAGTAAAGTTTCTTTTTTCATATTCAACCTCTTCAGTTTCATACTTTTTAGCGTTGAACTGACATTATATAAGACAATCGAAGCCGTTTGACCATTCCATTTGCCCTGAGAATTTTAAATCCAATTTAAACACGTAATTTAAAAAAAACAGCCGACCTAAATATTTAGTAACACAATAAACTTCACCGACAGACCGACTAAGAGCTTGTTTTTACAAGCTATTATCTCCAAACGGCCTATTTAGAACACTTACTCTGCCATAAGACACTTTAACTCTGAGGTAAAAGGTAAAGTATCCTTTTGAGATAATTTCACCGGGTGTTTGGCCACGCGGGTCTGTGTAGCTTTCTCTCCCAAGATGGGTGGCACTTCTTGCAACCATCTCCTCCAGGGCAAACTCCTAAAAGGATGTAGTCCTGGAAGATGATAGGAACCGACATTACCAGTCTTTTGCATTTTCCGGGGAGAAACCGCATCATATGGTAATGGGAGAGCATTTTCTCACCAGCATTAGGAGTAAAGAAGAAAGCGCGCCATTATTCCCACATAGCATACGCATGCAAAAAATCTACCACGAAAAACTGATAAATGCATAATTTAATAAATGTTAGGTTAAAAAAATCCAGATGAAAGTGGAACACACGACTTCCTCATATACTAAGTAATGGCCTGGATAGATATCAGTTATTGCTTTAACCGTTTAGTAAACAATTAATATACAGCATGGTATCGTTTTTAGGTTTTGCTAGAGATGGATGTACGCACGTAAATCATGATGAAACTAGATAATAGGAATGGCCAAAATTTTTCACGATTACAATACATCCATTACTCTGCACAAAGAAGTAACGATAATACGATCCACACACAAAAAAAGAAAAATATAAACTATTTTATTTTATTTTTTATTAATTGTTATAATTGTTAAATATTTTTGTTTTGAAGAGAGAAGATTTGTCCAGGCCGGGATTCGAACCCGGGTCGCCCACGTCACTAGCGTGGTGCTCTAACCAACTGAGCTAACCTGGACCCTTACACGGCCAGACAAATCCATTCTCTTCACCGATCCTATATCCCCGTTG
Organism: Arma custos; assembly: GCA_037127475.1. Lineage (NCBI taxonomy): Eukaryota > Metazoa > Arthropoda > Insecta > Hemiptera > Pentatomidae > Arma > Arma custos. The sequence continues at coordinate 187,194,267 of CM073759.1, read as the reverse complement.
TTTCGCAAAAAATATTTAAAAAATATAACAATTCATAAAAAATAAATTATAAATAATATAATGACGTAGGTCAACAAGATCCTAATTAAAGTAATGTTCAATGAACATTCTTCCCCGTATACACATCGCAAAAATTGCGAGAACAGGGGGATATAGGATCGGTGAAGAGAATGGATTTGTCAGGCCGTGTTACGTGGGCGACCCGGGTTCAAATCTCGGCCTGGACAAATTTTTTCTCTTCAAAAACAAAAATATTTGAAAAATGTAAACATGTAATGAGTACTGAGGAGCTACTTAATAGGTAAGGAAATGGATTTTACATAATCTGAGGTACAATTATTACCTTTTCAGTAACAGAAGTTATTAAACCTTGTGACCCTAATTAAAATATAACGAATGACGCCTTAAACGAGAAATTTCCCCACTAAATATTCAAAACTAATTTCTCCATTGAAATTTTACATGAAGAAAGATGAGGAAGATTCCCTGAGGGTAATAAGTTTTTATGATGGACTTTCTAATCGAGCTAAATCCTCCGCGGGAAAGTGAAAATCATCCGCATCAATCAAGCCGAAGGTTTTTTTTTTTTTTTTTTTTTTTTTTTTTACTTTATCTGAAATCAAGATAGCATCTGAATATTAATGCGATTTAGTAGCTAATAATACAATGATCGAAAACCATTGCATGTTAGGTTTCTTCCACCAGGGATATTTGGTCTATTATTTTTGACAATGGATCTTTGTAACTGACCAAGCATGAAATTATTTTAAACTCTCCACCCCAACTCAATTAAATTCGAAATTTTACATTTCAAGATACACAGGACCCAAAAATAAATCATTAAACAATTATACCACTATAATGTTCACTATTCACTAAAAAAAATATCACCCGAGGTTGATCCTTGAAATTTGCCATTACCATCCAACATTTTATTTCAAAGCTGCTGTCGTTCAAAACCGTTTGCACATTTCTGAGTTATTTATATAAGTGTTTTGGGAACACTGTATGAAATTCATCGAAAATAAATAAGTAAAAACAAATTGCAGAAATTTTAAAACTTTAACCAGGTACAGTCCCTGGCCATATTAATATGACCACTGGATAGATTCGTTCTTGTTACATGTTTGTGTTATCTTTTTGTATGCGTAATGATGTAAATCGAGTTTAAATATTAGTTTTATGGGTAAGTTAGTTATCTGATAATAATATGAAATTGAAAAAAATAGTTTCGAAAATAAATCTTTATTTTTTAAAAATATTTTGTGGTGTCACCCTATTTACACCCTATTTTACATCTTGATGAAAAAAAAAATATCAAAATAGTTAAAATATATGATACAAATAATAAATCAATAATAAACTTACCGAATCCGACTTGTATTTAATGAAAAACAAACAATAAATTTACAAAAATTTCAAACTCAAATTATGCACGCCGTCACTCGTAAAACAAATGTTGCCATTACTAAAAAAAAAATACTTTAAAAAACTTATAACAGTGTTTCCATTACTTAAAACAGCAATTGTATATAAAAAAAATTAGGAAAAACAAAAAGAAAATAATTCTTGGTGGTCACATTAATATGGCCAGGGACTGTATATATGCTTCTGAAAACAATATAGTATTCACTACTACACTATATGAACAAGTTTATAATTATAAAATCAAGTACTAAACTTCTATTTCTTCTTCGATTTCAAAGTATACAATCTGGGCACCTGTACTAAAATGTCAATTGTCTGGAGAAGCATCGCAAAGGTGCAATAACTCGATAAATTATATATTATTGATATTTCTTTTATTCATAGAAAAAAATTTCCAAATCGATTCATTCATTGGGATTACTTCAGTCACAAAATTAATCGAAGAAATGTCTTTTTTTAAATCGATTTTTGTGAAAACTCTGAATTGAATCATACAGATTCGTCATTAATGGAACATAAGGATTGTTACTAAAATACTTAAATTATTCGTAAACATAAATCAAATTCAAAAATAGGGTACATACTAAATGTTTTTCCAGTTTTCAATGATCCAAATCGTACCTGAAACAAAATGCTCTCATTATAAAATTATAATTTTATACTTCTAATATATAATACATATAAACATTATTGGTTTATATTTAAAAAATTAACCTAATTTAAAAAGATACAAATCATTCAGATCATTCGCTCAAAGGGGGATTGCTAGAAGTTTAGTGATAGACTGACATCCTAATCGACAGAATATTAATACTTCGCCTAAAGTTATTTATTCAAGAATTTATTTATTTTTTAATAAATACACTTTAATAAGTAGGTCGAACTAATATTTTTCCTTAGAAGCGAATGACTCAGGTTTTACTGAGGCTGGTGTAAATAGGTCTATATATACACTTGGCAAGGCTAGCTTCTCTCTCTTCAAGATTAATATGCTACCATTCAATTTGATGAGAGTTTGGGCTTGAAAATATACATGCATACATACCTATGTATATATATATATATATATATATATATATATATATATATATATATATATATATATTACTCTTCTCTCAGCCAGGTCCCATATAAGGTAATATAGTAGCTATTTAAAATATAACAAATGTAACTCATCGTAAAACTATAATTTTCTAGAGCATTGATAGGGAACTAAGGATATGTTTTATATCGAGAGCTTTTGGATATAATTCATCCAATTGTTAATACCGATAATTTTGGCTTTAATGGTGGGGGGCTCTGTCTCTTACAAGTGTATTGTTGGATTGCGAGTTTGGGATGTGATTTATTTATTTTTTTATTACAACTCTATAATAAATATTATCATAACAGACTAATTAATCATCGCAAAGATTAATGTAGGCTTGTAATGTTGATCGGGTGGCTAACCAATTCCTAAAAAACTAAAACGCGGTGCGCCGATTGGTAAACATTTGAGGTGTAGTCCAAGACGTAGGTAGGAAGATTGCTTTAAGAGTGATCTAACGGATTTGGATAGTAGAACATGGACGGAAGTTTATAAACAGTGATTGATCACCTTATTATTATTATTTTATTATTCTATTTCTTTCCTGATGATGCCTGAATCGGAAAAATATTATCATAACAATATCCTGGTTAAAACATTTCTGATAGTAATCATAAAAGTGACCGTCATTATGAATCACCTTTAAATCATTAGAAGGGTTTCATTCATAATCGAACTTGTACTCTGTAGATTAAACTTCAGGCTGAAATGTACGGATACAAAATAAAATATCTACTTTTCGCTGGATGGTGCTCATTATAAAATGGCTGCGATTGGCCATGAGCTACAATGACAACACTTAGCATTAGCTCAGGTAATTTACTCTCATCACAAACAACTTCACTATTAGTGGCCTCTTCAAGTCAATGAGTCGAACCATCGTGAAGACCTTGAAGGATAATCATGTCTTCTTGTCAGGATCTTTAACGTCGGATGGATGACAGTTAGTTGTATTTGATAATAAAATAATAAAAATAAATTATTTATTCACATAATACTTATATGTGATATAATTATATAATTATATATATATATATATATATATATATATATATATATATATATATATATATAATTATAATTATATGTCACATAATACTTATACTTCTTCCTTCCACACATTAATTGCAGATTCCATATATTATTTATACATATTAAATTTATTAATTTTATGTATATCTTGTTAATAAACTATGTATGTTTTGTTAATAAACTGATACGAATAACTGGCATTACACCAGTTCTACCAATAATAACCCATTAAGTATTCTGAATACAATATTTACTTTGTCCTCATAATAAAGAAACTCATACTAAATCAAAACCGAATGCATGGAATGAAGAAGTAACAGTGAGCTTACATGAATATTTTATCATGATTCTTCTAGTTTAAGCTCTTCACAATTATTGTAAAAATTGAATTTTTTCACTTCGCCATCCCTGTAACGGCGTTTTATAAATAAATAAAAAAATGGGCATGAGAAATAAGAATGTTCACTCATCAGTGAATATTTCCAACGATTTTGTGTTTTTTGTTTGTTGAATTTTCAATGATTTATTTTTTTAGAGCAATATTATTGTGATTACAAGGAGCTTGTTTCAGGTATCTTCTGTTTACAAGTAGTGTTTATAACAAGTATTTTAATTATTCGTTTATTCCTCTTCAATTTATAGATATATTAACAAAAACTATAAACTTTTTCTATCCTTGGTATTACTTTGCCTAAGCATATTACAGACAAATCTATGTAGCTTAGCCTTAAAATTTAGTTTCGAGTTATAAACATATCCTGAGGTAATCGATATCACTGGCATTTTTCAACAAACTACAATATTGGCTATACTAAGAATTTACCTGCTGTTCGCTTGATTCTTTATTTAACAATAACTTAAGATAAATGTAGGTTCACAATGAAAAATATTACATTATATTATCATGCAAGAACATAATGCCCCAAGTTTTACACAAACATGTTTTACAGAATATTTTTGTATTACGAGCTACATTATATTATAATTTATTTTTATTTATTGTTCTATTGATGATGAATATTTTTAAATATTTCCTTTAACTACTAGAGACCCACCCCAGCTTAGCTCGGGTAATAAGGCATATTATGCCTACATAATTTGTCTGTGTAATGTTTTTTTTAACACGTACCGGCCACTAGATTTTCTTTCTTCCCATCTCAGCTAATGCACCTTATTATATGGAAATTATATATTTTTTCGCTTGTATATATTTATTTATGCATTTATTTCGTTTATATCATTGATTTTTTTTATGGAATGATTGTAAGCTACACAGCACCATTACTTATTGCCCACAACAGGCAGATTGTAATGCTTCAATAAAGTGTTTTCTTCTCTCTATATAGAAATTATAAAAATAAAAACAAAACCAAATATTTCTTTTTATACGAATTTATTATCTTGCACGCTAGATAATTGCACAGGATTAGGCAAGCAGCGTCTTCGGTGAAACCCATCGATATTCCAACCCATTTACACAAAACCTCGACAAATTATATACCTCAACCTTCCTGGTGCATCACTCTATCTATTGGTGAAAACCGCATGAAAATCCGTGCAGTAGTTATTGAGTTTACCGCGAACAATCGCGGCCGAGGACTTTGTTTTATAATATGTATAGATTTTCTTCAAAATAAAAATAAAAATATTTAAATTATACTATATTATTTTTAAAAACTGGATGGCTAGATGGTATGCCATTGATTAAAACACACGAATAAGTACTAATTGATTTTATTGATAATATTTCTAGTTGAGGAACGTGTCTGTTGACCAGATCCCTGATGTAATTCTATTGTATTGTGTAACCTTCTCACATAAGATGCAGCAAGGATGAGGCGGAATCTCGTCCTTCTTTGCTACGTGAGACAATTCTTAAGGTTATTTTATCGATTCATCAAATAGATGTCTCTAGATCGGACTTGATCAGAATATCGATTATTTAAAATATCAAATGATTATTAAGCCTCTATGAAGGCACTACTAATTACAGTCTTCAGATAAATAAAGGAAAGAACGATTTAAGCAGGAATGATGAATAATTGTTAATCTATACACAGCTCCAGGAGGAGGAGATTCTCTTTATATTGCAGGATATTATCTATCATATAATAAGTAATAATGTAATTCATATAAAGTGTGCTAATCAATTAGGCGTAACTAGTGACCATGGTAATTTATGGATAAAAAAAAAACAGTACCAAAACAGTCCATGAAGGGTTTTGGGTTCAATACATGGTAGAGACTGTATTGTCTCTAGGACAACGGTGCAAAGTGGTGATATGTCCTAGGCAACGCTCAACCGCCAGATTTTTCTCCAATTATCCACTTTAGCCCCTGGAGGGTTCATTGATTCCACAGGGTTTATCAGTAGCTGTTAACGGACTAAATAATTTATCTGCCACAACCGAAGTCGAACCTGAAACCCTTAGTAATTGACACACTCAGCTAGCTCCGCTTTTTAATTTACTAATATAAAATAAAAATAAAGGACCAATAGATTTTCAGGTGTTGAAAAAAACCTTTGAAGTTCTTAACACCGTTGCTAGACATAAAAAAGCATATATAAGGGAGTAGATAACCATAAAACCATAAAAGATGGATAATAGAATAAATTATTAACCATACTAAGAAGATTTTTTGTATTAAGCATATTGCGATGGGTTTTTTTAAACTGTGGGTTGTCTTCTCAAAATATTTAAAAAAAAAATTAAATTCTGCGTTTATTTATTTTTATTTTTTACTATAATCACTAATAAAGAATGAACTAATGCGTGAAAATGTGGTTAGATGATACTATGTTCTGAAATTCTAATCCTAATTCATGTTTTTTAAACTTATCAAACCAGACATGAATTCATACCAATAGAAAAAAATGATTATGTTTCGGTTTCATTTTTCAATCAATGACGCCGCCTAGCAAGGACATTGGTTATTAATGTCAATACTACAAGGCGAAGATAGGCAAACAACATAATAAGAAACACAAAACCGAATATATGAAAATAAATAAATTTTTCAAACTCCTCGCAGGCCAGTGGTTTCATTAACTGATGCAGTCCGGGGATCTCATCTTGAACTACACCCCGAACATGAAATTTAAGTTACGTTAAGTTATATTTAAGTTACATTTATAAATAACTAGCTGACTCGGCCACGCGTTGCTGTGGCTGTTACAATAGTTTTAAAAAACATTACGTTAAAATTTGAATTTTAAAGAAATAATGAATGAATGAAATAATTAATTAAATAGATTTTTGATTTTACATTTCATTCATCTTATATCTAACTATAGTATTAGTTTTAACAGCATGTACAACATATCAAAAATGCAGCAGGCTAGAAAACAAAATAGTTTTGCAATAAAATAATCGCGGTAAAAAAAAAATAGCCTACATTTTAAGTTGGATAATGTTACATATAATTGCGAAATTGCATTATAATCAGTACAGGAGTTTTGGAGATTAGCCCGGACAAACATCGTGGCAGGATATTTTTACAAATACAGATATATAAGATTCCAGTTATTTGTTATATGATAGGAACTGAACTCGGAATCTATTGGACCTGCAGAGCTGCGGTTGGGCTCAAATTGTAGTAAATTTAATCTACTTTAAAAATGATAATTATGTTTTTTTTTCAAAAACGCACCGATTAGGAGATACAGGCCAACAAGTGAAAAAATTCCGACTTTTTCCAGGTTTTTCGCCACCGTAGGTTTCCCTCGTTATTTTTCCGGTTTTTGTCTCCATAAGAACCTTCTATGCGTTTAGCGAAAATATGAAGAAAAAAAATTGGTCGAGCCGTTCTCGAGTTGTGCGGTTAGCAACGAATTTGGCGATTCATTTTTATTGTATAGATTAATTAAGAACGAATACAAAAGGGATTGATAATATAATATTATTTATCATGACTTTTAAATATTTTATTTTTAAGAGAAAAGATTTTTCCAAGGTCGGGTTTCGAACCCGGGTCGGCCACGTCTTCGTCGTGGTGCTCTAACCAACTGTGCTAACCTGGCTCGTAACACGGCCAGGCAAATCTTTTGTCTTAAAAATAAAATATTTAAGATTTGCCTGGCCGTGTTAGGAGCCCGCTTAGCTCAGTAGGTTAGAGCACCACGGCGGAGACGTGGGTGACCCGGCTTCGAATCCCGGCCCTGGAAAAATCTCTTCTCTTCAAAATAAAATATTTAAAAATTATAACAATTAATAAAAAAATAAAAATTATTTATCATGCCGTTCAAATAAAAGTTGAAATTGAATTCTATAGTTCCTGAACTCAGCAGACAATAGGTTATGAATCTATGCCAGGAGTTATTTAATATTCTATTTTAAGTCTTTATTTTCGCTTTAATGGAGTTTGTTTTTGTTATTAAAGAGATCAGATGCTATTGATCGTATTTCTACTATCACTTGATGGGTCTGTATTTTTCAAGTTACGTACTACACAATAAAATAAAGATTTATTTTTTATACAAACATGGTGATTGGCATTCTCCTATCATTAAGAAAATTTTGGTTAACCGAACCACATATGACAACATTAGTTAGGATAATCGACGCTCTATTGTACATACTAGGCAACACTTCGAATAGACATGAGGAATTATTAATTTATTTTTTTAATTTTTCAATGAGAAAATTCTAATTACGCATTGACCTTCGAGTATATCCTTGCAAAACCAGAACAATAGCTGGTATTCAAAAGTAATGCATAATTAAACATTAGGAATTCTATTTTTTCGGCATTGACCCGATTTCAATAAGCAGGAATAACAAGGAAGGTATTCGTACTGACAAATGAATATCAATAATTGTCGTTTTTTTTAGGAGTTATCAGTGAAACATACCTAATGTCACATGTTTTGGAGATTTGGACAATATTTAACTTCCTTGAATAACTTTCTAAATTATCGATTATCACTTATGGAAAAAAAAATCTTTAAAAAAATTATAAAGAAATGTAAAATTTAGAATAAATATATAATAGTTTTCCGGATGTACACTACCATTGAACGAACTAACTCGGACGCTTGGCTGCGCACGGACTAACACCCTACGCAGAGTCAAGTATAGATTACTGTCATCACAGTACTGGAGTTAGTTCATATCTGCAATCACTGCTGACTACTGACACAGTCACTTATTCTTTTAGGTATGGGGTATTCCGTCTCTAACCTTCTACTTCACAGTTTTATTTAATAAAGAACAGTTTTTTTTCCTTGTTACAGCTTTGATATGAAAATAGTAATAAGAAACCCTTTTCTTTCTTTTACCAAAATATAGTACCTGAACTAGCAGCAACCTAACGAATAAAAAACCTGTATCGCTACAGCCATGAAGGATCTTGGATTCAGTACCTGGTAGAGACTGTTTCTAAAGAAAAATGTTGTGCAGGGAGGTAATTTAGCCTAGATTAGGCTCTAATCTCAGATAATTAAATGAATTATCTGCCACACCGGGATTTGGACCACAGGACCTTCCACACGGCAACTCAGCGCCCAACCACTGATGAACCTTAAGAATAGTCTACCAAATTTAACCATTTCAGATATTACTTTTAAAATAGAAAAAATATAATCGTGAATTATTAATTTTTTAACTGAGAAGAACGATTTTTAAAAATAAATTAAAATAATAAGAAACTACCACCTAGAATATCATACAAAAAATAATCAAATAAATAATATACGAAGGGTTTTGGATCCGGTACATGGAAATTTCATTGTTTCTAAGCCCACAGTTGTTCAGGAGGCTGATTTGGCAGATAGCTCAATCAAGCCCTGTTTCCCCAAATAATGGAGGCTGGGTGAGCCCCAAGAGGGTTCTGCAGTTCCAACATGGTCGACCAACATCAGTCAGTTTCGAACACGGGGTCTACTTTGGAATGAGCTAGGAACTCAATAGACCAGACGTTCTATACACCAAAGCTCTCCAGAAATGAAATTTAAAAATTATTGAAAATAATGCAAATTTAAAAGCATGACCGATTACATAATATATATATATGGGAGTGGAGTGGCTCAGTGATAGAGCACTGAGTTGCCATGCCGGAAATCCTGGTTCAAATCCCGCTACAGGCCACGATTTTTATTTAGTCTGTTTGCAGCGAGAGGTGGATCATATGGGATCTAAGACCCTCCTGGGGCCCGCCCAGCCTCTATAAAATATTATAAAAATATGGTACCCAAAATAAGGAGGAAAATCTGGCGGTTGAGCGTGACATAGGACAAGTCACATCCTTGCAGAACCGTTGTCCATGAAACAGCATAGTCTCTACCACGTACTGAACCCCAGACCCTTCGTGGGTTGTAGTGGTACAGGTTTATATATATATATATATATATATATATATATATATATATATATATATATATATATATATTTGATATAGATGTATTTGACAAGAAGTAAGATAGACCACAGTAGAATTTAACAGTTACATGACACAAATAGCTGTGACACGAACAATTAGGTCAATTAAAATTGGCTTTATAGTAGCTATAAACTGAATTCTAATCTTCTTTGCAATTAATAAGAAACAACCATCAACGTTCTTTGTTCCAGCGGAGAGTAATAATGTTGGACAATTTCCAACTTACATTCTTCTTGAAAGAAGTGACGAAGAAACGGGTAGGCGTGAAATGAAAGGGAAAATAAAAAAAAATAAAGGAAAGAGGTCAGTAATTAAAAACATTAATAGCTTTTAGTGATGGCGGAGTAATAACGGAGCCTAGTGGTAATAACATTTCCAAATTGAAGTCAAGAAAAAATGTATTAACAAAAACAAAACATGAAAACTTGTAACGAACTGAATTTTAAATGAAAATAACCATATTTTTCATTATATTAAAGTAATTAAAGTGCAATAAGGTTCAATCGATCGTAATTGAAATCTTCCGATTAACATTACAAATTGTTAAACAATATATTTATTGAAATTTACAATGGTATTATAATAGTAAGGGAGCGGAGTGACTCACTACTCAAGACTTTTATTTAGTCTCTTCGCAGCCGGAGATGGATCATGTAGGATCTTGGACCCTCCTGGGGCTCACCCAGCCTCTATAAAATATTAAAATAAGGTACCCAAAATATGGGGGGGAAAGCTGGGGGTTGAGCATGATCTAGGACAAATCACCTCCCTGCAGAACTGTTGTCCATGAAACAGCAAAGTCTCTACCATATACTGAACCCCAGACTCGTTCACGGGTTTAGTGGTACAGGTTTTTTTATTATAGTAGTGCAACAAATAAGTAGAATGAATAATAAATAAAGACATGTATAAACGTAAATATAGAAACTACCCCCCGGTAGTACTCGAATAACAAATTCAACTTAAAAAGCCACGAAGCCATCATCTTTCCAGACGCTTCGGAGGATTATCAGTAATTAAATAGGTTGCTATGTTTCAAACTAGTGGGTTTGAGTGGGAATAAAGTTTGTCATGAAAGGACTGGTATCGAATTCGAGCCAACTCAGTAACAAATGGTACATCATGGATGACTTAATTTCTAACAAAGTAAGGAGCATTGAGGATTTGAGGAAGGATTCTGGATTGGAAGGATTGGATACGAGATGAATTCGTTAGCTTAGTGGAGCCCCTAAGCTCTACACCCTACGTCCAAATGGGTGTATCATACTGGTCATCTATCTGAGTCTTTTGTAATTAATTACTAGCTTAGGCCTTTGTTTAGTAAGCGTTGAAGTATCCTGAAACGGCGAGCGAGATGACAAATGAATTACATGAATAAGACAATTACCGTTAATGATTTATGACATTATGTAGTGATCTAACGTCTTGAGCTTATTAAGTAGATTATACATAGACAAATAGAACAATCAGAAAATAAATTGTTATTCAATAGGTGGAAAATTAATGACAATAAATCGCAAGAAAATGACGAGGTGCTAGCAGAAAAAATAATCTACACAATATATAACGCTACAAGAGAAAGTTACACTCCCTTATCTGTGTAGTCATCACTCGTGATGGATTTTGACAGTAACTATGATATCAGTAACTATTTCCAGTTCCTCAATCATCTGATACATTTAACTGCTACTTTCTGTTCCACGAAACAACTATCGATTGATATGATGTTATAAGCTTCCTGTATTTATTGAAATATCATGTATCTTTTATCAGATTTCTTTAAAAATTATATGTTGCTGCCTGCCTACTAATCTAAAGGGACAGGACAGGTTGTGTTATATAAATTATATATTTTGTTACTGGCCTTCCATCGACTTATAGAATCTGAAGACCCTTCTGAGGTTCACACCAACCCTATATGGTGGGTATTACCCTTAATTGGGACTAAAATCCCCCCCCCCGGGTATCGATCCCGGGTGTCACATCACAATGATGAGTTAAAGTGGCTCTTCCCTCCCATTCGTAGACAATATTTCCTAAGTGCTTTTCTATACCAATCCATTAACTCGCAACACCTTTCATATATCTACAGCCTCCTCCAATTCAAATCCTCTGTCCAGCACCACAGATTTCTAGAACATAAAATGGTAGTCGAAATTTTCGAATACTATACTAGCCTTGCTAAGGTTGTGAGAAAGCTAAATTTATTTGAATAGTAAAATATTTTAACAAAAATACTAACTATACTAAAATTGAAATATTAAATAATAAATATAAATGGTTACAACAGAAACCACCGGTGGGCAAAGAGTCATTGCCAGAACGGCAGCGCATCAATCATGGGCCCCATCAAGACGACAGCCCGAACCACTGAGGGAGCCGGCGATGGTTTCGAAACCAATGCTCTGAATTCATTAGAGGCACGTATTGACAACGAGGTATTGACAAGGTTTTGTTGAATAGGTAAGTGAATGATATCGAATCACTTACTAGAACATAAACATAAATGGCGATAAAACTGGAAGGTTTCAAAATTATGATGGCAGTTATAGCCTGCTGATAGAAACAAAATGGACCACATTTTGTATTTTTTGGTGCGAGCATCAAGGTCCACATAAGTTCCTACAGGAACGCCTTTGCTCTATAACCAACCGTTTACGATATTAGTAAATAAGTTTTGGCTACTTTGAATTGGGTTCTGTTTGTTTGTTCATTTAACGTCACTTTATGCTGCTATGGCTAATCGGACGATGCTACAGTGGGAGGTCTAAATTTTGCCTATCCAGGTTTAATTAGATAGCGATTTTTAACGAGTACCTGACATCGTACAGGCTCGGGACCCCCGTTTAACGTCCCTTCCGAAGGACGGCGTAACTAAGGATTTTTTACTCCCTTAAAAAAATAGAATTGGGTTCTTATCTCCACAGATGATGGTCTTGAATAGCTGTTCTTCAACCATCTCTCCATTGTTGAGATTGATCTGCAAACTCATTCCAATATAAGAGTTTATGAAGGTGTTCGTGACTCGGAAGTAAGCAAATCGCACGCCCTCGGGAGAGATTATGAGGTATGTGTCCTTCATCCTCTGACAGCGTACTTCATCTCTTCCCCTAGACCATTACAGCAAATTTCTGCCATAAGAAGGTTGGCAATATTACATTAATGTTCCCTTAGGACACAAAAATGCTTGTATTGGTGCAGTGCATGCTAAAGAAGGCTGTAGATTTGGCCGTGATCACACTCAACCGCCAGATTTCCCAATAAATTAGGGCACCCACATTTTAGGGGCTGGGTGAGCCTCAGAAGGATCTCACAGAATCACAGGACTTTTAACAGAATAAATAATTAGCCTGCCACAGCCGGCATCTAACTAGGTCACTAGACATCATAAATGTAAGCAATTCAAAATTCATTTACAAAGGGGAATTCACTATGACGGAGTGATTTTGTTCTATAACCAATGTTATATATAGAATATTGAAACAACTGCGACATACAGACTACACAAACATTTACACATAACCTCTACGACTGTAAATTTTTCCACGCTTACAAACAGAGATAAGAACATTTCTCGTTCGCGGAGATTAATGGCTTTTACCTAAAAATAAAATATTTGAAAACTAAGAATTTAGGATGTTCTCGTATATCTTAAAAAATGTTATGGATTTGGAATAAATTTGGTTTATAAGGCTTTACTAAAAGCCATTTGGTGTTACTCAGTGAGCAATACGCCAATAATAAGAATATCCGATGTTTTAAAATAATGTCTATTTTTTCGGGAGAGGGGAGAGTAGGGCAGAAGCTTTTTCAATAAAATTCAAAAATTTCTAACAGGAGATACGTCGAAATAAATACAATCACATAACTGTAAATTTGAAATGAATACAAGTAAATACAATCAAAAAACAAAAACTTAAATCACAGAAATAACAAAATTAAAAAAAAAGAACATCATTCGAAATTTGCCCATCAATAAATTCTGCCACCCGAGATGGTCCCAGAACAGAACAATCGATCAAGGCCAATGTGGTCCATCTTACGTCGAATATTTCGGACAATATTTTATTTTTATAAACCTTGAGACCTTGTCTGTTCCCTGATGTAAACCTGTGCCACCGCAACCCAGAAAAGGTGTTTAGGTTCAGTAAAAGTAGAGACTATATTGTTTCTAGGACAACGGTTGTGCAGGGAGGTGATTTGTCCTGAACTACTGTTAACCTCCAGGTTTTATCCCATTAGGAGGTTCAGTCGATCCCAGAGGAACCGTATATGGCGGTAAACAGATTAAATAATTTGTGTGATACAGCTACTTAACCCCCCTCCAATGCATCTATAAAATAGAATAATAAATCGCTGTTTTAATAGAATAATAAATAAATATACAAAATCACAGTAACATTTCTTTAATTAACAGATTTTAATTATTTAGACACAGCCTCAATTAACAGTACCCGGTTATTTTCTTCACTTTACCGTTGCCTCGATCTCCCTGAGAAACTCCTTCCAGTTAGGACACGTACAGAATTCCAGGACACTGCTCTGGTGAAAGTGACACCCTCCGGGACATACTCCAGAGAAGGTCAGCCACCGAAATAAAGTCTCCTCAAAACATTTCTACCTGGCTCCTTCTGCAACTCGTTGATTCGTGAAGAAAAAAAAAATCTTAAACGCTTGCTACTTTCGATTGATTGTATTTTGTTTATATTATAGCCAATTATTTTATATAATTTAAATTAATGTTAAAAGTCAAAAAGGCACATTTATTTATTATTTCCAGCAGTGGAAGTATAGTCATTATAGAAACAATTCTATTTTTTTTTATTGATAATTACAACTGTATTACCATAATACAACAAATAAATAAGCAACGTGATACATAATGACATGAGCTAATGACAAATAGACAAATACTAGCTGGTAGTACTCAAATCACAAGTTTAGCTAAGAAGGTCACGTGGCCATCTTCTTTTCAGACGCCTCGGAGGGTTGTCGGGAAATGAAGAGGACTAGAGGGTTTGACTAGAGGACTAGCTTTGAGACTAGAGGGTTTGAATGGGAATGAAGTTTGTTATGAAAGGATAGATACCGGGTTCTTGGATGACTTTACAATTATGAATGACTTAACGAAATAAGGAGCATTGAGGATTTGGAACTGTAAGGATTGGATGCGAGAAGAATTCGATGGCAGGGGCGACCTGTGGTCTAGTGGTTAGCGTAACAAAGAACTAAACCCAAGATCGCGGGTTCGTAGCCCGGCAGGTAGCCCTAGGATTTTTTTAAGAGAGAAAAGATCCTTAGTTACGCCGTCCTTCGGAAGGGACGTTGAACGGGGGTCCCGAACCTGTACGATGCCAGGTACTCGTTAAAAATCCATATCCTAATTAAACCTGGATAGGCAAAATTAAGAGCTCTCACTGTAGCATCGTTCGATTAGCCACAGCAGCATAAAGTGAAGTTAAATGAACATAAGTTTAGAATTCGGTGGCCTAGTGAAACCACAAAATATCCCAAATCTACTCCGTAAGTCCAAATAAGTCTTATAATAGTTATGTAAGTTAAACAAAAATTAAATGAGAGCTTAGAATGTTTGTCTAGTAAGTGTCTGAAACGATGGGCAGTTTCTTGTCTTTTCAGTCCAGTAGGCAGATTCCAAGTTAAACGTTTGTCGAGGTGTAATCCTAAGTATTGTATTTGTTCTATAGGAGTTAATGGGATATTATTAAAGAATACTGGAGCACAGGAAGTCATTGGTTTCCTACGAAGGGTAATAATGATTAAAAATTGGATTTGAAATAATTTCTTTAATTTAAATATAATATAATAGAACTAAGGTAGAAATTTCTGGAATATTTCTAAAAATATTATCTCCCTCACTAGAAATGTTTGCAAGCTAAATATTCAAGAAGACAGATGGAAGGACTAAGGCTGACTAGCGAGCGCTATTAAGATAAGCCTCGGCCTTGGCCTACCGTTAGCACATCCTCCTGTCCTCCTTAAGCATCTCTCAGGACAATGAATGTTATTTAATTACGTCCTTAATTTGAATCCTTAAAATTTGAGGGAATGTACAAAAAAAATATGTGCAGGCTTGAAAAGGGATTAGAAAAGGAAAAATAAATAACCGGCATAAAAACAAAACAAATGACAGAACGAGAAAAAGGCAGTTTCTATTCCCATGATCGCTTTCTCTCTGAATTTATTATGTATATAAAATCCTATTATAATTTTGCTCATTATACTGTTAAGGTATTTTTAAATTATAAATATTTATTTAACTAACATTAATATACACTTTACTTTCTTTTTTTACTGACTCAAATTTTAAATTCTTATAATTCAATGCCAGTATCTCCTTAGTCTTCGGCCAACCACGTTCTTTGTTGGTAAGGTCATAATCGCCAGACCGAAATTTTCCAAACCAACGGAAGATTGTTCTTTCGCTCAGTGTCTTCACCGTAAACAATATTAATGTTTCGGAACGCCTCCTTGGCAGATGGAGTAAGTTTAAATTCGTAGAGTTTAATAAGAATTTCTGCGACATAATTTTAATTCTTATTTATTTTTAAAACGTTGCTTCACTTTCAAAAGGAAAAGTAAGACTGATTATGTAAAAGGATTAAATGATATTTCAAACGGTATACATAACATAATTGTTTGTGCACAAATAATCTAATCCCTAATGAAAAGAAAACTGTAAATAAACGAAACTGACATTTCATCCTTTACGACCCAATAATATGAATTAGTAAGTAACGCCAAAGGGCAATTGGTAAGTGATGTTGATCAGAGTAAACAAATTTAAAACAACATAAAATATCGTAAAGGACAGCTCAGTAGAAGGTGAACCTCAGCGGCTGTGCTGAGGGTCCCGGCTTCAAATCCGGCTATGGCAGATAAATTATTTAATCTGTTAACAGCCACGGATGGACACTCTGGGAACTACCGACCATCCTGTGGTTCAAGTCCTCGGCCGCGTTTGTTCGCGGTAAACTCAATAACTACTGCACGGATTTTCATGCGGTTTTCACCAATAGATAGAGTGATGCACCAGGAAGGTTTAGGTACATAATTTGTCGAGGTTTTGTGTAAATGGGTTGGAATATCGATGGGTTTCATCGAAGACGCTGCCTAATCCCTTAAAATTATCTAACGTGCAAGATAATAAATTCGTATATAAAGAAATAGTTGGTTTTGTTTTTATTTTTATAATTTCTATATAATAAAGTACATCAGCTGAGATGGGAAGAAAAAAAATCAATACTCCCAAAGAAGCCTAACCAACGATATTCGCGTGGTCCTGTCCTTAGTGGCCGGTACGTGATAAAAAACAAAAACAAATACATTACACAGACAAATTATGAAGGGATAATATGCCTTATTGCCCGAGCTAAGCTGGGGTGGGTCGCTAGTACTATATAACTTTATATGTATAACTTGATATTTATTTTCTATAAAGACAGAAAAATAACCGAAAAGGAGCTGATTACGGGTTCTTCCTGCATAAACTCATTCAAGCCTTACGTTTAGAATATCGCTTTCTTCGTGCCTATGGCTTCTTATATTTAATTCCAGAAGAACTATTTTTTAAAATTAAATTAAATTCAAGATCGCCCTTTGAAACTCCCTTTAAACTTTAATTTGACTTAAACATTTTTGTAGTTTAAGAGAAGGCTTAATACTAATTAAATGTAACGACCTAAACTATACTTTGTCAGATCATATTTGCTTCCATCATTTAATTAGAGTTAGAATGACTGAAAATATGTCTTTAATCTAATATGATGAATGCAGATTTATTAAGACTTTTAGATCTATTACTGTGATGATGGCGTCATCCGAAATGTCCTAAAATTACCCAGATTAATTACGATGAAGTAAAATAGGCAAATAAATTTTATTACCTAGTAAAACTAGTAATATTTAATCAGTTATAGCAAAAGTAGCAGATTCGTTCCAGGTAAACACATAAACGTTTACTCCAGGAAAACCTTTATCGAAATAATAAATAAATTGACGCCATAATTTGCAAGTTTATAAACTTTACAACCATGTCGTAAGAATTGTTGAATTAAACATTCTCTGACTCTTCAGGAGTCGAACCAAGGTCGCTCGGATATTCGTTTGGCCGGTGTCAAAGTAGCAAGGCCAATCTAGTGCAGTCCAGATAATACTGCATTCTTTCCATGCTGATAATATTTTGGTCAGAGATATCGTCCCTGCCATTTCCAACTATCGAATGTGAAAATCGATACTTTTGAGGAGAATTAAAAAAAAGAAGTTTCAAGGTTCAATAAAATAGTCAAACCAATGACATTCGTTTTACATTGTTTTTTTGACTGATAGATGCATCTATATGAATTTTATATCAATTATCAATCCTAAAGCAGCTGCTATAAGTCGAAAACGAAAACTGTGTTTTTTTCACACTCGATACTACTCGAGAAAACCTTTGTTATGTAAAAAAAATATATATATAAAAAAAAAAAAAATAAAAAAAATATGATCAAATAAATATAACATAAAATACAATCTGACAAATGAATATCAATAATTGTCGGTTTTTTTAGGAGTTATCAGTGAAACATACCTAATGTCACATGTTTTGGAGATTTGGACAATATTTAACTTCCTTGAATAACTTTCTAAATTATCGATTATCACTTTTAAATTTTTATTGTAAATTCTTTACCTTTTCGTCCTTATTTTGCCAACAAAACTAAACTACAATGGTGTATTTAACCTCATTTGATACATACGGAATCGTAGCAAATGCCCAAATTTAGCAGGGGAATACGACATATATACAGCGCCATATGTATGCATTCTCAATTTATAATTATAAAAAGACGTAAATTTCCATGATTCTACAGATTTCCTGATGTGTTTCCAACAATTCTTTAGAGCCATGTTCATCCCAGATACCCGGATGCAATTCACGTAAACACCTGAACAGTTTAGCTTGTAAAGGTTACATGCAAATTTTATATATTTATTAACCTAAGGGGAAATCCTAACACGATTACTTTTTATTAAATAATGTAGTAACCTATTTGGTAGATTAACAATATTTTTCTTAAAATACATATAAAAATAAAAAGAAGATTTTCAGATTTCATTTTGAAAGGTTATGTATGTATGAAGTAACGAAAAAGAGCCTTAGGAAATTAATTTTGTTTTACCTGCTCCAATTCCGATACAGACAGAATTTTATTTATAATTCTTTTTTTTTTTATAAAATCAAACGAACTTGACTGTTTTCTTAAAACAATTGACCAATCCAGCAACCAATCATAACCTTACCAGTCTTATTTATAGTAATTCAAATCGATATAGATATTTTAACAGATTTATATAAAAAATTCACATGAGGAGAAATCTTAATAATGTCATAAATGTCAAAGTTTGTATGTCTGTCTCTCTTTCACGCAAACGCAACTACTGAACGGATTTATATGAAACTTTACAGTAATATAGATTATACATCAGAATAACACATAGGCTCTAGCAAGCGCGGATTTGGGGGGCACGCCCCCAACCGACAGTTTTTTAGGTACTGTGGAGAATGCATTATAGTACATAATTAAAGGCAAATCACGTGAACATAGTTGTTAAAATAACACAGAACTTGAGTGAAACTATTTGTTTTGATATCTTACTAATATTATAAATGTGAAAGTTTGTATGTTTGTCACTCTTTTACGCAAAAACTACTGAACGGATTTCGATGAAATTTTACAGCAAGGACAGATTTATGTGGGGCACGGGGGCATGTGCCCCCCCCCGTTATAGTACATAATTACAGGCAAATCAGGAACTTAGCAGCTTGAAATTTGTAGATAGGTTCTTTGTATAGTTTAAGAAAGAAATTTGGATAATTCCACCCCAAGGGTTCCCCCTTTAATATAATAGGGGTTCAAATATTATATGGAATCCGTCAGTTTTGAAGTTGGACATCTGAAATTTTGGATGTACGAGTAACTTATTTTAAAAAAAAAATAATTAAATTATTTATTTTAAATGATCTTTCACGAAACTTTATGTGGCAGACCAAATTCCACGCGAAGCCGCGGGCATAAGCTAGTCAGTCACAAAACTAACACAATGCCTTAGTAAAAACACCAAATTATAGATACAATAAATCATCAATAACAATCAAGAAAATCAGCTGATCTTAAGTTTAAAAATTTTAACAATTGATTTTTGCTTTGTATATTACTCACTTTCTAAATCAGATTTTTTTTTCTCAGACTTAGAATCAATCAAATTTAACTTGATTCGAATCCACAGTCTTGATAAAAAAAAAGGGACAACTGAAGATCTTTTTTCCTGGTTTCAATTTTCTTTTATGAAGTTTTCGAAAAAAGCATTTCCTTGTTTGCATCGTTTACTTAGTTCGATGTTTATTTATCAAAAACTTTGTTTTAATTATTGATGACCGTTTCGCGGATTCTGCAACTTCTCCTGCTTTGAGAATTTCGACATTTTGTTATAGAAGGCCTCCATGATTTCGTTGTGCTTTTTCTTCTTTCTTTCTTCGCGATAGGTGATAAGTCGGATTTCTTTTCTGCAACCTCTTCGTCAGAAACAGAAGAGGGAGCTTCTTCGAGTAGAGGCAAGCGTTCTAGAACTACTGTGGGAATTTTGGACTCAATAATACCAGTGTTTATCAAGTCCTCGGTTTTATTCGTATCCTCGCTTGATCCGAGATCTAGAAACCCGTCGTTCAAAGACAGCTTGGAAGCATACCTCCTCTTCCTTGGAAGAATCTTGACAACCACCGGAGGAGATGCTTGAGGAGTGTTTTGAGGTTGCATTATGTTAATCGTCAACAGCATTGAATTTCTTGTTGCTGCCAATGAACTTCTTCCTGCCAAGGAATTTCTGTCTCTTGTCGAAATCCCTTCGTCAATGGATCTCATGTTGTCGACTACCGAATCTCTTCTTTCTGAAGGTCTCTCATTTCCTATCGCTTCTTCGTCAACGCTTGCAGTTTGGTACACATCGGGAGCAGATTCTTCCAGTTCATCACTGAGTCTCCTCTGCATCGAAGGCTTTACTGAATAGGATACCTCTTCGGCTCCACTGTTCCTCATTTGAGCAACGTTTTGTGTCAGTCTTGACCTACGTCCCAGCCTGCTAGTAACAATATCGTCGCATAGTTCTTCAGTTATTGGGGAAAGATGGTTTATTTCTTGTAAATTATTATACGTAGCACCTGGAGATTTTCTTGGATATAATATTCCAGGTTCAAAATTATTGCTACGCGTTACGCGCTCAAGCGGCATAGGACAAGTCTCTGCGTACTGAGCATCAGACAACCATTCATTTGGGGTGACATTCAACATTGATGATGACATGCCTCTTGTATCGAGAATGCCATCGACTCTTCTCCCGAAACTCGAACATTCTACTTGTAATGCCCATAACGTATCAGATAATCTTTGGTTCTTTTCCAGCAAGCAATTTCGATCCATTAAGGTTTCATATAGTTCCCCTTTTAAACTCAAATTTTGGGAAATGGTATTGGAAAGATCTTCTTTAAGCCTTTGCATACTCAGCGCCATATCCTTGTTCAAATCCTTCAACAATGATAAATTCTTTTGTAGTGTGGATGAAGAATTATTGTTTGATTTCGGTTTATTATTCTTTCTCCTTGAGCTCATTATACCGTTTATGATTTTTATAAATCATTCAATTACATATGATTAATAAATTTAAAAATAATAAAAAAACAGTAAATTAAATAATTAATAAAACCAAACTAGATTTCCAGTTCAAGTATTACCTTGTTGGTTTGAACAACTAATTATGAACTGTATCATACAAGAATAGAATCCTTGCGAATCTTCAAAATTATAACCCGGATATTAAAACAAACTATTTAGACAAACATTAATATGGCAAGATTTATTCGATAGTTGCAGCTCTAGACCTGAATCATCTCACGATTCGGAATAAATTAGTCAGTCCTAAATACTAAAGAAGATCTGAGCGACGTTAACTTGTGCCTATCGTTATGATTGAATAATGACCTATTCGTTCCATTCCAAAATCATTAATCACATATGAGATACACTAAGATACCATGTCCAACTTTAAGGAATATATGAGTGGAAAATAGTTCACTGGATAATTCTAACGATGGATTGAATTGGTCAGGGGGCGCAGTCAAAGATAGCAGAACTTATTTTTTAATTGTACAAACGTTTCGGCCTACGATGTAGGCTTTCTTCAGGGCAAACAGCTGGTGTGGTGGCTTGTCAAACTAATATTTCTCAACTGACCAATAATCTTTGACTGCACCCGTTGACCAATTCAATCTATCTTTAAGGAACATAATATAACGTTTACTAATTTCCTTTAATAATGCCCCACTTATCCGTTTCAACAAACCTAAGACACGTGACTTCGTCTTTACAATAAGCTAACAACATGGAATCATCATAAAAAACTGCTATGTATACATACGTTATGTGTAGAAACGTGTACAATTACCACCCATATGGGGTCTGGGATTCAGTATATGGTAGAGACTATACGTTTTCTACGACAATGGTTGTATGTTGATTTTCCAAGATCACGCTCAGCCGGCAGGTTTATTCCACATTTAAGGGTACCAACTTTATAGAAGTTGGTCTGCAGATCCCACAGGGTCCAGCCTAGATCATTAACAGATAAACCATCAACAGTTTCTTTTAATCTATTCTCACCACCTAAAATTATAAATGTACATTATTACAAAACAAAAGCAATTAAATACGACATTTTCCAATTAAAATATAATATATGTTACAATATAATACAAAGTCAAGTTTAACCTGGCTTCACAATAAACTACAAAAAAAAACCTGTACCGCTACAACTCAGGGGTTCAGTACATGGTAGAGACTGCACCGTTTCATGGGCAACGGTTCTGCAGGGAGGTGATTTGTCCTAGATCACGTTCAACCGCCAGATTTCCCCTCCTTTTATAACACTTTTTAGAGCCTGGGAGAGCCCCAGGAGGGTCCTCAATCCTATATGATCCATCTCCGGCTGCAAACAGACTAAATAAGAGCCCTGCCTGCAGTGGGATTTGAACCAGGATTTCCGGCATGGAAACTCAGTGCTCTAACACTGAACCACTCCGCTCTCAAATAATTACCAAGTATTCTGTAATAAATTTGAACATGTCACTAGACTTTAAAACAAAAAAACTATTCTTACAAAGTATTGGAATTAGAAAAAAAAATAGCGGAATATCATTTATAAACTATGTTTTATGATCAAAGGATGGTTTCTTCATACGCTACTTAAACTATTTGTTCAGCCCTGTTACGTTAATCCTAAAATATATTCAGTTACATTTGAACACTAAGTAATTAGCTGAAACAGGTTAGTTAGTACATAACGGTTATTAGCAAGTTTAAAACCCTAATTCGCAAATTTTTACATAAAACATTATCTGTTAACATACGTTCAAGGAAGGACGTTTTGAGGGCCGGATTTACAACCCAGGAATGTAAAAGGATTTCAATAATAGATTTTTATTAAATTCATCGATATTAACGTCCCATAAATTTTTCTATCATTAAAAAATATATATAAAATTATGGCAGGCTCGGAAAAATACATCATAAATAATGCATGCACTTTTTTTTTTTTTACCTACTTCGAATCACATGAGAATATCTTCGGATGGATAAATGATATTTAACCTGATTTGGAAGATGCATACTAGTTAAACTAGCGTTTCATTTATTGTAGTGGGAAATTGGAACATTTTTAACGCAATTACGGCGTGAATTGGTAAATCTTATTAGTAAAATATTATTACGCTAGTAAAATATTATTAATACGCTAAGCAGAGTATCCTAATGCATGTCGTTCATAAAGATAGATCTTGCGTAAACGGTGAGATAGATGCACTGTATTCGAACAATGCAAAATCATGACTATACTATTATATATAATATCACGGCTATATTATTGTTGGAACTGATCTCAAAAGTTGATCCAAACTAATCTGTCAAAACCTAAGTACTGATAACCATTTATAGCAGTAATAAACAAGTTCCAGCTCCAGTCGTATCTGGAAAAACTAAAGAGCTACAATCATACAATTGCCTTATGTTTAGTGAAACAGTTCTTATAAAATAAGGAAACAGGAAAGAAATTTGTGCTCTGAAAGCATTACTTTTATAAGAATTTTTTTTATTCAAGTAAATTATGTTTTGTTTTGTTTTACAGACAGAAAAACCAAGAGGACAATCATCAATAAAAAACATCAAATAGACGGACAATAGAGATTGCCTAATGAAGTGGTCTATCGGGAAAATGAATCAATAGTAGATACAATGCGCAAAAGAAGATTTGCCTTTTTCAGTCACTTATCAATATTATCAGAGAAGTAAAACAATTATTCCACTGCTTTTGGAAAAATAAAACCAACAATAAGTGGTCCATAGAGGTCCAGGATGATTTAAAAGAGTTTAATTTAACAATGCGACAAATCGGAGACATCATACAATCATACAATTGCCTTATGTTTATTGAAACAGTACTTATAAAATAGGGAAACAGGAAAGAAATTTTTATAATATTTTATTGAGGCTGGGTGAGCCTCAAGAGGGTCCTAGATCCTATATTCCTATTACGGTTGCTTAATTGCTTCGTTCGATTCATCTTTGGGATCCCGAGAGATGCTCCGGTGACCCGATATTACGAAGAATTGAAATAACTCTACCCTTCCTACCGCCGTAAGTACGTCCTAGCATCTTTCCTTTACCAAGTTATCCTATCCCGCCGACCATCTTACATTTTCGATCTATTTCAATTCAAAACCACAGTCCTCTCTCGCAACACCCGTTCTCGGCTCTCTGATCTATATACAGCATCCCACCGAACTGCAGCTTTTGACAGAGCTTTCCTTATCCGATCCTCCTCCCTTTGGAACTCTATACCTTCTTCCATTCGTCGTTCCAATAATCTTTCAACATTCAAATCCCGTATATTCCAGGACCTATTATCCCCACAATTCCCAAAAAATCGAAAATAGTAGGGGATCAGTTTTACTTAATGTTCTCTTTATTCGATGAATGAATGATGTTTTTTCATATACATTTGTGTGTGTTATTATGTATTCATATATATGAGTGTGTGGAATTTAAACCACGTACATATGTATCATTAATGTCACAGAGAATGATATTATGAAGAACTGTTGTGAAATATGGTCCACTATTGTTTCTTATTCTAATGTTTCTCGGTAGATGGACCAACGAATTGACAAAACAGTATGTCAGACGTTTAAGAGAACTGTACTGCCAATGTTATAGATTCAAATGAGCCTACTATAAGACTTGTTTTCAACTGCTTGCCATTGTTTAAACGCGACAGCAGACTATAGCATGTGTAATGAGGGAATCGTAAGCACCCTTTTGAGTTCATACTATAAATTCAACTTTCAACGTCATGCTATTTTAGGTTAAAATTAATACTGAAATACAAACAAACTAAATAAAACAAAAATATTATTTATAAAAACTCTTATATGCATGAAGTGTGATATGAAGAAACAGGGCTAGCTAATGTTGCTGTACCTTCTCTCAGCCTATCTAAATAAAGTCAACAACTGTAATTCTAAGTAAATATCGTAAACTCAGTTTAATGACTGATTCGAGGTCAAAACGATGTAAAAGCAGAGACAATTTTTTTTTCATAACCTAAAAATATAATTTCGTTTTATATTTGGCACCAGGAACAAATGCCTCCTCGATCGACTCTAAGTAGATGTTATAATCTATTATAAAGTTGGCTAAAAGAAGAGATGAGTGCTAAGCCACTTAGATGAAGTCATAGTCCGACCGACTGAGCGATGATGCACTTGCTTCTCAATGTGTTAGTTCACTCATCAACAAAACAACATGGCATCATAACATAGGTTACAATGCAGAGCTCCATGGAGGTTACATCTCAATGTAGCCACCCTTGACAACCTACAGTGGTACTGATATGGGGAAGTACCCACACCTGGATTTTTCTCTATCTTGTGCTAAATAATAAGTGTTAATATGGTGAAATATCGTATTTTAAGACACATTTTATGAAAACTTAACAGGTTAAAATTGCTAGATAATAGGTTTTTTGTTTTTCTCTTTATATTTGTATTTACACCTGTCAAGTAAAAACAATTGACAATCAGCAGATTGGCTGACAGTAAAATAAAACATAACGAAATGAAGAAGAACAATACCCAGCGGTACCTCTCCCGTCGCTTTATTTAATTTACTATGATAACAGATCCCTCATCCACGTTCTTTTTAGTCTTCTTCTAGTGTTCCAGGCATGATAGTCGTGGCCATAAATGGGTTTGAACGTTCGTGTAGTTTTTCTTGAAAGCGCTTATAGTATGTTCTTATGTGGATAATAGTTTATTCCAATATCTGAAGCAAGCGTAATACAATTTTTTCATTATAATTGGACTGCGCATGATTTTTAACTTCACAGTAATGATAAGAAAAATTAACTCTTAATATTCTAATACACAATTCTATTAAAAATTGTGAAACTTATCTATTGTGAACATAAATAAATCTGTTGCGTTTCAGGTTCATTTTAATTTTTAAATACATCTAACCTTTTTCATATGTTTTTTCTTTGGTTAGGAAGTATAAACAAATAAGCAACGCCAAAATAACTTGATGACAAACGCAAAAGATAAAAGACGATTGTTGATATCACTATAACAATCTAGCTGCCCTTTTTAGAATTAAGAAGTAGCTTAATGCCTAAAGGTCGAACATAACCATAATATAAATACCTAGTCTACATATTTTTATAGAAACTCTAATGGATACTCCATATCATTCCACACAAATCTTGAGCTATTTCTTTTAATATTATCCATATACATGACTATTATAAAAACTATTTGGGCCAAAGGAATAGGGCTTTGAGGATCCACTAAGCCATCGAATTCCTGTCGTATCCAATCCTTACTATTTTGCATAGTTTGACAAACACCATTCCCACTCAAACCCACTAGATTCAATCCTAGCAACCTCTTCAATACCCGATAATCCTCTGAGGCGTCTGAAAATAAGATAGCCACCAGACGTTTTAAGTTGAATTTGCTAATTTTAGTACTACGAATGAGTAGCTTCTCTACTTGTCTTTAAACATACCATTATGTATCACTCATTCTTCAAACCATTATTTAATTGTAGTTATTATTACAATACAGTTCTAAATTTCACAGAATTCGTACTAGGTATGATTAAATATGACCATAACTTACATAAAGGTACAGTCTATATTGGGAGAGTACAATTCACCTATTCAGAAACAAGGTCATCGAAAGCACGACTGCAATCCTCGAAGAGGAAACAGGAAGTGACGATATTCTTGGAGGCTGAGCATCCCCTGCCCCTGCCGCACTACAATTTATGCAGCATTGGTGAATGACGAGGACTACATCCGCAGTTAGTGAACAAGAGGATAATTACACCTCGTGCAAAACTAACATCTTGCGCAATAGCGAATACCGGTTTTAAATACTGGTCACTTATACCAAATTCCTTTGAACAGTATGGTCGGTGTATATTCAATTTTATTTCGTTATGCTTCTGAAGATTGATTTGAAATGAACCATAGATCTGGCTTAAAGAGATTTTTTGGATGGAACCTAATGGCGTTAAGTAATGGAGATATCAGATATTAACGAAGAATTTGTTTATAATTGTTGATTTATAACCCCTGGAGTTTGCCACAATGCTTCCTTGTTGACAGCAATGTAACTTCCTTGACCTACCCTCTTCTTTTATATGTATATTTAACAGCTCTAAAATATTGTAAGATAGATAACTATGATATTTTATCCATTTTATCTGTTCTCTAACTAAATCTATGACTAGAGTATAGAAATAGAGGAGAGAACAGATAGTATGACAGAGTATAGACAGTTAATAGTATAGACTTGAGAGTAGTCAATATGTTAGTGACAAGTTATAATGTCCATAGTTAGTAATTTCTTAATAGTCAATATAGTCAATTCATATCAAAAAGTCTCTCTGTACATTAATGTTATATCATTACATTTGCAGTATTGTTTGACTTAAGATATTGTAGTACTTTCGTAAATCGTTGTAAACATAAATTTGACCAATTTTATCCTTCAAAAGAATACAATATTAAGCTGACCTCAAATTAAAAATATAGTAGACTTTTTTATAATATGTATATTGCAAACATTAAGGCGTATAATATAGGTCGGATTAAAGCCGTAGTTGCTGAGAATGTTAATTCTTCGCCTTAGCAATTTAATTACTACTGCAGCACTAATTCGAATCACCCTTGGGAGCTTAAAAATTTAGTTCATAATAAATTTCTACTTCTTCACTCTGGCCAGATTATTATAACTCGTCCTGTTCTTCTTAACAGAAGTAGAAATGGACGCTGAACGCCATTAAATAATAATAAATAAATAAAAAAAACTCGTAGAGTTGTTTTGAAACATGTGTGTTGAATAGGAGACGGAGGGAGAAACGATTGTGATTGTGATGCTGTGCAGGAGTTGTGGCTTCTTCAGTTTACTCGCTTTTAGAATTCATTAAAACAAACAAAGGAGCTTAAACGGTTTGAATAAAACCTTTGGAAATAAACTTCTACTTACCAACCATTTACATTTAACTGTTTATAATTAATAGTAGGACGTATAAATATGGAGAAGAACATAGTCCCGGTGGAGATAAAAAAGAAAAAAACCTTAAATAGTGAAACTATTTATCAGATACCGACATAGGGTATCTAACCCCACATAAGGGCGTATGGTACCCATTCTCCAGGTATTCCAATCAAGATCATAAAGTATGCGAATGAGGGAAACTATATGATTGATATTATGTATCAAAGCATGGGAAATGGTATCAATAATTTACATTTTTATTGCTCCAATGACTTAAATTCAAATTGCATCTTTTACCAAACTATTTTCTTCCGGTAATTTTGTTTTTTTTTTCAAGCCCCGTTTAAGTTACCTCAGTACTCACATCGTATCATCGAAGAAATGTTACTTTTATTCAGAATTCAAACAGAACAGCTACAGCCAAGAACGGTTACGAATAACGTTTCATAGATCAAAAATATTTAGATTGAAAACTACCTGATACAAATTTTAGAACTCTAATTTTATTATTTAACGTCAACCTAAATTCTTTTTTGGCAGAGTAGTCAGATATAAAAAATAGTTTTCATAGTTCCTGATGAGGAGAGGGGCATTTTCGGATACAAAAATATAAGTCTTTGACCCCGTTTCTAACCGATCCGAATCACTAGCTGAAAAAAAATATATTAAGGAAATTTTTGAAATCGAATCACAATCAATCTAAACAAATGGTCTTACCCATCAATAAAAAAACAAAATGTAACATAAATGAAACAATTTAATTCTGGATAAATAAATAAGTATTTGCAAAATACATCATAAAAGCTATGGTTTAATAATAAAAAAAAAAAAAATACAAAATCTTTTTTAATGAGGCACTTTTGAATATATTTATTAGCGAATCTAAATTAAAAAAAAATATATATCTTCTTCCTCAAGCGCCAACAAAGCCGATATCGACGGAGTGCGATGTGATTGATGCGGGCGGTAATCGATAGGTGAAAGCGTGAGTACATCCATCCCAAACAACAAACTATCTTTAAATGGAAATAATCTTTTGTATGTAATAAATAAAATAATTTGTTTTTTTGCTTTCAATACATAATATACGAAATAAACACAAAAGTAAAGCTTTACTCAAAAGATGGTGAATTGAATCATCATAAAAAACAAAAAAATTAGCCTAAACTTAAAAAAAAAAAACCCTACTCTTTTAATGTTAAGGGCCTTAACACTTCCAAAGCATTCAGTCCTCGTTATCATTAACTATAATGAACCGAACAAGAGGCATAAACGATTTTCAAGTATACTTAAAAAGCATTCTTTATTATAACCATCAGAGAGAAAATGCATTCTTTACACAGCTTATGATCCTCATGGCACAAAGATGATCCGTCATAAAAATGAGCCTCACAAAGAGCACCTAACTCAAAGCAGTTTTCACAAAGAGCTAAACGTCTATTCTCCGAGTAAATGACCAGAAAAGCTGTACATGCATCAAGTTATGACACCCTGCATTATCCGCTGATGACACCCGCAACTTCTCGAATAGGGTCGGCACACTTTGAAAGGTCACCGATCCTGATTCGAGATGCCACAACCGTTCTTCCTGTACTCCTTCCCTTCGCAGGATCAGATCGGACTCTTCGGGAATTCTGCCCGACCTCCAGGCAGGATATGAGCTTCTATTAACGGCACTCTGCAGCTCTTTGTGTTCCCGAACAGAGGCGCTATTGTTCCCTATTTAGAAATGGAAGTACGTGTCTAAATGGCAGGGAATCACAATTAGTTATGAAAAGAGTTAACAAATATATAATGGGTATTATTGAATAAATGGCTGGCTCAATAGCCCTCACAATTAACCTAGAAAGGCTTATGTCAATTTATGTTTTCTTGGTATATTATACAACTGACTAACTTTAAAACAAAATAATAATGTCATGTTTCATGTACAAATAACAGAGAATCATTAATGAAATAAAACTTACTAAATAAAATAAAACTCTTAAATCCAATGGAAATTGGCAGTATTAGAATTTTCTATTGCTACTGTAGAGTTTTTAAAAATATATTATGTTTCATAGTTACGAATCAAGACGATTTTAATACCGTTATTTCTGCCTTGGTTGACACCAATGAAGAATATGAAAATAAAATAAAATGCACCGATACAAAAATATTATTTTGTTATGGTATAACAAATTTTTATGAAGGCTAAACAAAAACATTCTTATGATCAGAAAATATTGATAGCATGCAGTCCGAATCATCTATAGTTCCGGCTATCGATCTTGAAAAGCACAACGAGGCCTAACAGGATAATAATAAACATGCTATTTTAATCTATTACTTTTACGAAATTCCTATCGTAAAAAATGCGCACTTTCATTATATTTTATTTGCATGATGAAATAACCAATAAACCAAAACTAGCCTTGAATTATTGAACAAACAAACAAAAGAAAACAGTTATTTTTAATGGATAAACAAAACAATTGGACATTACAGCGAGAAGCATTACTAAGGTTATTTAAATCCTCCGTTTAACTGTCATAAAACCTCTTTTCACTTCATCAAATGTTTTGTCTAAGTTTTTAATATTGTATTTAAATACACATAACTTATTGACTATAACTATTTATTGTTATAACAATCTTAACAGCCAACAATATGTATCTAAACAAAAAATATAAAAAATTTTGTTATAAGTGACACTATCTGGAACATTGAGAGTAACCAAGTAAATAAGGTAATAAGGGGCATAGGGCAGGTAGCTTAAAATGTCCCTTAGGGCCGGTTGCACCAACACCGGTTTAAACTGAGATTAGACGATCTCAGTTTAATCTTAGATTAACAGTTAAACTCCAGTTCTCTGAACACCCGTTGTTGGAGTAAAGTTTACTTTAAACTGCGTTTAAAAGGGAGGTTACACTTAGGTTTGTTGTTTTGTGCCGTTTTCAACAGGTAATACTACAGTTTTTATCCAGTTCAGAACTAAATCTTCAAATTGAAACTGAGAAAGAACGATATTAAGGGAAGTCATTTTAACTATGTAGTTGAGTTAACATAAAGATTAACAATTAAAAACTGAATCACTTGATTTATTATGAAATCGTCATCTATTCATTTCAAATTTCATCCATAGAAACCAATTATTGATAACCAAACAATTTCCCAATAATTATTAATGATGAAACACAGTAACTTGTCTTTCCATTTGTTTTTTAAAAACGGCAAGTGCTTTCAATGACATTTCTGATGCTCTTCAGGCCAAAGACACTTGTTGATCACTCACCATCATTTACGTTTGGTAATCAGAGACAAACTTTACCTCTGATTGCCAAACGTAAATGTGGTTTGAAAGTTGAATGTTCGAAACCGAGGGTCTAATTACATCCAAAACAACTTGAACCGTGCTTTTTGAAAGTCTAAATCTGTCAAAAAATTCTTGATTCGACCATTGGAGAAAATGATTCTGTCGAGCACGAAATACTTTTGTACTCATCAACGAATGAGCAACTAATTGAAAAAACTCTTCGTCATCTGCCAAATCGTCAATGTCTATATTGCCAACAATATCCATTTCTTGAAAAATAAATAAATAACAAAAATTGAAAACAAAGCCAGTAAAGAAAATTAAAAACAAAACAAAGCCAGTTAAGAAAATTAAAAACAAAACAAAGCCAGTTAAGAAAATATAAAAACAAAGCCAAGGACGACAAGAAGTGAAGTTTGAAATGTGAGAATATAACCTTACACGAGTTTAATGTAAACGAGGTTTAAACGGCCATGTGTGGCCGGTAAGGTTTAAACCTAGATTCGAGTTTAAACCTACTTTGTGCAACGCGTAATAATCGATTTAAACTGAGATATCGGAAATCCCAGTTTAAACTAGGTTGGTGCAACCGGCCCTAAGGGTTTATTTTTTTTATTCTTAATATAATATAAGATACAGAGCGGCAATCGTAAAGTCTTGCGTCGGCAAGAAGCAGGCCTTTTTTAATTTTAGATTTTTTACATACATAAAAATATGTACATAGTTTAAAAGAAAAAATTCCGAACCTTATTTCACTGCATTCTGTATTGAAATAACAGCCCTAAAATCGGAATATTGGAATAAGATGTAGCTGGTTTTAATTTTTTTAATTATAAAGAAGTCAGTAACAGTGGCTTTGTGATATCCCAGTTCTAAAACATATTTATAATTTAACTGATCGTTCACAACCAAGGAATAAACAAAAATTAGTTTCTCAATCAATTACCTAGCAACCCCTATAAAATATTACCTCACTATAACCTTTTTCTAAGGGTGTATAATAATACTAAAAAAACCTTTAGTCCAAATTCATATATTGTATCTATTTTCTATAGACGTTTCGACCTAAATGGTCATTTTCAATCTATAGGTTTTGTGATCAACAGTATAAAAACTCTGTCTGCAAAAGATCAAAAAGAAAATTCAAAAATCATAAAATTTAACATGGTAAAACATTTTTTTATATATAAAACAACAATTTTCTTATCGCTTAAATTAGTTACATAACTATACATAGTATCGTCAATATGTATTCCACAATTATTATAATTTCTACATTGTTATTGTCCTTACAATAGTACATAATAGATACCTTTTTCTGCAGATTAATAGGTTGCATATTAAAAAATTAGCTGGGAGTGTTCTATCCCATAGTCAGTTGCTATACTAAATGAGTGGAGCTGGTACTTTGTTCAGTCCGGATTAGTAGATGATAATAATGGATTATTATATTTTATTTATTACGTATTAATTCTTACCTTAAGTAAACTAAAATATGAGAGGTATTTTTTATATATAAAAATTCTTTTTATTATAAATATTAAGGATTATCTACTGGTTCTACTTTATATATATCCGAAAAAATTATTTGTTTAAAATTATTGTATTTAATAGAAAGATTTAAGGATAAGTGTATGGTGTGTTAAAAGATTAAAAGACTTTTATTTATATTTTAATGCATAATTAGGGAGCTGATAATTTGTTGAAATTAATTTTTATTTTTTTGTTCTTTTAATTTAAAAAAAATGGAAGACAGAATATTTTGACAGATCTCCTCCTTCCTTTTTGTCGTTTACAATGTAATTAATATTATCATTAATATAAAGTGCTTCTAAGCATTTGCGTTTTATTGTATTTCTCTCCCAATGCAATATTATTATGGGTCTGTCAAAATTAAATGTGTGGAGTTCTTTTTTACTATGGTTTGACAATGAGGTGTTATTTTTAGATGTAGGTTTTAGGCTGTTTTTGTGATAATAGAATCTATTTTTTAGGTGTGTACTTGTATGTCCAATATATTGTTTGTTACAATTTTCACAATTTAGGTTGTACATTATATTTGTGTTTCCAGTAGTGGTGTTTTGTCTTTTTGACTATTGATTATGTTTTTTATTGGGTTTATGGTTTTGTGGGCAATTTTGATTTGGGATATATCGTAATTTCTAAAAGTTGGTGCTATTGTTTCTGATAGACCTTTTATGTATGTCAAGCTTATATATATTTTTATATCTGGTTTTATTTCTGATATTATGAGTTTGTCTGAATTATGTGTTATAGTATTGTCTATTGATGGAGTATGATTGTTTTCTATTTGGAAATAGTTTGTTATTTTGGTTTGAGGAGGTTTAGTTGATAAGTTGTTATTACTGCTTTCAATGTTTGAACTATTAGATATTGGTTTTTGGTTGGTGTTAGGCCTGTTATGAGTTAGTATGGCATGTTCCTTTTCCTCTTCTCTTATTTTATTCATCAATTTAATTTGTTTATACCACAGATTATTGATGAGTTTTATGGGCATTACTTTCAAGAATGTAAAAAAAAAATTTTTTTTGTTTCTTTTCAGTATTCTGTATCTGTTAGTTTAAGTGCTTTATTTATTAAATTTTGAGCTGTATTTTTAATTTGATATTTTGGATGGGTTGAGTAGAAATTTAAAAGTTGTTTTGAGGTAATATCTTTTTGTAAACCATTTTGTGGTGAGGGTGTTGTTCTGAGGGTTTCTTATGATTGTAATATCTAAATAATTTAATGTGTGATTATTTCCTTCAAATTCTTGCGTAAATTTAATATTTTTGTTGTGTTCATTAAGTATTTTAGTGAATTGTTCCAAATCATATTTGTTAGTTATGATTAACAGATCGTCTATGTATTTTGCTATAAATACCGGTGGGTTATTTATTTTTTGAAGGCTCTCTCTCAATATAAAATTTAGTACAATGCCTGATAGGTTAACTGAGAGTCTACCTCCCATCGGTAAGCTGTAAGCGGTATTTGTTTATACATTTGGTTTTGGAAGAAAAAAAATCCGTTTTCAATGCACAGATTTATATCTTCTATGAATATTGTTTTACTTTTGATTTCGGTGTGTGACTCTATTTTATCCCAGTTTTCGTTTATGATCTTGTATGCTGTTTTTAGTGGTATGTTAGGAAACATTGATATGACGTCAGGGCTGCAAATTATATGGTCTGGTTTTAGATTTATGTTTTTTAGTTTGTTTTTTAGTTCTATCGCGTTTTTTATGACATAATCATTGTTATTATTAAAATGGTTTAATGACTTATTGAGGTGAGTTGCTAATTTATCTATTGGATTATTGGTGCCATCCACTATAGGTCTGAGTGGGTGGTCTTTTTTATGTAATTTAAGGTGGCCATATATTCTGGGTGTGTTATAGTAGTTGTTAGTTAATTTAGTTTTAAGCAGTTTATTTATGTTTCATTAGTTTGTCTAAGTATTTATTAATTTTTTGGTTTAGGTCAGTCATGGGGTTATTTCTAAAGCTTTTGTAAATATCTTTATTATTGAGTAGATTGAGAATTTTTTGTTTGTATTGTTATTATTGCTAATTGTTTGGTTTTATCTTTATATTAATAATAATATAAATTTTATCTTTATATTAATAATTATATTAATGCCTAGGTCTGGATTATTATTGAAAAAAGTTTTTGTAATCTTCAAATCTTTATTTATTAATTTAGAAAATTGGTTTATTATGGAGGTTGGTTTATTTTTTTCTTTGTTTAGAAAGTTTAGTTTGTTTTTACTGATTGTTTCTTAAACCGTTTTTGTGTGTATCTGGGGTGTCTAAAAAAATGATTATTGATTCTATGTCTGCTATTAATTAAAAAATATTGGGTTTTTTATATTCTGGATTATAATTAAAATTGTCTCCTAAACTTAAGAAATTTATAATATTATGAGGTATTGTTTTAGTGGTTAGGTTAATGACTCTATTTTCTTTATATAAGTTATCATAGTAATTGAATATATTGAAGGGGTCGTGTGCGGATTTATCTATTTTATTGGTGTTATTAGAGTAGATAGTGGATTTGTATTTAACTGGAATATTTTTTGTATTGTATGAGTTTTTTTTAACCTTTTTCATGTAATAGAGGAATTCTTAGAATACCGCACGTTCATTAGTGTATAACAAGCATATAACAATTGTACATTGAAGATCTCAAACGGTAAGACGGTACAAAACTGAAACAATTTTTACTGCTCCAGAAAAGTCTTAAACAGTAATTCGCTACCGCTTTTATCGTATCGAATCGACAGTCATTTCGTTTTCCATTTCGATAATCCGGTTGAATAATCTTACGATAGAGAAGGCTAATACCGTAATACAGATCATCTGATACAATGGTGTCACGTAAATAGAAGCGCCCATAAAGGCTGCATATCACGGCTTGGAGAGCTTTAGCAGCTGTATGTGGGAACCATAGAACGTGAGATGTACAAGCAGGCTGTGCAAAGCTGAATACAAGATGACGATAAAGAACAGGACAATACTTCTTTTATTGATGAAAAAAAGCTAAATTGTCTAGGTGGCCTTTGAGCTTGCTGTACTTGCACCTGACTGTGCAGCAGATGTGAGACCATAATGCACAAGGAATAACCCAATGGGAAGTAACTTATCACACAGGATACTCATTAAAATTGAAATTCTCTTTTATATTTTTTAATGTGGAGAACATATATTAAATGCAGTTCCAATACACTTACTTCTCAACCTAATTCTAACATATGAAGCAAGAGACCCACGAAACGCAATTCAAAACTGTGTAGCAGGCAGCACGACAAGAAATCCGACAAGGGTGTAACTTTATCGCCGGGCGGCAACCACCTGGTCAGTGTTGCCCCAGTAAATTATTAGGCAGTAAGTTTAGTGCGTGGCTGCACTACGGACACTTGAAGCTGATGTGAATAACAGTGGGAGCTCAAAACTTTTCCTATCCAAGAATAATCATGATCGGCATTTATAACGAGTAACTGACAGGCTCGGGACCCCCCGATATGCATCCCTTCCGAAGGACGGCGCAAACAATAATTTTTTCTCCCTTTTAAAAATCTTGTGGGTTCGTAGCCCGCGATCATGGGCATAGTAGATTGTTAT
Organism: Arma custos; assembly: GCA_037127475.1. Lineage (NCBI taxonomy): Eukaryota > Metazoa > Arthropoda > Insecta > Hemiptera > Pentatomidae > Arma > Arma custos. The sequence goes on along the minus strand of CM073759.1, from coordinate 187,157,261 downwards.
GCTAACAACTACACGACAGGTAGCCCTGAATGCCTATGTTCTAGTGAGTTTAGGTGCCAACGAACTTTATCTTTAATTTTATTTTATTGAACAGGAAATTTCATTAAGCTAGTATTTATTTATTACTGTTATTTACTTTTTAAAAAGTAATTTATTATTTTACGTGCGATGTACTTTTTTTTGTGTGTACTTACTTATACTTCTCAAAAATAAAATAAAATAAATAAAAAAGCCTCTACCAATACAACCCACGCAGGGTCTTGTGTTCCGAAAGTTATAGAAACTGTACTGTTTCATGGATAACGGCTGTGCCGGGAAGTGATTTGGCCTAGATCAAGCTCAATCGCCAAGTTTCCCCCCAATTAATGGTACCCACTTTACAGAGGCTGGATCAGTCCCAAGAGAGTTTCCAGATCCCACAGGGTCCATCCCCGACTGTTAACAGATGAAATAACTGATTTGCCGCAGCCGGATTTGAACACAGGACGTTCGACACAGCAACTCAGAAGGCTACAACCGAGCTACCCCGGTTTCATACTAATACTTCTCATGTTTATATTAATTTTTTTTTTCTCACAGCTCGTTTAAAAAAATCGAATTTTTGGTCAAATTCTGCCGTTCATTTCATTTGTTATTAATATCAACTGTGTAAGTTAGGAGTTCGGTTAAGAACTATAACTTGTGGCAGTTTCTGTTTTATTTTCCTGTTTGGAAGATGAGGAGAAAAGAGAGTTGGATTAACATGGTTTGGTTCTAAGAAAGTTGACTTTAAGATCCAGCATACATAAACTATTTTGCTTGATGGCTTTGGCTCATCTAAAAGAAGGCGTTTTTTACTAAACAGATTTAAAGCATGTAATGGTAAGTGAAAAGGGTGGGCGCCTTCATGCTTTCAAAAACTACTTTCGCTATAAACTTTCTATCCCAGAATCAGGCTCTATTTCCGGATATAGTATAAAACAACATTATTCTCATCGATACATCGATATCATCTCAAAATTAAAAATGTTTAATTTTTAAAAAAATTCAAAATTTTTAAACAATGGAGTAGAGCTTTGGGGCTCCACTAAACCATCGAATTCCTCTCGTATCCAATCCCTACAATCCAAAATCCTTCGTAAAGTCCTCAATGCTCCTTATTTTGTTAAGAATAAAGTCATTCATAATGACCTTAATGTCCCATTTGTTGCTGATTTGGCCCGAGCCCGGTATCTATCAATTCATAACAAATTTCATTCCCACTCAAACCCTCTAGTTTCTAACCTAGCTTCATCTTCAATTCCCGATAACCCTTCGAGGCGTCTGAAAAGAAAATGGCCACGTGACCTTTTTAGTTAAACTTGTGATTTGAGTACTACCAGTGGGTAGTTTCTCTACTTGTCATTATCTCATGTCATTATGTATCACTTAGCCTTATACTTGTTGTATTGTATTATATATTGTAATACAGTTGTAAATATCAATAAATAAATAATAAAAAAAAAATTTTAAACTCCCTTAAGATACATAATAACATTTCTTTATTTAAAACATTACATCTATTGAAAGACATTTTATTTATTGAATAAGCACCGCATATATTAGCATATAAATACCAAATCAGTATTCAAACATCGAATCGTTGCGCTAGGTTGTTAAGTCTACAAAATACCTTGAGTATGAAATCATTTACTTTAAAAATACCTATTAAACCCTCATTGCCTTTTTCTTTACAAAACATAAAAGTTGTTTTCTTCGACTATTCATTTTCTAGCTTCATAACTGGTTTATTATCAACTAGCTTATGAAAACTCCTGTTCCTCAATTGTTCCAAATGTATAATTGTCCAAATCACTCGAATGAAGCCCCATTTTAGAAAAGGATTATTGTACTTATTTAAGGTAATAAGTATAGACCAAATTTTTGAGCAGGAGAAAAACATTAATCAATACAGTAAACAACAAATGGTCTCAAAAATGTGGAGTAAAATGTACAACATTGCGAAGTAAAAGCATTAAAGATGAATCTGATTAGAACGCCAAGGACGCGTTTAGAGAAATAAATAAAAATATAAAATACAGCAATTATAATATTATAATTGTTGTATTGCATGTTGAATATAGTTACATTTATTTGTGTTGTGAACTCCAATACAAACTAAAATTGCTCTAAAAAAAAATTATTGAAATATTTAAATAATATTCAACAGTATTACACTTGTTTACTTGGATACTATTAACGTTAATCTTGAATTTGTGGCAATGTTTTAATACTACAAATATCTTATCGAATCATCTTAACAGTAGAAATGTTTACTGTGCCGAAAACAAGCGTCATTTGGAAGAATTTAAATAAAGAAATACCTAAAGTCTAAAAATATCTACAACCTTCCTTTCACTAATTAGCTCTAATTTGTTATCGTAACCAAATCACGGCTAAGATTAGGAAAAGGTCAAGCAGCAAATGACCCATTGCGATTTTCTTGCAATTTATATTCTATCTTTATATTATGCCCTAAGAAACAAACTAAAAAAAACAAGTATCCTGTACCACAACAGCCCATGAAAAGTCTTGTGTTAAGAATATTGTACAGAAGGGTGGTAAATTTGCCGATTTCACACTCACAGTTTTTGCATCGACTAATGGTACTCAAGTCATATAGGAATAAGAATTTATTTCAGGAAAATAATATACGTTTGTAAAAATTAATATTACTAATGTAAATAATTTACATTGATAATAATTTCTAACGTTAAGCAAAACTTTTATGCTTTGATTAATGTATTTATTTATATAAAATCATTATTTTATTTCCATTATACTTATATTATCATTATTATATTATACGTATATTACAGTAAATAATAATAAATAACACAAATTCATACACCAACAAACCTCAGATTCTTCACCACATACTAACTTTCAGAAAACACACTCATACAAGAAATAGGAAATTTTACAAAACCAACAACACCAAAATACAGAAACAAACGAACAAAACACATACAATTATAAATAATATGCATTTTGCAGAATGTTATATATAAATTTTGTATTAATTAAATTTAATCTATGTACTTCTTTCTTCTGTTGGATTTTTAAATTTTACCAACAACAAAACATATTAACCTGTAACCATTGTAAGTAAACTCATTTTCATTGTAAGGTATTATCCCACCAATGTTTTAAAATTTGTATATAATTTAAAATAAAATAAAACAAAATATTAAAAAAAAAATAAGTAACAATAAATAAAATTAAATAAATTACTCAGTTGTATTTCTTCTATAGGCAATTCAATTGGAACAATCTCCTCACCTAAAATTTAAAAAAAATATTCAAGTGAATAAAAAAATAACAGAAAAACATGTTTTTTATAATTAGCACACAGCACCAATAATCTGTTTGAAATCATAACTTATTCAAAGAGTATAGATAACTGACTCTACTTGGATAGATAGTTGTGTATAATAAAAATACCGACTTATTTTTATTATACAAGCGAATGTTTCAATACAAGCTTTTGGATCTTATTCAGATATAAAACTGATTATCGATAAGGAATTATGAAAAGAACAAAGACAGAAGAAAAAAAATAAATGGAAATATTATCAAACATAATCGTAAATTGCAGATTAATTATGCAGAGGTTTATATAGAGAGGGAAGGTAATTCAAATATTAGCGTGTTGAAATTAACTATAATGTCCTGATATTTTAAATCGATTTTAAGACACTATTGATATATTGTTTATTGCACCCAGAAACTTATTTAAAAAACATGCCGAGGCAAGCCTCATCTTTTCATCTCACTACTGTATTTAAGATACTCTTCAAAAATATAATGCTTAGGACACTACAAAAATATGTCATTTTACACAGTGATTAAGTTCTTATTTGGTGTACGATTTTTAATCACATTATAGATAGAATAACTGATGTACATCGCTATCAGAATAATCGATCTGAAAAGGATTAAGGTGATTAATGGTAAGGAACAAAAATGATGGAAACCACCTTGTTTCTTATATTACAATTATGATTGTTGCCCAGAAAAAAATCTTAATTATAGTTATTACTCGCTTTTAAGCCCTAAATCAATTATTCAATACAACTGAGGGTTAAAAATTAATATAGTTTTTTGGTCAATAATTCGTTACATTTCGGCACATGCAGACGAACATGAAAGATAAACACGACATGAAAGACGAAAGACAAGGAAGAACTCGGAAGACTCGACAAGAGAAGATCCTTGGCGTTCACGTCAGGGCGATATATAACTTAGCTGATGATGACAGCGAAAAGGTTGGCCTTAGGGGCACGGCACACTCAGTAGAAGCAGGTGGGTTAGGCTTTGATATTAGGGCTGTCATGAGCGACTATCAGTGGAAGGATTGTGCAAACGTTTCGGCCGAACTTTTGGGTCCTCATCAGGGTAGAGGCAAGTGGAACGTGGAGTAATGTAGACAGGGTTGCTAAATGAATAAGAAGAAATTGGTCGCGGGCGCGGTGAATAATATAATAACAAATATAACTTATTATTAACTGCGCTCTGGCGTTTCGTTCTAGCTTTAATGTTATCATCATAGCAGAGGGATGTGGAGTCAGATAGACAAAAAAGAATCATCTAAATAAGACCAGTATCAGAAAGATACAGCGTAATAAACTATATAACACGTGTTTTCTAAAAACATTTTGTGCGCGTTCCATTACCTTGTTTAAATATTTATATGCAATAAATATACATTAATACCTGAGCGCACAATATAATAGAATAAAGAAGTCATGATAAAAGCTAATAATCCGTGTCTTTACATAACCAAGGTTTTATGAATCTATTTGTTCTTCATTACTTTAATTATTTCTTTCTGTTTCAGTTAGCACGAATAACGCTAGATAGCACTCGAGAGCCACCTTGCATTGATAACGCAGCAGTACTCCTGAGTTATACCATTTTATTTTTGATATAATAAGAACCTTTAAGTATTCTTTCAGGCGGTAACCATCTGGGAAAAACCGCGTGCTGTTGGCATCTAATTTAACAGTTAACCAAGTAAATACATAACTGGCTGTATGGATGGAAGAATCCAATGCCATTAAAAAAAAAAAGTATTCTTCGGGAGAATTATTAATCTATTTATTCTTCATTATTTCTTTTTCTTTTTTTTTTTTTTGCAAGTAATACCATCAATGGCATGTTAGATATAGATAGATATATCAGGGGTATATCACGAAACCGTTACGAAAGTTTAATATCGTAAAAGCTTTGACATGTTCGCAATTTTTTTTTACGTTTATGAGTTTTGAAGCTGCTATTAATAAAGTAATTTTTTTGTGAGAAAAATTTGAAAAAGTGGGACAAAAGAAAGGTTTTTATGAATACGATATTAATAAATAACACACTTAGAATTAGCTGGTTGTATTAACGGAATAATGTACATCTCACTATAGTACTGTACATTAGTAGTTTATTTAATATGTCGAAAGAAAAACTGTAATCCATGTGATAATTTTTTGTCTCGTCAGTTTTATCTTTTTAATATCGTGTAAATGTGTCCATATTAGTTCACGAATGTCCATGTAAGTCTTTAGTTCAAGTATAGTCCAAGATAGCGTACGTATTTTTCGCAAGTAAGTGATTTAAATTGACAGTTATATAGGAAAATTATTTATAAAACCTGAACAAATAACTTGAAAAATCAGTTTGTGAAAGAGCAAACCATTCGTAGATTCAGGTGGCTCGTTATTTTACATGTAATCACACATCTCGGGGGAAGAGAGGTTTCAGGAATATTTTGGATATTACCTATTATATTATAAAAATTATTTAATGTATAAGATATATATTCTGTAAGATATAATTCTGAACTTAATACTACAAAAAAAATATATTTTTTTAAAAGATATGGGGTAGCTAATATGTCTGGGGTTCAGTTTGTACTCCAAATGAAGTATGCACATGTGATGTATCCATGTGGGATGGATATGTAATCCAAAAATATTCTATTATTTAAAAACGAAATTGTTTGCACCTTCTCCTCCCGGATTCTTTACACCTCTTTAACTATGATCCACATTCAAGTTATTATTCAGGTGTATTATATATATTCATTGAAAACTGAGACGTTGGCGAAAGGTTGTTACTGAAAATTATCAAGTCCTAACATCGAAATTAAAAAATAAAAGAGTTCTTATCGATATTTAATATTTATGACACGGTGGTTAGGAGAACAAGGTCGTTCGGGTAATAAGGAAATTTTTTATCTTATCAACTTTCAATAAATTAACACAACCCTATGTCTATCGATGTACAACGATCTATAAGGCCTCGGAATTAAAAATGGAGTTCACGACGAAAACCCGCAGGCTACAAACAGAAATCGCAGGTTATTTTACATTTGTTACCATCGAAATTGTGTATTTTTTACTTTATTCTTCATTTTTTTAATGTGGCAATAAATTTAAATACTGCATTAACTTTTTTGTTAACTAATCGTGAGGGCAGTGGTAGAAATCGATTTTTTTAATGAATAATTTTTTGCCCGAAAAATACCATTAGTTAAATAGAAAGTATGTAATATCAACATTAACATTTTGAACAAATCTTTCAACCGCAAGGTTATTGACTTTCATGAGCGATCAGTGACTGAGCAATCGATTTGTTCAGGTATCTCATTCTGCCAAGGAATCTAAACATCGCTTCTGGACATCGATTTATGAAAACAGAGCACATTCTAAATTAATTTTGCTTTTCGTGTTGTCTTTTTTTTTAATTAAGGGCCTTTCCTGTATGGAAGGTCTTTTTCTCCAGACATCTCCGTTCATGTGTTTTTTTTTTCTCCTTTTTGAATACTTAATAATCCAACATTTAAAAATTGATAATTTTTATAATAACAAATTTATGATAATAAACGCTAACATTTTATCGCTTAGTTTAAAATTGTATATAATAATTTTTTTTTATTCATAGAACCCATTAAAAAATTCTTAAAATTAATTTATTTTATATTATTATTTATTTTATTTTATATACGAGTTAATGACAGAAAAACGATTTCAAAAAATTAATTATTTTTATTTTGCTTGCCTGTGTCTCTGGACATGATTTATCTTTCATTATATTTACTTGATGTATTCTGTATACAATTTAAAATTTCAATAAATATATTTAAAAAACAAAACAAATTACTTTGAAGAGTTGATTGTTGAAACATCTACTCTAATATTAATTTAAAATAAAATGTTGGAACAATTACTCTTGTAATTAATAAGTGTAAATAATAATGGATTATTATACTAATTATTGATAAATAATAAATAATTGATCGTATAAATTATACAGAAGAAAAGACGATCGGGTTGAAGGTCCACCGATCAAGAAGTGTAATGTTAGTCGAAACGTTGGTTTTTATAGTATCTTACTATTGAGAATTTATTTTGGCCACCATCCGGACAGTATTTTTCTCTTTGTTGATTGTTGATTTGTCCAGAGCGGGATTCGAATCCCGGCCTGGACAAATCATTTTCTCTTCAAAATAAAAATATTTTAAAATTATAACAATGAATAAAAAAATAAATAAAATAAAAAAAATAATATTGTTTTTTTTATTTGGCCTGCAATTTAGATGAAAGGTTTTTGTCCAAGTTAAATCTATAGAACTAGCGGTGTGTCAAGGTTGGTAGGAATGTGGGCCAATTCACGTGCTCAATCATGTGTGGCAGGCGTTCACGAGCGAGTCCGCTGTACATCATCCATCCTGAGAAATCTGTACTCTGATATTAATTTAAAATAAAACGTAGGAACAATTATTCTTGCAATTAATAAATGTAAATAATTATTGATAAATAAATAAATAATTTATCGTATAAATTATACAGAAGAAAAGACAATCAGGATGAAGATCCCCCGATCAAAAACTATAATGTTAGTCGAAGCATTGGTTTTTATAGTATCTTACTATTGAGAATTTATTTTGGCCACCATCCAGACAGTCTTTTTCTCAATTTCGTTAAAAGAATTCTAACCTTACTACTAAGTCAATTTACACTTGTACTAAGCCTCCTGAAGATCCGCAATTTTAGCAACCTGAGAGTACAACAATAACGATTCAGAGGTTTAGAATTCAACTTTTGCACCCAAAGTGGTAATGAAAGTCATGGAATTGTACAGCACCAGATATTTTGATAACCAGTATGTTGATGTCATTTCCGGCATTAAAAATCGCCTTTTCTGCTTTCTTCTCAGAAAGTAGCACTCCCTATGGTTCTCATTGTAAATGCAGATAAGGCTAAATACACGTACCTAGGCGATGGATCTGGCCCCACAGAAGAGAGCATTGATAAAAGGGCGAATACATTCCGAAAGGTGAAGGAGTTTACTTATCTCGGATCCATCTGTGGCAGGCGTTCACGAGCGAGTCCCCTGTACATCATTCATCCTGAGAAATATCTGCTCTAATATTAATTTAAAATAGAATGTTGGAACAATTATTCTTGCAATTAATAAGTGTAAATCTGGTCCTTATAAGCTCTTCCAATTATATGTCCCTTAAAATAAACAGGATAATCGCAGCTGCAAATAGCTATTTTTGGTCTAATTAAATAGATTTAGAGCAGCTTGATCCCAATGAAAACAGACAGATATTTTTTTTATTTTCGGACATCTATGGGCCACGCTATTTCAACAACCTCTTCCTTTCCCTTTTCCTTCCTTTTGCCTAGTATTCCTGCATTCGTTTTCTATGTTATTCCTTTTTCGCTTCTGTCCAAACCTTGTCAGTTTTTAGCTTTGGCTTTTGTCGGAAAACCTGGTGTTCTTGGAGTTTCTTCCTAAGCGGAACTCTTTTCTCTATGTCCTCCTGCGTGATCCCCACTTCTCGTAGATCGTTTTCAACCTCTATAAGCCATGCTTCCTTGCACTCATTATATATTATTATTATTATTATAACTATACAAACGTCCAGTTCTAGCGTATCCCTCCCAGACTTGGAGACTATCCAAAAATGATGAAAATAATATGTTCGAATATTAAGGTCCCATAAAAAAGGGACCATATCCCGATATGCATGAAGAAGACGGAAGAACAAGGAGCTGTACAAGCTATACGGAGAAGCGGACGTTATGCGGATAGTTAAACTGAAAAGGTTAAGCTTGGCTGGGCGTACTATCAGAAGGGAGGAGAATCAAGTGCCAAGAAGAATCCTGGAAGTCAAATAGGGCACATTTAAAAGAGTTGATAAATTGATAGATCCGAGTAGTATAGTATGGCTAAACTTTTAATTAAAATGTAACATAACTATAAACACAAAAATATATTTTCCTGTATAATGTTTATAATATAATTTGGTTAATTTGTTCGTTTTTGTAAGAAATGAATGGAAAAATTCCAAACAATTAAATTCTCTAAACAGGAAACAAAAATACCTGTCGATAAATCTTAATAAGTGTTTTATGTCCCTTTTGAGCTTTTGCTCTTATTCGTCAATAGTTTTTTATTTTAATATTTGATAATGGTTTCCTTTTCAGTGTATATTTATAATCGTAACTAAAAAATATAACTTCGGATCTATAATTATTATAAAAGTCCTCTAGAGGTCATTGGTCAGTTTTCTATCTCATTTTTTCTTAGAGTGTGACGGTGAAAAAAAATATAACGGTGTTGGAACTGAGTAGATCACCAACTACCTGCGGTCTAACCTACCACGTCGCTGCACCATTCAATTCAAGTACAAGTTCTTTTTTTTGATTTCATGTTTCTACAAATATCCATAATTTAATCATTAAATAACCTTAATAATCAAGTCAGTCAACTTTTATTAGATTAAATAAATCTCGACTTTTTCTTCATCTGCTTATCCTTTGCTTTACTGCGGTTTTGTTCTCGCAAACTCCATTTTGAGATATCACTGTTTTGGCCTAGTTTCATTTTTTGTCTTCTTCTTCTTCGTATATATCGCAAAGGCCTATTGGCGTATCTGTTATTGTAAGACGTACACTTCAAGGATTTTTACACAGTGTAGACTTGTAATTTCTTATCTATTTTCTAAGAATACACTCCATCGGCTCCTATTGAATGCGAAACTCTCTCATTGAAGTGACATCTAGCATATTCGTTGCGAATTAGAACGTGTAATTTAGAATTTGAAGTTGAGAAAGCAGCATACCATAGTGCTTGTGTAATAATAAGGCTGGATGCTTTTCATTGGAACGTTTCAAGTTTTTTTATCAGTGCAATTTCAATAAGAAACTGGTTCAAGAATGCAACTGTAAGATAAAAGTCTCGAAATGAATTTTAAATTTGACTTCAGTCTTAGAGACTTGTACAGTTTAGTTAGAACACCTAAATTTTTATTTATAGAGTTTTTAAAAATTATTCATCAAACATTGTCTTCTAAACTCAACGAAAGGCTAGAAGACAATCTAGCAATACAAAGTCTATGGCTCAAAACATAGTTGGATTCCGTTGATTCTGTCGAAGTCGAAACTTATCCATAATCAACATAGTCTGTATTTGATATGGATTAATCTAAATAACACTTTTTTTGGTATTTGAAACAGCTTTAATATAAAATGATTCAATAAATCGATGGTATCGTAAATCCACCTCTAAACACCGATCTGCTCCATTGAGTGTACAGACTGATCAACTAATGGATGTACAGGAATTGTGACTAATGGAAGTCACTTGTGGTGTAAAGGTTACCAACCTCCTATGTCCAAGATAACTGGTTCGTAGCATAGCAGGTGACCTCAGGATTTTTTAAAAGAAGAACAAATGTAGTAGTTATGCCGTCCTACGGTAGTGATTAAAAATGACGGCCCCAAGCCAATACGATATCAGGTACTAGTTAATGGTCCCTTTCCTAATTATGCCTGGATAAGCAAAATTTAAGAGTCCCACTGTAGCATCCTCCGATTAGCCACAACAGCAGGTTAAAGGGACGTTAAATTATTATACATCAACTACTGGATGTGACGTCATTACTACGCTCATGCTGATTTTAAAATCACCTAGTATTGGATACCTGAATTCATGGAGAAAATGCCTTTTAAAAGTAACAAGAAAATAGCTGCGTTTGGACTTCTTCTATAAGAGTGATATCTTTTAAGTTGAATCAAATAGTTCACTCTTAACGCAATCGGGAGATATGCGTGGATTACAAAAGTATAAAGGGTATAAAGGGATTTATAAAGTATAAATCTTTCAATTGCTTGAATTTACGGTTAATAACCAAAGAAGTGAAACATGGTTTAGGAATAGAACCCGAATAATGAAAACTAAATCAACCAGCCTTCAAACTATTGTCTTCATCTGTTGTTTCTCACGAAACTATTCCCGAGATCTAAACAAAAATCTAGGCCAGCGACCTTCATCCTGACACAAGATGGAAACCGAACGAAAAACCGGTTCGAAATAGATAGAACATAGAGGCAACACTCTCATCTCGGGTCCGGAAGTTGTTCTTAGCTCCAAAGAGGTAATAATTAAGAACGGGATTCGAACAAAACTGCGCCTCCCGCCTCAAAACAATTTACAATGTGTTGTTATGCCTCCATTTCTCCCTTGTTCGGGCTCAGGCTGGCCAACAAAAAGCTATTATGCCAAAAATAGCCAAACGGGAAACGACCCCACTAGGGCTTTGCACCCACAACCAAAACAATTCCAAGCTGTTCAAGTGTACGGGCTATTTGTGGATAAAGGACGCTTCAAATGCTTAACCATTTTTAAAACGCTAATGTACCCATTCGTCAAAAATGAATATTTTCAGATTTAAAAAAAAACAAAGTCAAGCATTATCAAATAAATATTGAATATACATATTTATAAATAAAATATTGAAAATTGAAAAAGCAAAAAGATAAACAGTTGCTTGCCATGAGTTTCAAGAAGGGTCTGTGAATTGTGTTAACGATAATCAGACAAAATTGAACACAAAAATATCCTGCCAACACTATAAACAATATAATAAGTATTGATAGAAAGAAACTATACTAGATTGATTAGAACATATTTATAAGAGGTCATGTTTTAGATAGGATATTACATATGATTGGGGATGTCTGGTTTATCTCTGCGTCAAGATCTCAGAACTACAATAAAAAAAAACCTGTACCACTACAAATCGTGAACTGGGTCTAGGGTTCAGTACATGGTAGAGACTGTAATGTTTCAAAAGGAGGTGATTTGTACTACATCATGTTCAACTGCCAGGATTCCTCCCCTTATTTCCGGCTGCTCACAGACTAAATAAAAGTCTTGCCTGCAGAGGGATTTGAACCAGGATTTTCGGTATGGCAACTTAGTGCTCTATTACTGAAACCATTCCGCTCCCTGTTATGCATAAAAACTAACATACATATGATTAATTGATAAAGATTAAATATGAAGAAACTGCTGAGTTAATTTAAGTCTATAATTTACATATTAGTAAGAGATGGTAGAGCATAAAATAGTCGTTTGATTAATAATTTAATAAAATACAATCCTATTTAGAATTTTATATTGTTATAATTCTTAATTCATTTCACAGGCACCGTGGAAGTTATGTTAAATACAGTGGCGCTACCTGTAATAAGATTCTGTAAATTTGTTTTAGTAATGTTTTTGTATGAAACCTTTCCTTATGTTGCCAGTTGGGTTATATTTAATTTAGCTACTCGCGTACTATACGGGACCCCGTGACTTGATACCAGATAACAGTGATTCTATGAAAAAAACTAACAAAATTTGTTATTTTGTGATTAAATATTTTGTTCTAACCAAAAATAATTTATATCTTCCAAAATAGCGTCAAAGAGGTCCTCTTGTTTTGAGTCCTCCATATAAATTCCGCCAGGTAAGAAGAAAAGAAGCATCTTCTCCACTTCTCCATTTTGGGGAGCGCCATAACCTGAGCGCCATCCTTTGGATTTTAGTAAAAGTCCTGGGATCTGAACTAAGGATTGACAGTTTTAAGGGTATATGATTTTGTATAGGTACAACAGCCAGACATAAACCTAGTTCCTGGAAGAATTCTTTCCTCAATTAATGCCAATAACCTACCTACGAATTCAAGGAAATATCCATTTGCATCCAATACAAACCACCGAAGGCCCATTGGTGTGGTCCTACACTTTTTTCTTATTTATATTTTGTATAAAATGAAAGTTTTTCCTATGTTTTGTAGATCTTTTAGATTGTGAAAGTGAAATTGATGATGAGCTTAAGAGGCCTTTTATGCCATGTCATGTGAGTCATGTCCACTTTTATTAATGTTTGCCCTTATTTTACCGGAAAAGCAAGCTCCACTAAATAACAGTGGCGCTTCTGGTGGAAAGAAGGAGAAACTTATTGGATTTTGTTTTGAAGTATTTAATAGCTTGATAATGCCTAAATCCAATGATAAATCATGATTATGAGAATGGTTTTATTTCGTGTTTCTTAGATAGAGCCTTTACATCGTGAAAATGAAGGTGAGAACGAGCTTATAAAGCACTGTTATGAAAAGTTTCCCACTTTTATTACCCTTTCTAACACTTTTTGAAACCTTTTTGTTGAGAAAACAATATGGCGACCATTTGTGAGACTGCCAATAACAGATGATCATGATTGCAATTGGGCTGATTTTCTACTATTTGCTGTTTCTCAAACTCAACGAATAGAGCAGTACAATGCTCAATGGGACGATCGCACGTTTAATATCATAACATTCTTTTTGTAGACTAACTAAAAGGCCGGAACAATCTAAATGGCATTCATACATACCAACAAAAAAAAAATCCAAAATATTCTCATGGCCTTAATGATCGTAAAATATTGCTCACAAGACGAAGCGAATCCCGGAAAAAAGGAAGGTCAGCTGGTCAAGCGATTGGAACAAATGAATCATCATTCAGAGGCATCGGTACCTTCAAGGAACTGAAACTATTTGAACATAAATAATAGTTATAATAATTTATCGCTTATGATAATGATATTAATTCCCCGACAGAACAGGCCATTGCCATTGCCAGGAGATTGCTAACTTCAAGAAGTGTACTTGACCGAATTTAAAAGTTTGATGCTCAGTAGAAGCACAATTTCATGTTCTAAAAACCTTATTTCAAGAATTTTTCTCTTAGAGAACTCACAACAACTGTCTCAGATCTTCACTATGTTCAAAGCACCCATTATTTTATTAACCGTACTCATTGGCCTATGAATTTAATGTTATTTAATTTACTATTCTGGAGTTACAGACAATCAAACCAAGCCGGGATCATTCGAGAATTTGACTTCGTAAAGCTCAGGGCTGCAAGGAGTTGAAGAGATGGTGGCAACAAGAGGCTTGTCGGAGGAAGATTGGGAGGACAAAGATTACTGGCTACTAAATGTATTAGGTTTCGGCATAAGACCCAAGGTTATAAAAGCCCGAAAAATAAAGCTTTTGGAAAAACTCCAGAAAATAAGGCGTCGAGTCTCTTAAATACTGATCAATAACTAAACAGACAGCATGTTGCCAATTCAAGCAGCTTTAGGAGATCACCAAAAATGCCAATTAATGAAAATCAAATGGAACATATCAACAGTCAAACTGACTTTACAATCAAATATAGCAACCTAGCTCCTAAATGTTCAATGTTAATAATGTGTTTGTTATGTAAGTACATGTCTGTACCCATACAAACAAGTTAACTAATAAAAAGTGCATTTAGCATCTCATAAACGCTCTACTGCTTAGCCTTCACATAGCAGTTTTGAGTTATTTCTCCTTAACTTCAACAAATACAACACCAACCCATTCAAACTCAAACAACTCATCATCTTCATGAATGCAATCAAATATATTATAAAATTTTTTGTTACTGGAGTACATCTTTCTTAGTCAATCATTCAAGTGAGTAAAATAAAACCTTTTTCCAGTCATATATTTTTTTTCTTTATTAAAAACCTTTCAACATTGTTAATGATAACCATGGAGTACACTGTAACTCTAAGTTTTATGAGAAATATTTTAAATTATTTGACAATCAACTAAAAAGGTTGAAAATGTACAAATTTATAAAAAAAATTTTAGAGAATATTTTTAAATTAAATAACGTTAAAGGACTCATAAGAAATGTAAATTGAGAATGACATATTAATGTTGAAACGTTTTTAAATAAAGAAAAAAAAATATATGACTGGAAAAAGGTTTTTATTTTACTCACTTGAATGATTGACTATTCAAATATATTAATAATCCACCGTATTAAGCCTAATAAAACAATTCCTGATTATATTTATGGATCTATAAACTAAATTTGTAGCCGAAATGGCAAACAATCGCAACATAACTTCTCATTATAAACTCCGCTCCCACGCAGACTCAGTTCCTAATCTCTCTTCCATAATCCTCTTAGATTTATGAATACAAGATGGGCCAAAGATCTTCTGACACTGCTCAAGGGGAAAACAAATGTTTTTTTTTAAATATATATTTTTTCTTCAACTAATTCAAGGATGAAAATTAAATCACAAAACATTAGTAACGACCTTGTTACTAAATTAGCAGAAAGTAATAGCACAAGTAAGCGGATGTGGGCCTTCTCACGCTCACTGGTTCCTTTAAGGCAATTATTCCACGATCTTATCATCTTGCTTTGTATCATATAACTTCATATTTTCCACGGCTTTAACCTTTATTCGAATGTCTTCGGTATAGGGAGCATTTAATTTAGGAAACCATTTCGCCTTCTCTCTGTTTGAGGCACCTGCTCGAAGAACACGTTATTTATTTTGTTTTTCTAATTGAAGATTTTTATATCATCGGGTTTCTTAAAACCGATTTAATGTATTTATAACAATTATGTCAATTATTAGCAAACAATTATATTAATTTATGGTAAGCGACTGCTGGTTTGTCAGTTTGTTCATTTAACGTCACATTATGCTGCTATTACAATCGGACGATGCTACGGTGGGAGCTCTAAATTTTGCCTATCCAGGTTTAATTAGGATAGGGATTTCTAACGATGGCACAGCCAAGGATTTATTAATCCCTTTAAAAAATCCTAGGACCACCTGCCGGGCTGCGAACCCGCACTCTTGGGCTTAGTAGTAGTGAACGCTGGTAAAATGGTTAATCACTAACATTTAATAATCCTAATAATGTTATAAATGCGAAAGTTTGTATGTATGTCTCTCTTTTACGCAAAAACTGCTGAACGGATTTGGATGAAACTTTACAGTAATATAGGTTATACATCAGAATAGCACATAGGCAACAGCAAGGGCGGATTTAGAGGAGGGCACGGGGGCACGTCCCGCCCCCCAGACAGATTTTTAGGTACTCTGAAGAATCCATTATAGTACATAATTAAAGGCAAATCAGGAACTTAGCATCTTGAAATTTCCAGATAGGCTCTTTGTATAATTTTAGAAAGAAATTTGGATAATTCCACACCCATGGGTTTCTCCCTTAATGTAATAGGGGTTCAAAGATTGTATGGAATCCGTCAGTTTTTAAGTTACACATCTGAAATTTTGGATGTATGAGTAACTTATAGTTAAAAAAAAAATTAAATTATTTATTTAAAATGATCTGTCACGAAACTTTATGTTGCAGAACAAATTCCACGCGATCGAAGCCGCGGGCAAAAGCTACTTTTGTATATATCTAACTTGAAAACCTGAACATGATGTACAATTAATTAGTGTATCCATGGCAACCATCTGTTCAAACCATTTGTTATATTATGTATAACCTTCTAAGTTATGTTTTTCTTTGTTAGTTATGTAGATATTGTTAAATATAGTTACGTTTTATATACACATTAAACCATGATGTGTCTTGTTTATGTTCTTATTACATTAGAACTTAGATCAACAGAATAAACTTAAACTCAGGCAAACGAAGGTTATGTAAATACCTCCCTCCAAAAAAACAAGAATAGATTTAAGGTTATTTTTCGGTTATAATTTAAAAATATGGTGATGATTTTCGCTTTCCTGGACGATTTTAATATCTTTCCTCTTAAATCCGGTTCGGGTCTAGTTGGCCGATTTGTACTATGATATTGTTTAATTTAAAAATACTGAGTTGGTAAACAAATAAAGTATAATTACAATTAAATACTGAGAAATGGTCACCAAAAAGGATTGTCGGCAAAATTTGGCTTTTTAAAGAATTCATAGTCTTACAAGAAGGTCTGAGAAGTAGATCATCATCTCATACCATTCCATAACATCCATAGAGACTAAGAGCATGCATTGCCAAACTATCCCGTTATCTTCTACGGCAGTGAAATCATATGGAGCACAATTCCCAATAAGAAATCCATGGTCCTGATAAACAGCTGGACAGGGATCTCCTTACTTACTTTTCTCTCTATCGATTATGATAAGAAAATATTAATTAAAGAAATGCAATCTCTATGGTGTTGGGAGGAAGAAAATACGGCTTCTTGAGTACGTGGGACCGCTAAGGCTAGAAAGCAGGCAGGGACAGTTACCGTGAGGTGTACGGTCAACTGTATGAAACCTCAAGTTCTTCCGCACGTGTACCTTCGAACACGAAGGGTGTCAGCAAACTCTTTTTCTCCTTAATACTATTGTTTTAAAACAAAAATTTGTTTTCTTGAGTCTTGGAACTTCTACTATGAGGGTCAAACTGTTAAGATCGACCTGGACATTAATATGAACTGGCATATGGGTCTTCATCTATATCTTGCTTCCACTTTCCTTTTGATAAGTTGAAAACTTCGCATCCATAATTTCACCCGATTACAATGCTTTCTGAACCCAGGATCTTATTGAATGTCTTGGAGTGAGGTTGCCATCTCTGGTTAGTCTGTTTGGTCTGTTGGTATGAGATCTGGTGCATTTGATCCTCATTGAAGTAAATTTATTTTTGTGTATATCCTGATCTTGCCTGAATAAGCGAAACATGGATTGTTTTCCCTATTGCATTTAATAATTAAAGCGTAAACTTGGAAAATGTAGCAACAAAACAAATAATCATTTTTAATTTTTTCATAGAAAAGACAACAATTAATCATGCCAATAGGATAGAGAGGCAATAAGTCAAAAATGAGAGTGGTTTAGTTTCTATGAACTGTAGTAGTTACTATTTTCCAATTAAACCTTTCACTTTTAGATGTCAAAACAGGTTTTTGCTTCTCTTGTAAAATTAGCTCTCCATGACAAGAGGTAGTCTCCATGTCAATGCTTCAATTATTTTATTTCTCTTTTTGAGCTAGAGTTCATTTTAAATGATTAAATTGAACTTTAAATTTTTCAGGATTCAGAGCCTTAACTAGAATCATTGTCGAGAGGCCAGATTAATTAAATATCATTAACAATTAACTATTGTTACAGTCACAGAGAGAAGGACGGAAGGAAGGGATTAGCGTCTTAAGCCGTCGGCGGGAGAACTTAAGATTGGATTAGAATCTTCTCCAACGCCTCCTTTTGTCGGAAGAGATCAAGAAGGTTCTCGACAATCCTAGATCAATCTTCCCCTACTTCCGTGTTCTAGAATGTTCGGCCTTGCCTATTTAAATATCCACCTCACTTTGAGTGGGTCAGTCTGAGAGCAGACAAGCCACTCTGATGAACTAGTGATAGATGAGTGCCAGTGTAATAAACCGTTTCTGTGTATTAATGTGTGTCAGTTTGTCATATTTGGAGAATCGTATGGTCGGTGGACTTTATTAGTGCACTGTTAGTGTTAATTAGTAGTAGTTAATTAGTTAAGTAATAATTGTAATTTTATGGTATTTGTACAAATTTATGTTAATATGTTACATACATATTTATGTTATAGTAATAATTAAATAGGAGTTAGGCCTAGATAATAAATATTTAGAGTATTGTTATTGTAAATTTATATTAATATAATAATTTAATTGTTAATAGTTTAATTGTATTCTTTTTGCCACTTTGTTAATACATATTAGTATCTTGAATTCAGGAGTAGTTTAATTCATTTTAACACCCAGTAGCCCGTAACCCTATCTTTGAAAACTAATAGAAGAATTAATAAGATTTGATCAAATGATTCTTGGAGTAAACAATCCAAAACAGTACTGTATTTTCTTCTGCATGTTTATACTTGGTCGTATAAATTTGGAGAAGAAAATGGTCCGAGTGGAGGTAAAAAAAAAATATTTTTTTCTTAAATAGTGATAAACTATTAATTGTAAACCAAGGATTCGATCCACATTGCAGATCTTCTTTGTTGTTAGAGGTTCGCCCTTATACTTGTGACCCAGAAAAAGGCCTGCAATGTGGGTCAAGACTTCGTTTTGTAAGAAATATTTTATTTAAGGATTTTTTAATTTACCTCTACCCGGACCATTTTCTTCTACAATTTTGTTTGTTGATTCATTTACAGTCACTTTAACTGGTGCGGCTACGGTCGGAGTCCTAAATTTTTCCTATCCAGGTATATTTAGGATAGGGATCTTTAACAAGTATCGGACTCGGCACAGGCACAGCCCCCATTTTACGTCCCTTCGGAAGGACGTAATAACCAAAGAATTATTACTCTAGGCCAATTTCCGGGCTGATCCGGCGATCTTGAGCATGCTAGCCACTACTTTACAGGTTGCCACTACATTCTTCCACAAGTTGGACCCTCATTTGGAGGTAAATGCTTGGAGGTACTAATATAGAGTATTTTTTTTAGAAATTATTTTATGCTTAATTTTTTTATGAAAAAAAATACCTTCTCTCTAGCAGTTACATGATAGTTCCTCTTTTAATCATAAATAAAAAATCATCTAGTTAATTCTGATTACTAAAAATTTAAAAATCGTTACCTTCTTATTTGCACCGTTCACTTTCCGATATGTGTCTTCTGACAGCAAAGGGCAAGTTTGTATATCTTGTGTAGAGCATTTTTTCTAGTTAAACTTGCGACAGATAAGGAAAAAAACCACTTTATAATAATTACGAATTGATAAAAAGAAACCATCATTAGAAGGATGAATAAAAGAAGATCGAAGAGCGTGTTAAGAAATCGACTTGTATATCCATTAGCAGCTTATTGACCTGGCGAGGAGGACACGGAGACATGAACAATACAGGTCAGTTTCACCGCCTTCCTTGTCCAAACTAATTGAGGCCGTGCCTTCCATCAGGTCACCGTCTCCTTCACTTGGACAATATCTCTTCGGTAGTGAGGCTCTAATAAACTTTCTCTCCGGCGGCGACTCCCTTAGTCGCGGTCTCACGACCCACTTCGACAAGCCACTCGGTCTCAAAGGTTGAGTACTATATCAATAAAATCAATTGTATAACCGTTTCATAATAATTCAACAAAATAAATTAAAAAAATTACTTTCCTCTTATACGGACGCCATGAGAGATAAGGGGGAGAGGATATAACAAGCTTGTAACCTGTATGTGTGTGTAATATTTCTGCTTGCCAACTGTTTTGTTTTTCATTTATAAGATTTATAAAATATGATGAAAATTAAGGGATCTTCCAAAAACAGAGGCCCAAGCTTTATTATTCTTTCGAGACTCAGAAGAAGTTGTTTAAAGGGGATTGCAACATGAAATTGTGTTTTTAAAATACTGCATAGGTTTTCAGTATAACAAAGGTTTTCAAGAGGCTAAAAATAAACAAAACATTTAGAACAAAACCGGGTATAGAATACTAATTGTGTTGTATGTATTGGGTAACAACAATTGGCCTAAAACAATTAAGATGGTTGACTTTCAGCATAATAGATAATAAGTAGCATAAACACGCACAACCGAATTTACTTTGGTTTACCAAGGGCGCCCTCTATTTGTATGTTTTTAAAAGAAGAAATATCAGTTTCCGATGCCCAAATTTTAATATTCTATATATCGATATTTCTAAACATATCTACTTCGATGTGGTATCATGAAGAGTCGATCAAGAGGACAGCTGATAAGGGCAACAGAGCTAGCGGAAGTGCTGTATTGTCCAAGACCGCTACCTACACAACCTGTCATTTCCTGTCCATTGTAGCTCCGGCCGCCTCTTGTTTAAGAAAACTCGAGACCAGTAGGAATAGTATTTAGGAAGATTTATTCTGGTTCTCTGCCTTTCAACCTATTTAAACAAAACAAAACTGCGCACCAAAAAGTAATTAGTAGAGAAAACTTTTTTTTTCACTTCCTGTTCAAAAGGGACACCGTAAAATCTTGGTTTAACACACAATTTTCACTTGAGTTCCTGGCTACAGTAAGTGCACGGAACAAAAGCCAATCGAACAATGCTGACCGTCTCCCAAAAATATTTTAAAGTTACAGATAATAAAACTTTTAATTCCACTTGAAAGATAAATATACAGCAGAACTTTTGTTAAATATAAATAGAAAGAGATGTTTATATAAACTAAGAAAGAATTGTAGAAGCGTATTTAACACGTTGCCGCAAACGACGGCTATAGCCTTAGTGCACATTTTAATCATTAAAAAAAAGAACAGCGCTAGTACGAAGTGTACTGACGTATACACTTGTTTATTATTGAGTAGAACATCGAAAAAAAAAAGGTGTAGCATGCCAGGCAGCGTATTTATTGCCCTTTTATGCGTTTTATCATGGTTTACCGCTTCGAAACATTTGGGCATCTAGAGACAAATGACGGCAATAACAGTCGATAGTTTTTTTGGAAAAACTGTGGCCAAATGTGATAATTTTCACTTCCAAACATACAACTTACACTCGATTTCATCTGGCAGTCATAAACGATTGAAAAAAAATGTGTTTCGGAGGACGATCGTCAAATTAAAAGTGTGCGGCAACGTGTTAAAGTCAATATAAGCAATGGGGTATATTTCAGATCTATGCATACAAATAGAAAAATAACAATTATTTATTTTAAGGTGAGTGGTGATATGAGGGTTGGTATGCAAGGGTTTTAACTTTGAGATATTTAATTTAACAATTAATATAAGACAGTAATTAAAATAAATACTAAAAAAAGTAAATACTTTAATTATAATGTAGAAATTTCGGCAAACATTAAAACGACACTAGAATAAAAAAAAGATTCTGATTCCAACCTACCACTTACTGTCTACACCTGTTTACTGTAGACCGTTGAAATCACGTAAAAATAGCTGTTATTAAAAAAATAACTGTTTTAACCTTTATTTTTCTATACATACGATATTCTTTGTTAAGAAATAGAGTATGTAATTGATATTTAGTTTATTATTATAAATTATTTATTTACAAAATGAATATTGTAAATGATCATTTTATTGTTCAAAAATCAATATTAATATTCATCACTTACATTTTGTTTATTAAATAAATAATATAAACTTTTGTATGGTGATTGAATTAGTAAAAAATAACCACTCTTAACTTCAGCAAAAAAAAACCGTTAACTGAAGTATTAAACCAGTTTTTGGTTAACCCATCCGGTTATTCCATCCCATGGGAAAATCCTTCACCCCTTATTAAACATGTGTGATATTTTACAATGTTGTTTAGTCATATAACTTCACTTTATGCTACTATGGGTATTCCGATGATGCTACAGTGGGAGTACTAAATTTCCTCTATCCAAGTATAAATAAGAATAGGGATCTTAAACGAGTACCATTTTACATCCTTTCCGAAGGACGGCATAACCAATTTTTTATTCCCTTTTAAAAAATCCTAGGACTATCTGCCGGCCTGCGAACCTGCGATCTTGAGCATACAAGATTTTTATGCTAACTACTACTTCACAGGTGACTAGACAGACCCCCCCAAAAAAAGTTGTTGCTAAAAACAATAATTCCTGGGAGTTAATCCGATTTAGTTCATGAGAGCGTGGAGATGAGAAGAAAAGTTAACAAGAAAATGAATATTTGATTGCGAAAGATGATTCAAAATCTCCCGTATTGGGTTCTCATATTAGTTATTTTCAAAATGCTCCGTAAACCGTATCAGGCTACTTCAATACTTTCTATACTTACGCTCTAAGTTCCCAATTAATTACAAAAGATATGGCTATTATAATACCTATTTGAACTTTTGGAGTAGTGCTGTGGGGCTCCACTAAACCTCCAAATTCCTCTCGTATCCAACTCTTAAAATCCAAAATCCTTCATAAAATGCTCATTACTTTGTAACGAATAAAGTCATCCATAATGACCTCGTTGCTGATTTGGTCCCAACCCGATATCAATCCTTTCATACCAAATTTTATTCCCACTCAAACCCACAAATTTCAAACCTAGCAACCTCTTCAATTCCCGATAATACTTCGAGGCGTCTGAAAGAAGATGGCCTCGTGATCTTCTAAGTTGAATTTTTCATTCAAATACTACCACTGGGTAGTTTCTCTGCCTGTCTTCATCCGTGCCATTACCAGAAAAAAGATATTTTCTAATAGTGTAAAAAAAGATTTTAGAAGATTTAAAAAAAAACATATAACAACGAAACTCATGAAGTGCCTTGGTTTCAGCTAATGATAGATACTGTTTTTAACGGTTGTGCAGGGAGGTGAATTGGACGAGGCTTTGTTCAGTATGTTCGGGAGGGAACCTTGAAAAATGTTGCGACGTAACGTAGAATTTTTAGAAAACGGATAAAGTTTGTTAAATTATGAAGATAAGGCAGTGAGAGGTGCACATAAAAACTTTACATTGTAGCGAAGACATCCTTAGTCAGACCACTCTGATATGGTTTATCAGGGACTGATTCTATCCTGACGCAAAGTCGAGGAAGAGAAATCGAATAGGTTTTTTTTTCAAGAAAAAATAAAAGCAGTTACTTTCACTTTTTGATATAAGACACTCAATAATAAGAAAAAAAGTGATGTAGATAGTCTCTGTTACACTCTACATAAACTTGCACACCAAGTGAACTATAAATCGGCTGGGTAATATTTTCTTTGTTCAGTATTTTTTAATCTGATTGTTTATTCCTTTTAGGTTTTATCTTAACGTTCATCTACCAGAATTAATTTACATAGTAAAAATAACGATTAAAAAAAAACACACTTCAACTAATTTTCAAAGCATTTCCCATGAAGGAAACTAAACTATTTGACGAATCATTTTTTTATCATTTCGAAAAGAAAATATGGATATAATATTATAGAGATGATACACGTCCCTTTATATCCCTCGTAAGAAGTAACTTTCATTTCCTAGAAAACTTCTAGAGTTAAAAAAAAAAATCAGTATAATCTTTTAAAAAAACTCTGATATGAATAACAGAGGACTTCCTGGTTATACCTATTGAACTATACATCAGTAGCTTAAAAAAATGGCTGTATTCTACGTGTACCATCAAATATTATTCAATTAGCATTATTACTTACTGCAGAATAAAGTAAAATAAATAAAAAATAATAGGTAACATTAAAATATAAGGAGTTATGATTTTTATCACCATTCCAATACCTTACTAACCAAAAGGGAGGAGGTAAGGCAATTTTGAGTATCACCTCAGATTTATCAATCGCCTCTGAAATTTAATATCATTTTCGTTATTTAAAACTATTTTTTATACAAAATTTTAAAAGAATTTGTTTATGTTTAAATATATGTTTGGACCAAAATGATATCTTCGAAGTATTAAATAAAGTAAATACAGCCGAAATTTAAAATAATTTTTAAATACTGATCGGACTAAATCAACATAAAAATCTTAAAAACTAAATTTAAAAATAATTTGGTTGTATTTAATTTTGTGTTTGCCGAAATGTGTAGATCTTCCAGATAATTACCAATGCCGTTTAACCAATTTCAACTAAACTCTAGTTTAGTTCTTCTATTTTCCACTCAAACTTAAACACTAGTTTGTTTTTCGTTTATTCATTTAATCCAGTTGATGTTAAGGCTAATCGGACGATGATACAACGTGAATCCTAAATTTTGCCTTGAGAAACTCTCCAACATATTATTATAGATTACCCTGCATACAGGGACCAAAGAGAAAAATATTTAAGTTTTTTAAAACCATTATCCAACAATGAAACCCATTCAAAGCAATTACTATAGTATCAAACAAGCCAGAGGAAATCATCAGTGTCGCAGAATATTTACGTTCAATAAATAAATATATATAGCATAGTATATAATAAAGTGCTCATACTTAATAAATTCATAATTGGCTGTATGGAAAACTCCAACACCAAAAAAAAAAAAAATTTTGCCTACCCAGGTATCATTGTAGGATTAAGCTATATATAAGCTATATATAGTATGTTATTTATATGTAATTATTATATAACAACAATTTTAAAAATTCTATTTACATTTTAATACAACTTTTTTTATGAAAATCTTTAAACCTATTACAGTGGAGCACCGATTATCCGAACGTTTAATTAACGGAACTGTTTTTTTTTTGTTTTGTTTTTTTCAAATGTAATTTTAATTTAGTGCTACCTAAAAGAATTAGAGATCTAGCTGCCATAGTTTTGATAAATCTTTCCAAAAAATTTAATTTTGTTTTACATACATGTGAATACATATACAAATGTACCTACATATTTTCGTTCTTTGCATTGTGTTGCATTTTTTATCGATCATTTCACTATGTACATATATTTTTACGTAAATAAACAATCATGCTTTTTATAAACTTTTATTAATTGTATTAGATTTTCCTTTCACGCATGTATACATATGCATACATTTTATATATATACATATATATATATATATATATATATATATATATATATATATATATATATATTGTGTTTTAGTTCTTGAGTTTCAGTCTTTCTTGAATTTCTTAGGCGACGTTTCGAGACTAGGTTAGTCTCATAGTCATGCCCTGACAGTGAACAAATGAGCTTTTAGTAAAAACATTAAATAAACACACTAAAATAAATATAAAATGACATGTGTAAGTTGTAAAAGATAGGGTGTAATTACAAGTTCTAAAGAATGGATCAGTTTTTCATTAATCAGTTATCTCCCAAAACAGCATAAAATGTTTGTATTGCAATAGCTACGATCAATGAGTAAGTAATCCATTTTTAGGAACAGCAGTTTTATTTAATTGTTGAATAATATTAAATTATTATTATTTTTATATATTATGAGTTTATTAAATTTGCATAACACGAGCTTAGACCTTGAACATCCGATTTTTTGTTTACAGCGCGATTTTTATACTTCTCTATAGTTATCATTTCTTTTATATTCCGTTTGAAACTATTTTTCTCTTGATGTATTATTTTAGGTTTATCAAATTTAAAGGTATGTTGTGTATTTCTAAAATGTGTAGTGAGAGCTGTTTGATCGGCTTTATTGGGTTTTTTTATTATTGAATCACAACTATATTTGTGTTGGTACACTCTACGTTTTAAGTATTGTTCCGAAATAGGATTTACCGCATTTATCTTCACATTGTATTTCGTACACGACATTTGATTTTGACTCTAATTTATCCGAATCTTTGGTTTTTGTAAATAGTCTTGACACAGTGGCTGTGTTTTTGAAAGTAATTGCGGAGTCTTCGTTACTTTTATTACCGGTGAGTGTTTTTGCTAGTCTTTCTGAATGGTATGTAAGGTATTGTATAGTATTTATTAGGATTGGTTTCATTTAGGTTGTTTTGGTTAGAAAGTGTTTTTGTTGTTTTTAATAAATTACGAATGAGGCTGTGCGGATAACCATTCTTTAATAAGAGGTCCACTACGTTGTTTTCGGCTGTTTTTTGGTGTATTGGGGATGATCATTTTCTCGTGCGATTTAACTTTCTTATTCTTGAAACTCAAGAACTAAAACACAATATAATTTCCATAACAGTCAAGATAAGTAGAAACCAATATATATATATATATATATATATATATATATATATATATATATATATATATATATATATACATTTTTTATATTAGTGAATTTCGATTATCCGAATTTTTTATTATCCAAACCACTCTGACAACATTAGTTTGGATAATCGACGCTCCACTATACTTTTTAAGTAATAGGGACCAAAATTTGATGTTACAATATCTCAAATAGGAAATTTCGACTTTCTACCCCAAACTGCTTTTGAATTATTCAATAGACGTATATATAAATTCTTCAGGATTTTGAAACATTGTTTTGGTAAATGTCATATAAAATGTTCTTCTTGAATCGTGAGAGGTCTTTAACGGTTGCTGGGTATCTGTTTTTTCTTACTATATGGCTGCATATCATCAAATGTTGGGTTAGATTTTTTTTTTTTTAATTTCATCTCATGTGTTTGGAATTATCATTAACAATGGAGTTAGTTAATTGTGTCATAAAGTATTTTGTTAATATTATCTTTCCAGGTCTATACTGAAGGTATAGTCCGTGATATAGCAAAGTGGTTACCCATAATTGGAGCAAAACCTGGCGGTTGAGCGTGATCCCGGACAAATCACCTCCCTGCAGAAATGTTGTCCTAGAAACAGTGCCATTTACTGAACCTTAGACCCTTCAAGGGTTGTATTGGTACAGGTATTTATATCTTTCTAGGAAGAGTCTCCAAGAAATCCGCCAAAATAAATTCAAGTAATGATAAAAGGTACCCAATTTTGCTGCCCTTATTGTGCTCATACAATTACAAAGGATTGAATTACAAAACATCTACTTTACTTTAAAAAATATATTCAAAGTATATTCATCTATCGCCAGGTATTTAAGATATTGAGCGATTTTTTAATTAACAATGAGAAAAACATTAAAGATTAAAAAAAAACTGATTATTGACATTGTTCAATATATAATTGGCAACAAAATAGGAGTTACAAAAGAATCGCTTCAAAAAAGGCAACCTATGAAGAAGACAAGCCTAAGCCTCGACCAAAGAGAGTCTGAAATGAAGTAATACTGGGAAGATAGGAAGAAAAATAAACACCATAAGTCTTAAGTTGTATACGGCCCATAGATGTCCAAATTCATAAATAAAAAATAATAATTTGCAAAAAAATCAATTGTACCTGTTGTAATGTTTCGGTAATTTTTTTTTTTAAATTGAAAACAAATAATTATAAATAAAATAAATAAGTGGAAACTTTAGATGGGTAAAATATTTACTTCTTGGTGTCGAAAATTCAATAACAAAAATAATAAAACAATGTGTATTTTTTTTCTTAATTCAATTTTAAAAATTCATATTTAATGCACTAAACATTACTTTAGTATTCATACTAAACTAAACATTAGCTTTTATTAGTAGATCTATTTAGAAACCAATTTTTTTCTAATTGTGTCAATTTAATAATTGTTCTTTGTATATAAACAAATATTTTTGTAATCGTACGTAAGCAGATAGTATATTAAATCAAATATATATCTATTTGTGTTAATACCATAATGCCTTTTTAACGACATGACTCTATTATCTTTACCTTGTGTTATTGAAATTTAAATGAATATACTACCAAAAGAATAATAATTTAAACCTTTATAGTATAATATTCTAAGTTTACTTGAAGTTTTGAAGTAACAAATTTTACATTAATAAAAAAATTACAAAAGACTTTGTTTATTTCTTCTGTCAAATAAAACAAAGTCTTTTGTAATAATAGTGGTCGTGGAAGCCTAAAAGAATAATACAAAAATTGTTCAGAAGTTTTTATGTAAATTACCTTATGGAACTTTATAAAAATACAGGCGGCTTCTATTTTTCCACTAAACAAACACTTGATACGTCAACTATCACGAAACATTTACGTCAAACACGTTTATATGTCACACCTCAACGATACTTCCACTCTTACGTCCAGAGAGGGAATGTTGCCGCTGAAATCCCAACGTAACTCCCTCCATTATCGCCTGTGTCGCAATCTATAGCTCATCCAACTAACTAGTCACTGCAATAGTGTTTCATTTATAATAATTTACAAATGATTCAAAATAAAAATGGCATTTTTAACATACTACACTATTTATGCACTGTTAAATATTTATAAAAACTTCAGTATTGGGTATATTGAAAATACAATGACCATAATGTGTCTCCAATAAAAACTTACAAAAAACCTATTTTTTCTCTACAATTAAAAAAAAAAAAACCTGTACCACTACAGGCCTTGAACGGTGACTTCTCCTAGGTCACGCTCAACCGCCAGGTTTTTCCCTCTTATTTTTATAATATTTTATAGAGGCTGGGTGAGCCCCAGGAGGGTCCTAGATCCTATACGATCTATCTCTGCCTGCAAGCAGACTAAATAAAAGTCTTTCCGGTAGCGGGATATGTACCAGAATTTCCAGCATGGCAACTCAGTCCTCTACTACTGAGCCACTCCGCTCTCTTCTCTTCAATTTAGTATATAAAAAATGCAAATATTGTTTGCAAGGTCTAGATAATATGTCGCCTTAGTGACACAGAACTGAGTTCTTGAGATATGCATACTATGTCATACTATTCTTCATGTCTTATAGTATGGTTACAAGATGTTATGTCTGCATTGCCTAGGAATTAGTTTCTTCAGTATCTGTTCTGCAGGTTGCCGCTCCGAGTTCGAGTTGCAATTAGTTTAACTGTTTATTCGTTTCATTTTATTATTTTCCAAAAATACAAGTTATCGTAAACTTTAGTGTGCAAAAGAGAATGTAATTATGAGCAATGAGTAGAGTTCGGTAATTTCATAAAGAAATAAAAGTTTCAACAAAATCTTTTCGAAATATAGATGATATATGTTTGCTGAAACATTCATTTCTAGATGAAATGATTACAGAAGTATACACATTTCCCATAATTACATTCTCTTTTCCATACTAAAGCTCATGGTAACTTTTGGAACAAAATGAAAAGTTAAAACTTGTTAAGACTCAACTCAAAGCAACAACCTTTGGAATAATTACGGTTTCTTCTTTTCACTCAAAAATCACTATTTCATTCATTTCTGAAAAATGGCAATATTGTAGATACATTTTTGTGTCACTAAGGTGATGAACAAAAGCATTAAGTACTAAGTAAAAAAAAACATTTGTAAATTTTGATTACATTAAACCATTCAATTTTAAAATGTTAACAAGAAACAAGAAAACCATTAATATATCAATCCTTAAAGTCATAAATTTTGTTTAGAATAGAAAACATCTGAATCAGCAATTATTTTGTTTTCCTTAAAAATCATTCATGTACCACTTCAAATGGTGCTCTTTTAAAGAAATCGAATATTTTTTCATAAAAATCAGGAAAAACCATTATCCAGTCCGTATAAAATCTTAATTTATTAAAATTATTGACGTTTCGAATAGAATAAGGTAATCAAAAATTGAAGAGGGTCAATACAATACTATGGCAAAACTAATGTAAGCATTAAAATTGTATATAAATAAGCATTAAAATATAACAAAGCCCTTTGTTTTGTTCTTTAAGGGTGCATTCATGACTGTTTTATATACAATAAATTAAGCATAAAGGAAAAAAAACTAATTTATATAGATATTTAAGTTTCTATTTTTGATTTAGATTCCGAACAGTAACATTAACAGTAAGATTATCTTTCAAAAGAGTATCTGGAATGTTTCATCAAATAATTAAACAAAAACATTGTTCTGCAACCAAATTAATAGCAGGTGGTGGACAGTTAAGCTTATTATGAAAATCTGAAACCTCTCTGGCATTCTTAAAAAGAAAAGAAATTACAATTATAAAAATCTTCTATAAAACTAGTAGTCACTTGTTGGCTGTCCTACGATGATTAAAGTAACTGAGACTATTGGAAAAAAAATTACCAAAGCAATTATGCTAAGATTAGAAGAACGTGTATCAAGAATGGTGGGTGAAAGGTACAGATACAACCTTAGAAACACAATTCAAAAAAGAAAATGTTGAATAAACTATACCTTACCTAATAATTCTCAGATTATTATTTTATTATTTGAGGGGGTGGGGGTATTTTATCAGCTATCCATCAAAACACTCCCAAATCTAGTAAAATTATAAATATTCTAAACAACCAACATTTTTATTATATCTTAATATATGGCCAATTTATAGGATCAATACTTATCTAATCAGTCGCCATTTCGAAATTAAGTAGGTAATAATGTCTATTTCTGAATTTGGCACTGATCTGTGACTTCTTTGTCACATCTCAATATAGCTTCGGGGAAAAGCCAGGGATGATAAAGGGATTTATTTTCTTTTTTTACCCCAACTTTTATTCTACCTACCTAAGGCCTCAAATTTTTAGACGGGGTTAGAAAAACCTCTGACACATATATATTGTCCAGTTTTACATCACACAAAGCTATTTTAACCTCGTTTATAAGCACTTCAGAAACAATCGTTTCCCTGTTAAAATTTTAATAATAACAGTGACTTCCAGTTTACAACAGAAAACCATAAGGATTTTCAGAATAAAAACGATACCTAAAACATACTAAAATTCTAATTTAAAAAGTAAAAGGGTGCAAGATAAAAGCAGTAAAACAAAGAAATACCACAGATAAATTAATACTTTATTAACTGAGAACTAATGCACATGTGAAAGTCATTTGTGTAATGTTGACTTCTGATGTTTAATCGCTAAACATTCAATAATATAACAACAAATAACAACCGAGCTAACAATTTGTTGTGCGGTTCATGCCTAAATGTCTTCATCAACATCCTTCCATCAATTCAACGCTCTAATGACATTTGGAGCTGAAACAAATAAAAAAATATATATATTTAAAAACTGCTGGGCAATAATAAACTATATTTGAATCAATATAAATTCAAAATAAAACAATAACTCTCAATTAAAAAAATAACAATTCATAAAATTCAAAATTGTCATAAATAAATTGAATAATTTCTTGATAACTACCTGAAAAATAAATCAGAACCATATCAAGTTGATAACTTTTTTTTTTAACGAACAAACTATTACATCATATAAATTAACAACTATCACATCTTCTAGACTACTCATCTTCATTTGACTTATGAAACAAACGATTAATCTACAACACTATATTAAGACATATCTGTACATATGAACATTGAGGTTCAGCAAAACTCGTCCATACACCCAAGATTCAAAAATACAAACCAAACTTCTGAAAAAAAAATTGTTAAAGCACCTTGGTTTATTTTGAATTACAATATACACGACATGGACATTCCCACTGTGAAATCATATATTCACAGCAAATACACAGCATTCCATTCATCAACACATCACCGGAATCCTGTCTACTTTCCTCCTTCCTACTCTCTGTTAAATGGACTCCTAAAGGAATTTTAAAAAGATAATGGCCTACAGTCTTGATAAAAAAACATTAAACAGTTAAATTTCATATTCCGTAAAATCGATGAGAAAAAAAGCATTTTTAGATGCGATACTGCACAGAATAAACACAACATAAAAGAATAATAAACAACTAAAACATAAATTAAATTTTAAAATGCATGGAAGTGAATTATAGGCTAGACAAAATCTCTTGAATAACCCTACAATAAGTATTCATATTTATAAAAACCTTTACAATAATGACAATTAATTGGTATAAAAATCATTATTTTTTTACAGTGAAAATCTGCAACCACAGTGAATAAGCGGTAGAGTAAAATATAGTTCAAAATGAGTCGATTGTACTGTGGGGAACGGAAGCTAGTCATTTCGTAGTGCATAAGAGGCAAAGCCGGACCTTAGCAAGAAATGGAGTTATTGTTTAAATTATAACTAAATTTCAAGTTAAAGATTACAAGAATGGCATTATCCCTGGGAATCACGGGAAATATTAATAATTCAGTAATCATTTAATCAAGAAATGAATGTTTCAACAAACATACATCATTTGTACTTCCAAATGTTAATTGAAACCACAGAACATAGAACCAACTAGAAGGGGCATGCCACGTACCGCGAGCGAAGCCAACGTCCCACTGGTCCCCTCACTCTTTCCGCCCCCAGCAAGTGGTGCAGCGCTAAGTTTACTTCTCTTACTTAGCTCATGTACATCTGTTTATTTACATATTATTCAATATTGTGTTATCTCGTGGTGTCTTTCTGTTTTGTATAGTTTTTGATCAAATTACTGAACGTGTATTTAGCAAAATGCCTTGTTGTGTTGCATTTGGATGCAAAAGTCAAGTCTTTCTATCCTCCTCTCACCTTTCATCTGTAAGTTCGAAACCTAACTGTTAACTATATATAATAAATAAATGTACCACAAAATGTAATATTTTCATAGTTCACTTAATCCTCCAAGTACAATGGGGTCAATTCAAAGAAATCGATTGATCTGTCACATTCAATTCAATAGGAACTGAAACGAAAGTATTAGAGAGCCTTTCGAATTTTTTCAAATTTTTCTTCTCTCAAAAATGTGGATGGGGTCCTTCCGGGACATCCGTGGTATCCGACGTCGCCTTTTTATCTTTTCTTTCTCCTTAGTTATTTAAAAAATCCATAGGCATAATTAAACTAATTTTTGCTAGGAACTGTTACTAAAAATAGATAAATTTTACTGGAATGTTTCTTATTTGAAGGATTTAATTCACTAGAAACAAAGCCCTACTTTGTATAAACATTTCCTGCATAAACATTTTGGTAGAAACCTTTTTTCCTAATGTAACACATTTTCTAGAGGACGATTCTCACTACTCATCAATCGTTTCTGCAATGGAAATATTATATTTAAAAACCAGAATGCACAACGAATTGAAACGTTTCAATGACAATCTGCATCTGGAAAAGATACGTGGGAAGAATAGTAAGCTTGTTTTATTTAAAGGACAATAACATTAAAAGTAATGTAGTTTACAATTAAAATACTCTATAAACCGAATGAGCTTCATTTTGCCGGTTTTGTCACCCATTATTTATTACTATATATAAAATGTTAGCTCATAAAGACAAACGGTAGTAGGTAGTGCAGGTGCTGGAAGTATTAAAGTAACTAGAGCGGTGTGGAGATGAAATGGACTATATTGGCTGCCGGCAAGATAAGATTTGTTATTGTTTGGGGTATCAGGTCTAATATATCTGCTGGTCCCACAGAACATAGAACCAACAGCTGCTCCCTAGTAATAGTATTACTAAGGAAATAACCAATTGGAACTTTCCACGGTGAATTTACTCCGACAAGATAAAACACGAGGAATTCTTGGGCTAAATAAACTGAGCGCTGCAACACTTTCTCAGCTGTAAGGGGGCGGAAATCATTTCTTAAGGAGTGAGGGGGCGGCTTGAGAGCTGGCATCACTTGCCTCCCTCCAAACGGGCCCTAATGCCGCTTCTAGTTAGTTCTATGTTCTATGGTTGAACCGGTTATTTCTTGATGAAATGATTACCGAAATATACACCTTTCTTATAACAACACGCTTTTATTCATTCTAAAACTCACGACCATTTTTATTTTTGAGAATATTAAAAAGGAAATGAATGAACAGTTAAAATTTGCTATGACAACTGAAAGTGACAACCTGCGGAACTGATACGTTCAGTAGATATGAGTACATTATATGATAATTGTGATTTTGAAGAGCAGTTATCATATTACCCAGAATGTAAGAGATAGACAGGCAATTAAAACATGAAATCATTTCTTAAATACAAGCTATAAGAGCCCTCGGATTAATTTACATAGGAGTTTAGGGTTTACTTTTTTAAATGATTGGTACCTCATGAAAGAACAACCTGGATCCTGATGGGAAACCCATTGTGAATAAACATGTTCAAGTTATTAACATGCATGAAATTAATTATCATATGAAATAATTTTCATTACATGAATGAAATGGTGTATTTTCTTTTATTTCTCTATTAAAGTATTAAAGATTTCTTAATACTTTAATTTAGCAATGCTACTTGAAAACATAAAATGTAATAAAATTGAACTCAAATAGAATAGCATCAAACAACAGCATCCTTAGCCTAGTAATAAACAGGTTAATCTTTCAAAAGCAATCAAGAATTAAAACTATTCAGAGCCCTATAAATGAAAACATGCATTATCAACTTGTCTGTTGTTCACCAAGCAAACCTTTAAACAACAAACGATGTTAGAGAAAAAAACGCCTATAATGACTCTGTCATTTCGTCATCAAATTCCATTTTCAGAATTTCATCAACAAATTCTGTACAGTAAATAAATTAAATAAAAAAGGAAATTACCCATCTTTATCACTGCGACTGCCGCTATGAAAAAGGCAACATTTTGAAGAACTAAATTTCTGGCAGCTCTTTTTTCTTCCTCCACACTATTTCTATCTGACTGTTGAATACGAAACATGTTTATTATTTTCTTTAACAGTAGCAGTAAACAAATTAATTTCTAAAAGTCAAGTTATCAGACAAGGAGCTCGCAGCATGGAATACTTATTGATAGTACAATACAAAGAGGAAAAATGTCATTATTGCCTGTTAACTTCTTATGACGTCATCTCAAATTTATGTCTCCATTACTTGATGAAAATAATTACCTTGTAATTACGACCTTATAAACTGTAATGATGTAAATCATATCAAACACTAAATTACCAGATGTATTTATCAACAGTATGACTAGAACAATGTTTTAGTTTAGATTGTCAATGTCAAGAATTATCCACATTTGGAGATGACTTACATAACTACTCAAGGGCAGAGACATCCATTTAAGTACTTTGCTGTCATCTAGAGCATTAAAAAAAAATCTAATAAGTAAAAAAAATGAAGAGATTAAGCAAAGACCGGGAGGAGTGGCTGCACTGGATAGAGGCTCCTTGATGCTAGAATTTGCACGAGAGTAGAAGAATTATTTTAAATATTTTATTTGAAAAGAAAAGATATGGCCATATTTCAAATAAAATATTTAAACCTGGCCATATCTTTTCTTTTCAAATAAAATATTTTAAAAAACCTGGTCATATCTTTTCAAATAAAATATTTTTAAAAAAATATATCATATAACAATTAATTAAATTAGAAGAAGAATTATGTTATAACAAAAGAGAGTTTGGGACGTTTAGAATTCCAACGTCCAGTTTCTTCAATATCAAATAGGATTAGGATTTCATGCTCATAATTGCTCCTATAGGACCAGAACCATGGTGCGGGGTTTCCCTTCCCCTGGCTAAGAATACAATTAACAAACTAGCCAAGAGGAAGATAAAATCACGTTGGGATAGAGCCAAGATAAGGCATATTAAACTTTTTATAAAGGACCCCAATGATAATCTTTCTGAGAAAATCAAGAAAGAACCCGCTCACATGTCAAGAACCGACCTCAAAGGTATGGTTGAAACCATCAGGTAGGAAACATACTCAGGAAACATATGTATCACTTGGGCATTGAACAAGAACCTCGGTGCAGATGGTGCACAGACGAGGACGAAACCCCCTGGCACGTTCTCTTTGAATGTAAAGCACTAAGTCGAAAGAGGACATTTGACCTTGGCCCTGGAGGACACAAGGAACTTCAAGAACTGAGTTTCAAAGACTATCTAAAATTTCTCAGAAGTCTAGACCTAGGTTAGGGATCTTTAGGACTCAAGCACAATGGGCCTTTTTAGGGCGAAGTGCATGGTAATAAACAAGAGTCACACATAAATAATAATAATACAATTTTAAAAAGACTAAAATATAAATTATCTGCGGACAATAAATGAAATTAATATTTAATAAATGATATATCAGAGTCTATCTTCCATTTAAGTTGTGATACATAATTTTATTTATTTTTTACTTAAATTTATCTATTGATATTTACAACTGTATTACAATAATACAACAAGTAAATAGGCTAAGTGATACATAATGACATGAGAATGACAAGTAGAGAAACTACCCACTGGTAGTACTCAAGTGATACATAAGAAATACGATTTACTTGAAGCTCTTTGGATGCTGCTAATAAAAGTATACCTGCTTCATGTTGAGTAAAGAATGTTGTTTAGGACAACTAGTTATTCACAACAGGATCTGATTTTTAGAACTTAAATTGTAAGCTTTTATAGTTTTTTAAAATGCACAAGAAAACGGGTCGATCCGTCGTGGACGGTGTGACCAAAGAAGATGTAGTCCAAGCTGTTCTTATAGCTGATTCCTATAATGATGATCTTTCACCAGCTTATCCAGTACCAGTAAGAATCCTTCAGCTACTTATGATTGTTCATTGAACTCTTTTTTAGTTTTGATGTCTTATTTTTCATAATTTCTAGTGCCTTCTACCTATTGTGAATCTTCCACTTCTGGATTATACTTTACAATGTTTATCTTCAGCGCATGTTCAAGAAGTCATTATTTTCTGTTCTGCTCATGCAGACAATTTAAAAGAATATTTGAAGTAAGTATATGCATTCCTAAATCCATATGCTAAAGTTTTCCTTGATTTCTTTATATATAAATATATATTTTCTTTTTGATAGAGGCAAGTGCTGGGGACGAATGTCTATTAATATTGTTGTCTCAGATGGTTGTAGATCACTCGGTGATGCAATGAGAGATCTTGATTCTAAAGCATTGATACGAGGTGATTTCATTTTATTGACTGGAAATTTAATAGGAAATTTGAAACTGTTACCAGCCCTTGAAAAACACAAGTAAATGTTAGCCTATATATGCTTGCTCGATTAATTTTCTAAAATAAATTATGAAAATAATTATATTTATATTGTTGCTGATTAGAAAGATTCAGAAAACAGACAAAGGTCTTGCTATGACTCTTCTGTACAAAGAATGTGGTAAAAAGTCCAGGACTGAAGATGATGAAGTTTTTTTGGTCATTGACAAAGATACGAGTCGCCTATTATTACATCAGAGATGCTCAAGAGAAACTTCAAAAATCAACTTGCCTGTTGTAAGATGTATTAATAATAATTGAATACTACTGCATTATCAATTCATGGCATCTGAAAAATGCTATCTAGCGGAATGGTAACTAACTGCATTGTATTCAACTCTAAAATTTGTATTAATTGAAATTATTAAAACTATTACTGCTTTCATTCTATATTATTTACAATTATGAATGCTATTGACTCCCACCTATTACTTTCATTCAGGAATAAACAAAATAATGGATCATTTTAGGTTTAGATAACGGCTGTAATAGAATTTTGGTTATTGCTTATTTCATTAGATCATCGATTAATTCCACTTGTTGTTCTCGCTTATTGTGAGGATTCAATAGCAAAATAATATCAAATTAAAGCATTAATAGTTCCACTGAATAGGAATTTCACAGTTGAATACAAGGGTTAGTTACCATTGATT